>CM060316.1:115756825-115764325 GCA_030674155.1 Stramonita haemastoma
CAGTTTCCTTAACTCACACCGTGTTTTTGTATCTGGGTCTGTATGATAACACTGATCTGAAGGAAGATGTTTTAATACCTGTTCTGATATGATAAATTATCAATGTTTCTGGAGTGTTTCATATGAAAATAAAGTACATCCATAGATAAGGTAAAAGAGTGGGTTTGTCTGTGTGTGTGTGCGCGTGTGTGTGTTTTGTGTTTTTTATGTGTGTGTGTGTGTGTGTGTGTGTTTGTGTGTGTGTGTCTTTATAGGTACTTTCTAACTCGGTCTGTCTGGCTCTGTCTGTCTGTCTGTCTGTCTGTCTGTCTGTCTGTCTGTCTGTCTGTCTGTCTGTCTGTCTGTCTGTCTGTCTGTCTGTCTCTCTCTCTCTCCTCTCTCTCTCTCTCTCTCTCTCTCTCTCTCTCTCTCTCTCTCTCTCTCCTCTCTGTGCGCGCGTGCGCGCGCGCGCGTGTATGTGTGTCTCTGTGTGTTTATGTCAAACCATGGCAAATCAAACAGTGTGTAGCAAAATAAATCATTTCGGAAGTGATGGTACATTTGACATCCGATCTCATTATCTGAATCACTCCTTATCACAGTGACCTTTTGACATATTAATTTTCTTTTCCTTTTTGCAAAGTTATTACGTCAAGGGAGAACAGGCTGAAGAAAGTCCATGGAATCAAGTTGCCTGACCTGATTACATAAATGACACATCCCTTAGATGTTAAAAGTTAAAGTCTGTCCCGAGCCTAAGGCTCATCAGGCCGGTGCTTATCCCGGTTTCTGTGGCGTTAAGCGACTGAGAGTCATAGATTCCCCCCTGGATAGGACGCCAGTCTATCGCAGGGTTAACCCCCAACACAAGGTTGGTACCCCCTTTTACACCTGAGTGGGGTGAGAAAATAGCCGTAAAGTGCCTTTTCCAAGGGCACAACGCCATAGCCGAAAGCTGGGATCGAACCCACAACCTTTAGATTACGAGTCCAACGCCCTAACCACTAGACTACCGTGGCGGCTTCCCTTAGATGAGAACAGGACAAAAAAACCTACACAAATGAGGCCCCACATAGTGTATGTATACATCAAAACATCAAGACACATGTCCTATATAATGTATGTACACATTAAAACATCAAGACACATGTCCCACATACTGTATGTACACATCAAAACATCAAGACACATGTCCTGTATAATGTATGTACACATCAAAACATCAAGACACGTCCCAAATACTGTATGTAAACATCAAGGCATACGTCCCACATACTGTATGTACACATCAAGGCATACTCCCACATACTGTGTGTAAACATCAAGGCATACGTCCCACATACTGTATGTACACATCAAAACATCAAGACACGTCCCAAATACTGTATGTAAACATCAAGGCATCAAGGCATACGTCCCACATACTGTATGTACACATCAAGGTATACGTCCCACATACTGTATGTACGCATCAAAACATCAAGGCATACGTCCCACATACTGTATGTACACATCAAGGTATACGTCCCACATACTGTATGTACGCATCAAAACATCAAGGCATACGTCCCACATACTGTATGTACACATCAAAACATCAAGGCATACGTCCCACATACTGTATGTACGCATCAAAACATCAAGGCATACGTCCCACATACTGTATGTACGCATCAAAACATCAAGGCATACGTTCCACATACTGTATGTACACATCTAGGAATACGTCCCACATACTGTATGCACACATCACAGCATCAAGACATACGTCCCACATACTGTATACGTGCACAATCAAACATCAAGGCACATTTGAAATCCTACTGACCACTGGGAGACACCAGACGTGGCCAGTAGTCGCTCCAGGGAAAGCTGCGGGGACTGGCCAGGTCATGACGACAGACTGCAGACTTCATTCTCCAGACAGGTTTAAAAACTTAGCATGGCTAGGGAACGCAGAAAGAGAAGAAATCCTGTTTACTCTTTGACCTGCTGACCCGGGTTCCAATCTCGTTCCAGAGGATAGTTTGCTGTGGAGTTAACTTCAGTGCTGACTCCACTCCCCCACAAAGTCCTTCTGGTGAGACTATAAACCGAGGCCCCGTGTGCGAGCGCACGCAGAACATCTTGCGTACACACTAAAACCTGTTTCGCTTTTCAGAAGAGTAGGCCATTGTGTGCTAGTGGAAATAGATGACAAAATTGACAAAACTGCATAGACACGTGGACTAGATGAAATAAACCACACGAGTGCTTATTCCATTATCTTCGAAATAAAAGAAGAAAAGAAAAGAAAAAGAAAAAAAAAGAGGAATCCAACAATAGTTGATGTTATCGGTTACCGAAAATACACATGTACATTTGATGGACTAAAGTCTGGTTAGCATGTAGAAGCAAACATGTGAAACTTGAAACAAAAGAACATTTTTTTAAGGCAAAAGCAAAGCAAACAACCCCCCCCCCCCCCCCACACACACACACACACACCGAAAAAAAACCCCAAACCAATCAGCTTTCCTAGCCAATCATCTGAGATATATATATATATATATATATATATATATATATATATATATATATATATATATATATATATATATATATACTTTGTTTTCCAACATTCACGGTTTGAGAAATGTTGTAATTCTCGCATGCAATAAAGGAAAAATGAATGTTAAAGATGATACATGCGATGAATTTCAATGATTAAAACTTGGCCAAGCTTTGCCAGGTATGAATGTAAACAAAGCTCCTAAAGCCCACATTAAAATGTAACGGTGTTTTTTTCATCGTCGTCGCACTCTCAGACAGCAACTATTGTTGTCTGTCATATGAGGAAAATGCCTTGCACTGCCGTTAAGCGCCTGACAAGACATGGTTCTGTGCATCCCACTTCGGCAAGGGAGAGAATTGCTATCTTTCAAATCTTTCTGGAAAAAAAAGAGCAGGAGAATGGACCACGAAGCCAGGAAATGAACAAGAAGGAGGTGGCAGGAAGAAAAGGAACAAGGCAGAAACAAAGAGAGAGATAGAAAAGAGGGAATTTACCGCACAGAATTTCCAGAGGGTGGGGATGCTATTTACACAAACAGGCTTCCGGCATCCCCATGGGGAAAATGTGATGTTTTGAAATGTTACGCTGAGATTGTCATCATCCTTGTTACGCCCGTGGCATAGCAACTCAAAAAGGTAAAGGTAAAGGTGTCCCATAGCCTATATGGTCATAGGGGAGTGAGGCGTCAGAGACCTCAGCTTCTCTAGGGCCAGCATGTTGAGGGCGGCGCCCATCTCCTCTCCCTCGCTGCTTTACCTTCCCTAACCCTAAAGAGGGCAGGTACCCATCTACAGCTGGGTGAACTGGGGGGACTGTACTGAAGCCAAGGCGCACAAAAGGTCACCCATCCAACTGGTAACCACGCTCGACGCTGCTTGACTTGACTGGGTGAAAGCGAGCGCTCTGACCACTGAGCTATCCCGCTCCTAACAACTCATACTCTCCTTAAAAAAAAAGTCCTCTGAAGTTGGAGTAGGGCTGCCTGCAGTGTGGGCACTTGACATCAGCCACACAAGCACTTTTCTCATTAGTGTGCACCGCCAGTGTCCCCGTGATGCCCAGGTGGGAGGAGGGAGACAGTGCACGTTTTGTGTCACCTGCAAAGCGTTAAACTGAAGAACGTCCAACACATAACAACCAACAACAACAGACAACAGCAACAGCAACAAACAACAGTAGACAACAACAATAGACAACAGCTAGAACAACGAATAATAACAATAGACAATAGCAGAAACAACAACAAACAACAGCGACAAACAACAATAGACAACAACAAAAACAAATAACAATAGACTACAACAACAGCAAACAACAGCAACAAACAACAATAGACAACAACAACAAACAACAGCAACAAACAACAATAGACAACAACAAACAAAAGCAAAAACAACGAACAACAAACAAAACAAACAACAATAGACAACAACAACAGTAACAAACAGTAATAGACAACAAACAACAACAAACAAAAAACGGCAATAACAACAAGAACAACTGGCTAGGACAAGATTTGTAATGATGATGTTGATGGTGATGGTGATGATGATGATGATGATGATGATGATGGTGATGATGATGATGATGATGATGATGATGATGATGATGATGATGATTGAAACAGTTCAGATCACGAGGGGTATTTTGGTTTTGTTGTTGTTTTCAAGTAAAATGCTACAAAAGCTACAGCCTCTGTGGAGAGGGAACTGATCCTAGATAAGAATGATTCAGAGCGGGGTAATTTATGCACAATCTATTCAGAACACCAGACGGCAATGTGCCCTTGAATAGAACCTCTTCCTTTGTCACACCCTGCCCCTGATTCTGCATAAAGCCAAGCCGGGAAATCCTGAGCCCAGAGTGTTGATAGAACATCGCCGACATAAACCTTGCCCATTACATGCTGTTCAGGGTTACAGGATAGAGGGCGGCACCTGTTTGCGTCTTCTTCAGCAACATTTCTGTGGGTAAGTTTCCATTCTTTGGATTTTTTCTTCCTTTTCATCGGCTTTTTGTGTGTGTGTTTTTTTTATCATTATTTCCTTGAAGAGGGGGGGAGGGGGGGGGGGGGGGGGGGGGGGGGGGGGGGGGGGTGAGGGGGGGGGGGGGGGGGTAGAATTCCAAGATTGTTGATGTGTTTCTATTATTTTGAATTTTAATTGCTTTTCATTGTTGTTTCATTTTTTAAAATTATTATATCCATGAAGGGGTGGGGTGGAGGGATTTGGGGGGGGGCGGGGGGGGGCGGGGGGGGGGGGGGTTAGACTTCCCAATTGGTTGAAGTTTTACTCCGCGTTTTCTTGGTAATCTGTGTGATGTACGTGTGGATCACCATAGAGTTGTTTTTTGGTTTTTTTAAAGGGGGAAAATGACTATTACACTTTATAATCATTATCTTGAGTATGAACTAACTGATGTATTTGCCATTAATGACTGCATGGATCAGGTTAGGGAGAGGAGGGGGATCAGTGGATATTATTATCAGTGCCTGAAGAAATGGTTTGAATGGAAATTGCAAGTCATCAGAGGTGCCCTAGTTGCACAATGGAAACATTGAAAATCTTATCTAAAAAAAAAAAAAAAGCAATCAGAAGGGGAAGTAACTTCAGTGGGCTCAAACTGTACGTAGGCTTTTAGTTCTAACTTCTCTTTTAGTGACCAGGTTCGCACATTTACACCAACATTTACTATAAAAACCATGTGGAAGATTTTAGTATAGTAGTGGATAAAATGTGCTGTGTGTTTGTTTTTCTTTTTTTTAATTTTTTTATATTTATTTTAATTAAAGATTGAGACAAATGTGTGGGAGAAGGATTTTCGCGATATCATATAAAATATTCAAATCACATCACATCATATCTGTCATATCATATCCTATCATGTCATGTCATATCATATGAAAATGATAACAAAGGGGTCAAGTGATTGCACTGCTGTTGTAAGATGATGTAGGTGCAGATCTGTTGTTGATCTTCTGCTGGAAGATGACGCAGAGTTTGCACCACAAATTTTACGAATAATACATGTGAAAAATAACGGTACACGATTTTAAGTATAGTAGAAGATAGATTGTACCTGCGTGTTTTATTTTTCCCTTTTTTTATATAGAGAGAAATAAGATCAAATGTAAACTAACAAGAAAAATGTAGAATGTTGTGTAATAGTGTAGAAAGTATAGTGGTGAACAAAGTGTACCCGTGTGCTTTTTTTTTCTGTGTTTTGCTGCTTTTTAAATTATTGGACCAAAATGTAAAATTCCTTTATGACGGCAGTGAAAAACGTCGCGGGTTCCTCCATCTCCCCCACCCCACACGCACATTATTACATGCAACATTGTATTTATTTCAGTTATAACAACAAACCACACCATAAACCTATTCAAATGAAACAGAAAGGGATGGCGCCTCGAGTGAGGAAAAAATGGACCTACATGTCAGTTTCTAAACACTTATTCATGGAATTAATTTTTTATACGTTTTGATTTTTTTTTTTTTTTTTTTTTTTTGGGGGGGGATACATTTCAAATTCCTTGGGAACTTATTCCATGGATTACGGCATACACACCCTAAGCTATGATTTGGTTGTGTCTGTCGAGGGTAGTTATTAAAGTTTTAGTAATCTTCGGGGGTAGGCCTACATTTTCATGAATAAACATTTTGCATTCTCTTTTTTACTCCACATTCCAATCCATGGTTTCATGCCCAGTACTAAAATTAGCGTGCTCCTTCTTTTCACCACTAATTTGGGGTCAGTTTCTGCTACAATTAGCACCAGCTGACCCCAAGCTGGGATGGGATGGGGTGGGATGGATGGAGAGCAGCTGAAAGTGGGGGAAAGTGACAGCTGTGAACTCGGCAGCCCCAGCGACAAATTACATGACAGTACTTGCAGTATTGACGCACCTGCACGGTGAAGAGTCCATAGTTTGCTGCTCGCTTGCTGTTTTGTCACTGAGGCATCCGAGATACTTCGCTGATTCACGCTGACTGGATTTCAGATTCGTGTGCAACTTTACTAATTCACAAGGGTTTCAGAAGGAGTTTGTTTGTTCGTTTATTTGTTGTTTTTTGCGTATGTTTTAATGAGTTTATGTATCATATACTTGTTGCGTTTGACAATACAGAAATTGATTAAATCGCTTGTGAATAATGTAGATCTAGGAATTGCAAGACAGACTTTTGCAGCAGTAGGCACAAGGGTCAGACAGCGAAAGTAGAACGTGTGTTTTGGCCAACCTTTGCTGTTGTTTGTTTATTCTGATAGGGACAATACGTCATTTGACATGCAAAGCATTTTATTTCATTTTATTTTATTGTATACTATTTCATTCCATTTCATTTCATTTTAAAGAAAACTGCGGGGAAAGGCCGCCGTCTGAATACAATCGTTTCACCGTGGGACAAATACTGGATTGGATTAGGGAGTAGGTTGCCGTCAACATTGAAAGAGCAAGTCGTAAGAGTCTTGATGAGTGTTTGCTGTTTATGTTTTGGTGTCTTATCATCAGGAGTGCCTCACTTAACACAATGTCTTTTTATGGGATATTAAAGTTGTCTTGAATATTGAAGTTGAAGCATTTTTCCTGGAGCCAGTAAAGGGAATATAAAGGATGACTGGCTCGAAAGTTCAATCTTTTTTCTGTTTATTTCGAGGATAATGTCATAAGCACTCATGTGCTTTTTTTTTTACATCTAGTCCCCGTGTGTATGCAGTTTTATAATTTGTCATCCGTTTCCACCGAGACCCAATGGCCCACTCTTCCGAGAAGCGGAACAGGGTTTAACGTGTGCGCAAGTTGTTCTGCGTGCGTTCGCGTTCGCACACGGGACCTCGGTTCATAGTCTCATCCGAAGGACATCCAAAAGCATGCGTTGTTGCTAATGAAACACAAAAGCCACCCAGCAAACCTCTTCCAAACTTTGTGTGCAGTTTTCTTTTTTTCTCTTTTTTAAAAAAAAGGGATT
>CM060316.1:115769325-115776825 GCA_030674155.1 Stramonita haemastoma
CTGCATAGAAGTAGGGGAGTCTGAGAAACTGCATAATTATAGGTGTAGAGATTTGGCGTCTTCGGGATATATGCTGGGTTTGTTCGTGTAACTTTAACCCAACAAACGCTGACATTAACTACAGGGATCTTTAGCGCGCATATTTGATCTTTTGCGTGTGTATATCATATACGGAAGGAATTAAGGCGCTGGCGGGTCTGCACTTGAAGTTGGCTTGGGAGATCGTAAAAATCCCCACCTTTAATTCACCAGACCAGACCGAGATTCGAATCCACGCGTCCGTCCATGCAAAGATAGGGTGATGATGACATCAACGACGATGACTGCGATGATGATGACAATGATAATGACGACAAAAGTGGTTGCCTTACGTGGTGACGGTAATACCGTTAAAGAACGATGATGTAGACGGCAATAATACCACAAATAACGCAGCTTGCCAAAAAAAAAAAATCAAAGACTCAGTTCTTGAGAACTTCTGCTAGACAAGCTTTATAAAAAGAAAATCCCATCTGACAAACCTTTAGTGTGTGTATCCATGATAATACGGGACCGAATAGCTCAGTGGTCAAAGCACTCGCTTTTCCCCCAATCCAAAGTTAAGCAGCATCAAACATGGTTACCAAGTGGATGGGTGACAGTTTGCACGCTTTGGTTTCAGCACAGTCCCCCTGTTCACCCAGCTGTAAATGAGTACCTGCCCTCTTTAGGGTCAGGGAGGGTAAAGCAGCGAGGGAGAGGAGATGGGCGCCGCCCTAAATATGCTGGCCCTTGGAAAAGCTAAGGTCTCTGATGCCTCGCTCCCCTACGACCACATAGGTTATGGGACACCTCTACCTTTCGCCTTTTAAAAAAAAAAATATTCACTATAATAATATGGTAGGGTATGTCAACGAAACGCTGTATAAAATGCCTAAAAGGTAAAGGTGTCCCATAACCTGGGTGGTCGTAGGGGAGCGAGGCGTCAGAGACCTCCGCTTCTCTAGGGGCCAGCATATTGAGGGCGGCGCCCATCTCCTCTCCCTCGCTGCTTTACCTTCCCTGTCCCTAAAGAGTGCATGTACACATTGATAGCTGGGTGAACTGGGGGAACTGTACTGTAGCCAAGGCGCGCAAATAGTCACCCATACAATTGGCAACCACGCTGGATGCTGCTTAACCTTGGCTTGGGGAAAGCGAACGCTCTGACCACTGAACCTTCCCGTCCCCAATGAAATGCCTATACGGTGAAAAACAGAAACAGAAAAAGATAAAAGAAAGATAAAGAAAGATAAAGAAAGATAAAGACAGCGTTGATGTGCAGGCGCTGTGTGCAGGGCCCTGGAGCAGGTGGAGAGGGGGGTTGTGGGGGGCGGTGTGGGCAGTGACACGGTGTACTTGTGCGTGACCGACACGGAGGGTAACGCCTGTTCCTTCATCAACAGCATCTACAGGGCCTTTGGCTCCGCCATCCTCCCTCAGGGCTGCGGCTTCCCGCTGCAGGTGCCGGCCTCACTGCCTCTCTTCAGTCCTGTCTGGTTCTGCAGTTATGTGTGCTTGTCTTCGCGCGTGTGTGTGGTGTGGGGGAAGGGGGCGTGTGGGGTGGGGTGGAGGTGGGGTGGGGCAGGGGAGGGGACAGGGGAGGGGGAGGGGGGCGTTAGGGGAGGGGGGTGACGTGTGTGTGTGTGTGTGGGGGGGGGGGTGAGGTGGGGTGTGTATGTGTGGAGTGTGTGTGTGTGTGTGTGTGTGTGTGTGTGTGTGTGTGTAAGTGTGTAAGTGTGTGTGTGTGTGTGTGTGTGTGTGTAAGTGTGTGTGTGTGTGTGTGTTGTGTAAGGTGTGTGTAAGTGTGTGTTGAAGGTGTGTGTGTGTTGTAAGTGTGTAAGTGTGTGTGTGTGTGAAAGTCAGAATCAAAGTTGTATTTCAAGATGGTTCATTGAATAAGCAATGTAGTTGCTTTGTGTCAAAGTCTTGTCAAAGTTAGAGAGAGAGAGAGAGAGAGAGAGAGAGAGAGAGAGAGAGAGGGAGAGAGGGTGCTTATGTGTGCATAAGTGTACCTGTGTGCACATGTGTGCTTTTCTAGAGTCACTTTGAATAAAGAGACGTTAAATTATATAAAGCATGTGTGTGCAATGTGCACACACACACGCACAAGTGTGTTCAATGTATGTGTGACGTGTATACTTGCTTACCTAGGAGCACACACACATGCATGTATGTTTACATAATTATGGAC
The DNA here is from genome assembly GCA_030674155.1 of Stramonita haemastoma. NCBI lineage: Eukaryota > Metazoa > Mollusca > Gastropoda > Neogastropoda > Muricidae > Stramonita > Stramonita haemastoma. The sequence continues at coordinate 115,771,538 of CM060316.1, forward strand.
ATGCATGCATGCGTGTGTGAGCGCGTATGTCTGTGTGTGATCGCATATTTGTGTGTGCATTCGTGCGTGAGCTTGCGCGCGTGCGTGCGTGTGTGCGTGCGTGTGTGCATGTGTATGTGTAACAGAACCGTGGCTCCATGTTTTCTCTGGACCCCAAACATCCCAACGTGCTGGCACCATCTAAGCGCCCATACCACACCATCATTCCCTCCATGGTCACCTGTCCCCGCACAGGTAGGAAGGTCTGCACTGTTCAATATATACTGACTAAAAAGAAAGGTAAAGGTGTCCCATAACCTGTGTAGTCGTAGGGGAGCAAGGCATCAGAGACCTCAGCTCCTCTAGGGGCCAGCATATTGTGGGTGGTGCCCATCTCCTCTCCTATGCTGCTTTACCTTCCCTGATCCTAAAGAGGGCAGGTACCCATTGACAGCTGGGTGAACTGGGGGACTGTACTGAAATCAAGATATACAAATGGTCGCCCATCCAATTGGTAACCACGCTCGATGCTGTTTAACCTTGGCTGGGGAAAAGCGAGCGCTCTGACCAATGAGCTGTCCTGCCCGCATATAGTTACTGCCCTGTCTTATTCCCCATACAGTATTTTTCTTTCTTCTTATTCTTTTATTTCGAGGATACTGGACTATGCACTCATGTGCTTTTTTTTTTTTTTTTTTTTTTTACATCGTGTTGTATGTCACTTGCTGTTACACATGACGTTCTCTGCAGGGAAAAGTGCGTTGCTATTCTTGTTATTTAGAATTTATCATTTCGTTTCTAGGATAATGTAATAATCCCTCGTGTGCTTTTTATATCCAGTCCCTCTCTGTATGCCGTTTGTATATTTTATCATCCCTTCGCACCAGAACACAACAGCGTACACTTCCGAAAAGCGGAATGGGTTTTAACATGTGTGTAAGATGTTCTGCGTGCGTTTACGCACGGGACGTTGGTTTATAGTCTCATCCGAAGGACTTTAGGGGGTAGTGGAGTTAGCACTGATGTTAACTCCAGAGGAAAAATCCTCTTGAACGAGATTCGAACCGGGTCAGCAGATCACGAGCGCAAAGCGCACCAGGCTGACCACCAGGCTGTCCGTCTCAACAGGGTGGTAGCGCCACTCACTGAATTATTTCTGTGTGTTTTTGTCCTTTCTTTTTTGTTCCAAAAAAGGTTTAAATGGCCTGTTCTTTTGGCTACAGACCTTGACTAGGTGTCTTTTCTGTTGACAGGAAGGTTGACCTACTCGAAAGTTTTGGAACGTTGGAAGTTCATGGGAACCTTGTCAATGTCAGGCCGCTGTGAGGTCACCAACCAGAAGGGCCCAGCCCTGCTTCTGGTTTCTCTTTGGTGGTGTTCAGTGGTGCCTGTTCTCATCCGATATATACAGGACACTCCCTACAAAAACCTCCTACTTACGACAGTACTATTTTACTGCTGAGTCAGACAGAGTCAGACACCCACCTGGGGTGGTGTCCAATCCAACCTACCTTCAACCATCTTCTTTCGTGAGCTCCTGATCCTGAAGGCTTTGACCGTTCTCTTCTTTTCTGTTTCTTTTTTCAGGCGACCTGTTGAGCGCTTTTGGTGTGATGGGGGCTTTATGCAGCCACAAGGACAAGTGCAGGTCAGGAATGAAGGAATCAATGTTATTTCTTCTGTTTCTCTTTCGGTTGTCTGTCTGTGTGGTGTCCAAACCGTTCATGACTTCCTGCACTGGTTAGTTGCAAAGACCAGATAACTTCACTTCTTGAAGTTCAGTTTAGGATTGAATAAGTCTCTTTTCTTCTGTTTCTTTCAGATGTGGAGATTTTCATATGATTTATGAATAAATGAATTCCTCCACAGGTCAGTTGCAATGACTAGATAACTACACTTCTTCAACCAAGATCATCAGCTTGGGTTGAATGATTGATTGATAACTATGTTAGGGCCAAGAGTACTATGGTTTGTAAGGTTTCCATCGTTTCCCCTAGTCTAGCTAAAGAACACGTCCAGTGCAGCCAGTCACTGGAAACGATATCAAGGCTGGTAGAAAATGATAGAAAACATGGTACAGAAATATTATAGTAAAGGTAAGAAGTTACCTAAAAAAGTTTTTTTATTTTATTTAATTTTATTTTATATTTTTATTTTATACCACTTTATGTCATAGCAGATTTCTCTGCGTGAAATTCGGGCTACTCTCCCCGGGGAGAGCGCGTCGCCACAAGTGCAGCGCCTACCCATGATTTTTTTCCCCTCAGGGATGGTGTCTAAACACGACACCTGTGTGCATCCTGTTTTTTTTTTTATATAACATTGTCATATAACGCACAATCAAAATACAGAAATTTACACCTATAGCTTTGTAATAAAATCCTGAGATCTGGAAATAAATTATTTAGGGTAAAGAGAAACTAATGAACGAAATGACACTTGTAAATGTATTTATGCAGGAACGAAGACAGATGTGTAGGAATATGCTTTCCAGAAAAATCAGAATGCTAGCTTGATTACTTCCACACCTGCCAATTACAATTGTTAAATTTGATATACAAGTATGTAACAGAGTGCAGATATTTGATCTGCCGCGACTCTGTACAACTTCTCGGCGACGACAGCACGGTCAGACAGTGGGAATGTGGCCTCTAAAAAGAGGCTGCATAAATACTACATTTTACCGCTACGGGCAAAGTGCATGCAGAGAGCGGCTTTCGACCACCCCCCAACGATACAGAACGTCGCACAATTCACAGGTGTGGATCCAAACGTTACACCCACGACGCTGCGATTGGCAGTTCCGATCGCAAGGGAAGTAATCTAATTACCGCCCTGCCACATCCACCACCGCTGACTTTGTGCCGCGTCCCGAGGCACAGTGGGTACTGACCAGCGTATTTGACGCTCAGATTAGTAGCCCCAAAGTTCTTTCCATCCTGTCGACGACGCCACTTTGTAACAGAGTGCAGATATTTGATCTGCCGCGACTCTGTACAACTTCTCGGCGACGACAGCACGGTCAGACAGTGGGAATGTGGCCTCTAAAGAGAGGCTGCATAAATACTACATTTTACCGCTACGGGCAAAGTGCATGCAGAGAACGGCTTTCGACCACCCCCCAACGATACAGAACGTCGCACAATTCACAGGTGTGGATCCAAACGTTACACCCACGACGCTGCGATTGGCAGTTCCGATCGCAAGGGAAGTAATCTAATTACCGCCCTGCCACAAGTAAATAGCCTGGCTAGCGTATTGTAGATTGGACAGTGAAAAGACTTTTTGATGGTATTGTTGATTGGACAGGTAACAATAGATTGTTTGACGGCATTGTGGGTTGGCCAGGTGTTGCTGAACCAGGTAGAGTTTGGTATGGATCCACAGCAGGCACTGGACCAGCCCCGAGTCCGCCTTGACAGCAGTGACGGGTATGTGTGTGTGTGTGTGTGTGTGTGTGTGTGTGTGTGCGCGCGTGAGAGAAAGACAATGAGAGAGAATGTGTGACCAGGTGCCTGGCTTTCACTGTGTTTATTGTAGTTTGAGTGCCTAGGCTATTTTGAAATCTGTAGCACAAAGTTTTGAGTGTGTATTTAAACACTGTAACTGTAGGTTCTTCTGGACTATATGCAAAATTATCGGTATCTATGTGAAGACAGGGTGTACACTTTGGTAATGGAATTAAGGGTGGTGGTGTGAATATAATTATTGTGAGGCACAATAATTATTGTGAGGCACAAGCCTTTGAATGCTGCTCAGTAAATGGATGATGATAATGACAATGGTAGGTTAGGTACACCACTATTTATTGTTTCATATATATATATATATATATATATATATATATATATATATATATATATATATATATATATTAATATATATATATAGGAAGGACGGTGGCAGGATGGTTAAGACGTTCGCCTGCCAATATGTAAATCGCGAGTTTCTGGGTTCGTACCCAGCCTCGCCCTTTCTTCCCAGTTTGACGAAAAAATCGAACTGAATGTCAAAGTCATTCGGATGAGACTCGAAACCGAGGCCCCGTGTGCGAATGCACGCAGAACATCTTGTGCACACGTTAAAACCCCGTTCCACCTTTCGGAAGAGTAGGCCATCGTGTGCCGGTAGGAGCGGATGACAAAATTATAACAAACCAGCATGCACACAGGTGTCGTGTTTAGACACCATCCCTGAGGAAAAATCGGGGAGTTGGAGTCTCAGAGCGGCTTGGGGCTGTAGGTATATGGCAACGTTCTGGTGGCTCCTGCTACGGTACTGGAACCATTCGTATCGGTCAATGCCCTTCCAATGGATCATTCTAGTGCCGTGGAGAGGGGGGGGGGTCTGCTGCATGGGTAACAGCTTGCCCTCCATACATACTTGCCCAGGCTTTGCGCTCTAAAGACTAGAGCACAACTCCATAGTCTTCCGAGACTGATGAGTGCCTATTATTACTACTACTACTACTATATATATATATATTTTTTTTGTTAATCTATTTTTTGCCGACAGCTTTAAAACCAGCACCGTGGCCATAGAAGAGGGCATCAAACCGGAAGTGGTACAACGTTTACAGCAAATGGGTCATAAGGTCAGTGGCGTGGTTTCCGGTTACAACCGCACCTCTTTCGGCCTTGGTCAGGTCATCACGCGCGGTGCATGGTGGGACAGGTCGGAGAACAGTGCCGTGTGCAAAGACAAGAGAGTTTACTGGGCGGGGTCAGACCCTAGGGCTGACGGCATTGCTGTGGGCTACTGATGTTTGTTGTCTGTTAATTCAAAAGCTGGACAACAGGGGAATATGTTATTGGATTTATTCAGGAAAAGTTTGGTCTTGAATACAGTAATTCAGACCTAATATTCTAGTAATCTACTATGAGAATGTATAAGGGCGGCGGGCTCATTTGTAAATAATAGTGTGTAAGCAGAATATCATTACGTTTTGTGACGCAGATTTCTTACTAACGTGACCATATCAAGTGGAAATTCCTGAAAATATTCAGTCTGAATAAGGTGATAGTGGTGAAAGGAAACAAATTCAAGTAACCACTTCCAACTCCTATGTCATTTTAGTAATATTTTATTAAAGGTTCAATACATGGAAATAAACCTCTGGGAAAATAAAAATAATTTTGTAATGGCATGATGTTATGGATTGTGTAAAGAAAATATCTATGATTGTGTAAGATACATGTCTATGGCCTGACGTGAGTTCACGATTAGGCTTATGACTCATCAAAGGTCCTGGCAATGATTGGAGTTTTACCTGCTGTAGTATCTTACAGCAAGACACTTTTCAGAATTTA
>CM060316.1:115781825-115784325 GCA_030674155.1 Stramonita haemastoma
ATAGTTTCATCAAAGACGTACCTCGGGGTTCTAATAAGGACAGTTTAAGAAGAATTACCATACATTACGGGATTGTTTATATACAGACCTCGGTTTATAGTCTCATCCGAAGGTCTTTTGGAGGGAGTGGAGTCGGCACTGATGTTAACTCCAGAGGAAAAATCCTCTTGAACAAGATTCGAACCCGGGTCAGCAGATCACGAGAGTAATGCACATCACTCTGACCACCAGGCTGTCCCGTCACCCCTTCGTTCCTTTAGTTAAGGTTTTAGAGCGACTCTTTAGTGGGTTGTTTTTTCTTAAGCTATGACCAACGCTGCTAAGACCATCTGGTCAAGATAAATATGATGATGTATGATGATGATGATGATGATGGTGATGGATGATAATGATGGTGATGATTTAATTGTTTATTTATTTATTTTTTTATATCCAGGATAATAGAATAAGCACTCATGTGCTTTTTTTAAGATCCAGTCCCCATGTGTATGCAGTTTTGTCGATTTGTCATCAATTCCCACCGGCACACACTGGCCTACTCTTACGAAAAGCGGTACAGGATTTAATGTGTGCGCAAGATGTTCTACGTGCGTTCGCACACGGGGCCTCGGTTTATAGTCTCATCCGAAGACTTTTGGGGAGAGTAGAGTCAACACTGATGTTAACTCCAGGGGAAAATATCCCCTTCAACGGGAATCGAACCCGTGTCGTTAGATGGCGAGCGCAGTGTTCTGACCACTAGGCTATCCCGTCCCGATGCTGATGAGTCAAGCTTGGCCGGCAACCTTGAGCACTACCAATCACTTTTCTTCTGGGCCTAATTAAAACCACATTGATATCTATCCTTATGACATATACCAAAGTATATTCAAAGGAGAGAAGAAGAAAAAAAAACCCGAAGAGCCTGTGGCAGATTTAGCGGTCAGTCTCTAACTTTTACGAGGCGTTAACTGTTTATATCCAGGCCAGATCTCACTTCCAAGAGCCTTGTTTTTGATGTGTGTGCCATTAAGGGCCGACTTGCTTCATCTTATCATCAAACCTAACTTAAAACCACCCCTTGGCAGACTGAGACATGGGGGCATTTTTTTAAAAATGTGTACTACCTTTCAAATGTGTTATTAAGGTCAAGTTATAAAAAGAAAAAAAAATGTACCCCCAGGGAAGATCTAGTATGGGAGGACTTTTGAGGCTGTCACCGTTGAAAGCGTCACACGCGCGTGAGGTTCGCGGATCGCATACAACACACACACACACACACACACACACACACACACACACAAGGGGAGGCGGAGACAGCACGAAAGGCAAAACAAGAGTAAAGACAAGAGAAAAAGAAGAAAAACAAACAAGGCTTTGAGAAGAAGAAAAACAAGACTTTAAGAAGAAGAAACAAGATTTAAGAAGAAGAAAAACAAGGCTTAAGAGAGAAAAGGCTTTAAGAAGAAGAAAACAAAGCCTTCAAAAGAAGAAAACACGCCTTAAAGGTCGGTTTCTACTTCACAAAAGCTCTCGTCATGCAGTCTTGAGACACCAAACCAGCTGGTCTGTTTTTGTTGGCGGGTCTGGATTAACCTAACCTTTCCGATTTGGACATGTTTCGACAAACTGCTGCAACATTCTGCACACTATTGGTTTGACTTTTAAAGATCGTCAGGCCGATTGTTTGGTGTGGTGTTGGTGTGGTTGGGGTGTGTTGAACACGTGTGGTTAGTGTGTTGGTGACCTGTATCACCAATCATGAACAGCTCGGATGATATCCACGATTTGACAACCACCATTTATAAGGTAAGCTATTTATTTGTTATTTATTATTCATTTGTTTATTCTTTTATATCGAGGATGATGTAATAAGCACTCGTATGCTTTTTTACATCTAGTTCCCGTGTGTATGTTTTTTGAAAATTTTGTCATCTGTTCCCATCGGCACACATTGGCATACTCTTTCAAAAAGCGGAATAGGGTTTAACGTGTGTCCGCACACGGGGCCTCGGGTTATAGTTTCGTCCGAAGGACTAAGAGTTAAGAGAGATTGAGGGAGGTATTGGAAAAGGAGGAGGGGGAAGGAGGGTGTTTATGGTATGGGATATATGCACTCACATGATGTATTACAGTCTGTCTGTCTGTCTGTCTGATATGGGGGGTAAATGATGAATGGAGTTAAGGGACATACTTGCGTATGTTTGCACTGGTGCATAGACAGACAGACCGACACACACACACACATACACATATACATAATACATACAATACACACGTACACACACAGATACACACGTACACACACATATGTATGTATATATATATATATATTATTTTATATATATCTGTATATATATATATATAATATACATATATCAATAACTAAAAATTGACCTCTGGTTCAATGCGTCTCATTATGTGGTGGAGCGTCACACACAACACACACAACACACACACACATCACACACACACACAACACACAACACACACACAACACACACACAACACACATCATATA
>CM060316.1:115786825-115791825 GCA_030674155.1 Stramonita haemastoma
AAGAATGTCCCATGTATGGGCATGATTTCTTTGAGTGTGAAACAAAATGTCTTCTGAAGTCGAGCAAAATAATGATCTTGGAATATCTACCGTCAAATGGGATTAGGTTGTAAACAATGCCGTATATTCAAAACTAGACATGAAAGAATTCTTCCTCGAGTAAGTTAAGTTTGTGGGTTTCTTTAATTAACTCCCCTGAAACGGCGTCCTTTATGAATTTTAGTAAGAACAAAGAAGACAACAGCGTTCTTGCTAAGGGAGGCAACTCAAAGCATGGGGCGACAATCCTTTATGAATTTTAGTAGTTTTAAAGAAGGCAACTGTGTTTTTCATGGTCAGGGGAGGGAATTCTAGGCGTCGTGCATTAGCGCAACATAAACCAATGGACATAGCAAAATAAGATAAACGTTAGGGTAAATTGTATTTTATTATTTTTTCCTAACTTGCTTTTGAAAAAAATTGTTGATTGTAGATGTTCTCTGTTCGGCATAATAGACTTTTGCTACCCTCATCCTGATACAAATGAAAAGGGAGTGAAAGAGGCTTTGTAAGTACATATCCCGCACACCCTGCATGTAACTCTCTCCCAGATACAGCAGGCTATATAAATGAGCATTAAGCCAGATAATGTCGAAAATTTAGTTTTATTTTTCTCAGGAAATGTGTGCGTTTCTTTTCATTCTTTCTTTTTTTAACAGAAGGAGAGAACGTGTACCTGCAGTGACCTGTTCGTTTACTTACCGCTTGTTCCTTTATCTTACTGATTGTCAAATTGTTGTTTTGTAGTTGTGCTTTTTGCGAAGGCGTTCCTTCTTGATTTGCTGATAGTCCCTAATCAGGGCAAGGGCTGGAGGAAAATAATTATGCGAATGCTTATCTGTAACCCTTGGAAAAAAATCTCTCCTCTCCTCTCTCCTCTCCTCTCTTCCCCCCCTCTCTCATCCTCTCTCTCTCCTCTCTCTCTTCTCCTCTCTCTCTCTCTCTCTCTCTCTCCTCTCTCCTCTCTCCTCTCTCTCTCTCTCTCTCTCTCTCTCCTCTCTCTCCTCTCTTCTCATCTCTCTCTCTCTCTTCATCTCTTCTCCTCTTCTCTCTTCTCCCCTTCTTTATCAAAATGTTATGATTTGAATGACTTATTTTGTTACAGATTATAGTGGATTGATGTTTTTAGTCATTTACCTCATTATATTCTCATGTTTGCCCTTTATTGCGCTTTTTTCAAATTAAAATCTTCATTTCGTTCTTACTTCTTATTTCAATTTCTGAATGCGTGCCTTAAAAAATACCTTATTAATGTATTGCTTTCTTATTTCTTGTCTGTTGTTTGCTACTTGGTATGGTTTCTTGCTCTTGGTATTTGGATCATTATTATTGTTGTTGTTTAGTTAGAGGTTTTTTATCTTGATGTATCCCTGATAAGGGCGGGCTGGATGTAAATAGGCACACGAATGCTTATTCATTATCCTCGAAAAAAGAATTGCTTGCCTTGCCTTGCCTTGCCTTCCGTCTCTCACTCTCTCTCTGTCTCTGCTGTCGTCTGTCTGTCGTCGTCTGTCTGTCTCTTCTGTCTTCCTGTCTGTCTTCTGTCTGTCTTCTGCTCTCTCTCTCTCTCTCTCTCTCCTCTCTCTCTCTCTCTCTCTCTCTCTCTCTCTATCTCCTCTCTCTCTCTCTCCAACCAGAAACATTAATTTTCGTGCCTTCACCTACCTTTTGACATTTAAATGCTCTTCCCTGTGTCGTTTAGTTCTCTTTTTCCCCTAGTCTTTTCATCACAAGCCAGTATTGACACAATTAACACATCATCGCATCACCCGTCGTCGTCGCGTCGTCATCGTCATCATCATCATCATCATCATCATCATCATCATCATCATCATCATCATCATCATCACATCATCATCATCATCACTAGCCAATATTACACAATCATTATCATCACTAGCCAATATTAACACAATCATCATCATCATCATCATCATCATCATCATCATCATCATCATCATCATCATCATCATCATCATCATCATCATCACCACCACTAGCCAATATTAGCACAATCATCATCATCATCATCATCACTTGCCAATACAGGTGATCAACTTTATCGTTGGCCACATGATCACGCTGACAATACCCCCCCCCCCCCCCCCCCCTGCCCTCTTCTTCCGCTAAGCATTCCTTCTCCACAACTCGATAATCGATGTGAAACTTCACGATGTTTTCATTCTGGTCAGAATTTGCAGTCCTGGTTTTTAGGGTGGAGTCATGGGGACGTTGTGATGCTGGATGGAAAGAAAGGCTGCTGGCTTGAGGCTCACTCAGGGTCAGATGCCAGATTGGAAGGGACTTTTTTTCTTTGGAGCTAACCTACTTTCTCTGAACCTTCTATCTGGGCTTTTCAGTCTGAACAAAATGCGGCAAGTCATGTTTAGTTATATATTTTTTAAAGAAAGAAATAAATCTAGGACAATCTCAGTGCAGTCTGTGTGACATTTTAGCATCACAGGAATGTTTAATTTATCCTAATCCTGACTGTGATAAAAGCTCTGACTTCAAGAGAAGTCTTTTTATACCAAACTTCTTACCGCCAGGGAAGTCTGATCTCAATGGAAGCGTGGACTTCACCAGAAATAGGAGACCATTTCCTAGTCTCTCAACATAAAAAATAGGAAGAAATTTCTATGACTGTCAGAAATCCTGACAAGGAAAGAATTGTTGACTTATTCTTGATCCTCGTCTGTGTTCCTCAACAAAATCTTGAAGTCTCTTAGTACAAATTGAAATGGCAGACTGAAGAAAGTGACTAAAGGAGAAATTGCATCGTTAGTAGAATGAGGGCTTGTGTGTTTTAATTTTTTTTAAGTAAAAGGAAACAACATGATGCCTTCATACATCAGCATCACGTAGAAAATGGCTATAGTTTTAATAAGCAATCACATTTTGAAAATCGACAACCTGACCCCCCACCTGCGTAAAATGGCTCCTAGTGGAAAGATGCAAAGCGACTCATTTCGTGGTGGAGTGTACTGATAACAGCATCCATGTTGCTGTCAGGACAATCGTCATCTGTATGAAAGTAATGGTGGACTATGGCTGAAAGTGACTGCCAACAGAATCCGACAATGGTGATGAATCATGCAATGAACGGAACGGTAACAATTTGAAAACCAATATTGCCACATACTCATCAACCATAGAACAGTGATATTTCAAAGAATCCTGGCAATCAGTAGAATCCTCAAATCCTTGCTTCTTTTCTTTTTTCAGCAAAATCATGACACTCAGCACTTTCACCGAATAGAAAATACCAACTTACAAAATCGTGACTGATAATGGAATGTGACTTCCCCCCCCCCCCCCCCACCACAACAACAACACACAAACTCAAAAGCAAGAGCAGAAGAGAAGTAGAAAAAGAGGGATGGACAGACACAGAAGCAGAGAGGAGCCAGCCGCTCAGCTCAGCAAAAGCTGATGGACACTTCAGGTAAAAGTCAAGGTAAAAAGGTAAAGGTGTCCCATAGCCTATGTGGTCGTAGGGGAGCGAAGCATCAGATACCTCACTTCTCTAGGGCCAGCATGATTAGGGCGGCCCCATCTCCTCTCCCTCGCTGCTTTACCTTCCTTGACCCTAAAGAAGGGCAAGCACCCATTCACAGCTGGGTAGAATTGGGGGACTGTACTGAAGCCAAGGTGCGCAAACGGTCACCTATCCAAATGGTAACCACGCTCGATGCTGCTTAACCTAACTTGGGAAAGCGAGTGCTCTGACACTGAGCTATCCCGTCCCCTTAGGGACCAAGATGGGGAAAAACCAACGTGACGTAGTGATCAAGCAACAACAACACTAACAGACAAAGCCCACAGGCAGACACACAGCCACACAGCATGAAGAGACAGATGTGCAGTCAGTGACATAGGCACCAACCACACAGCCAGACACATCAACAAAGCAGCAGGCATACAGGAAGCCGGAAACAATCAATCAGTCTGGAGATACCTCCCCCCCCCCTTCGAATAAAAAACACTGAAGAAAAGACCATTTATTTAGGGTTGCCATAGCAGTCTCATAGAAAATGCAGCGGATGAAGGAATATCATAGTGGTTACAGACCATAACCATCTGAGTGTCATAGGAAACCGTAACTGCAAGTTCCAGCTAGTTAAGGGGATTCCATTTCGCTTTCACGGGGACGGAATAGCCTCATGGTTAGAACATTGCACTCGCAAGCCTAAGACCCGGGTTCGAATCCTGTTCAAGGGAATTTTTCCACTGGAGTTCAAATCAGTGCTGACTCCACTCTCTCAAAAAGTCCTTCGGATGAGACTGTAAACCGATATAACGTGTGCGAACGCACGCAGAACATCTTGCGGACAGATTAAAACATGTTCCGCTCATCGAAAGAGTAGGCCATTGTGTGCCGGTGGGGACAGATGACATTTACAAAACCGCATACACACAGGGACAGGATGTAAAAAGAAAGCACACAAGTGCTTATTCTATCATCCACAATATAATATAATATATATATATATATATATATATATATAAATATATCTCTCTCTATCTCTCTATCTCTCTATCTCTCTCTCTATCTATCTATCTCTCTATCTATCTCTCTATCTATCTCTCTCTCTATCTATCTATCTATCTATCTATCTATCTACCTATATATATATATGTATGTATATATATATATATATATATATATATATATATATATATAATATATATATATATATATATATATATATATATATAATATATATATATATATAAAGAAGTTTAAAGTTAACATTGGTTTCAACTCTCATTCCCCAAGCAAGCCCTTAAGATCCTGTGTGCGAACGCGTGTGTAACACTTTCAGTAGTAGTAGTAGTAGGCACTCATCAGTCTCGGAAGACTATGGAATTGTGCTCTAGTCTTTAGAGCGCAAAGCCTGGGCAAGTATGTATGAAGGGCAAGCTGTTACCCATGCAGCAGACCCCCCCTCTCCACGGCA
>CM060316.1:115799325-115804325 GCA_030674155.1 Stramonita haemastoma
TGTGTGTGTGTGTGTGTGTGTGTGTGTGTGTGTGTGTGTGTGTGTGTGTGTGTGTGTGTGTGTGTGTATGTGTGTGTGTGTGTGTTTAGTGTGTGTGTGTGTTTAGTGTGTGTGTGTGTTTGTTTGTTTTGTGTGTGTATTTGTTTGTGTGTGTTTGTTCGTGTGCATGTGTGTGTTTTGTGTTTGTTTGTTTGTTTGTTTGTGTGTGTGTGTGTGTGTGTGTGTGTGTGTGTGTGTGTGTGTGTGTGTGTGTGTGTGGTGTACGACTCCATGTTAGTTGTGTTGTTAAGACGTTAGAATGATTATGTGTGCTTTTAGGGAAAGTCAGGCGTAAAAGGGAGATCATGAGGGGAGAGGGAGAGAAAGTTTTGACTGACTTTGCCTGTGATTGTGTTTGTGTTCACTCCTGACTAGGAGAGGAGAGAAGAGTCTTGTAGAAGCAGCGGTGTGGGTGTTGTAGGGTAGTGTTGTGTGGTGATGGTGTGTAGGTGAGTGGAGAGTGATGGTGAGGTGGTTAGGTGGAGTGAGTGTGTTTGTGTTGTGCGTTTGTGTGTGTTTGTTCGTGTGTGTGTGTGTTTGTGTGTGTGTGTGTGTTGTGTGTGAGAGAGAGAGAGAGAGAGAGAGAGAGAGAAGAGAGAGAGAGAGAGAGAAGAGAGAGAGAGGAGAGAGAGAGAGAGAGAGAGAGAGAGAGAGAGAGAGAGAGAGAGTTTGTGTGCGTTTGTGTGTTGTGTGTGTGTGTGTGTGTGTGGGTGAGAGAGAGAGAGAGAGAGAGAGAGAGAGAGAGAGAGAGGACAGAGACAGAGACAGAGAGAGAGAGAGAGAGACAGAGAGAGAGCTTTGTTGTGCATACAGGCGGCCTTGGTGGTGTATTTGTTTGGCTTCTCTCTCTGTATCTCTCTCTCTCTCTCTCTCTCTCTCTCTCTCTCTCTCTCTCTCTCTCTCTCTCTCTCTCTCTCTCTCTCTCTCTCTCTCCTCTCTCCTCCTCTCTCTACTCTCTCTCTCTCTCTCACCACACACACACCACACATACACGCATACACCGCGCGCGCGCGCACACACACACACTCCCAGCAAGCACTAATACACTATTAGGTAATACAGGGGGTCAAACATTTGCATAGGAATTTCTTGACCAATGGGTTGAAATGAAGATGTTTGATTCCCCTACCACATTAATTCATACCACTATAAAAAGAAAACAAAGCACCTGCATTGCTCTGCATTAATTTTCTGAACTTCCACTGAGGTGTGTACAGATTTCACAGTGACATCTCTCACACCAAGACAGACATAGTCTAACATCTACCAGACAAGATTATTCAGGATTGATTTTCTTCTTCCCGTCTCAGCCCTAACCCTGGTACTCCTGCTGTTTAAATATTCCTTGATGAGAGTTAATTCATCCTTTCTTTAGCTGGTGTCCATCTGCAAAGTCGGACATTTATTGCTCAGTAAATCAATCGTAAAGAAGCGTAAACTTAAATGGTACGGGCATGTCACAAGATCAAAAGGACTAGCAAAAACAATACTGCAAGGCACTGTCCAAGAAGGAAGAAAAAGAGGCAGACCAAGGAGAGATAGGGATGACAACATCAGCGAATGGACAGGCCTAGAACTTAACCAAATTTTGAGAAAGGCAGAACAGAGAGGAATGGAGGGACTGGTTGTCAAGTCTTCAGGGGTGTCCCCACGGTCGCCAGACTAAGGTATAGATAATAGATAGATAGATAGATAGATAGATAGATAGATAGATAGATAGATAGATAGATAGATAGATAGATAGATAGATAGATAGATAGACAGACAGACAGGACAAGCAGCAGGACAGGCAGGCAGACAGACGCAGTGCAGACAGACAGACAGAGAGCAGTGAGAGACAGAAGACTAGAAGAAGAAGAAGACAGATAGAAGAAGAAGATAGATAGATAGATAGATAGATAGATATAGATAGATAGATAGATAGAAGATAGATAGATAGATAGATAGATAGATAGATAGGTAGACACCTCTGTCCTGATCTTGATAGAGGGACCGTGTATCAGCCTACTTGACTAGCGTGTGCTCACCTGGAAGAAAGACAGAGAAGGGAGAAAGGGAGGGAGGTAGGAAAAGAGAAGAAAAAGAGGAAGAGGAGGAGGAGGAGGAGGAGGAAGAGAGAAGAAGAAGAAGAAGAAGAAGAAGAAGAAGAAGAAGAAGAAGAAGAAGAAGAAGAAGAAGAAGAAGAAGAACAACAACAACAACAACAACAACAACAACAACAACAACAACAACAATAACGCCACCAACAACACCACCAACAACAATAACAACAACAAAACGACCACCAACACACACACAACCACACATCCACCACCACCACACACAAACCAACAACAACAACAATGACAACAATAGAAACGGCCACTTGTGTCCAAAGAAGGATGCAAGTGGAAAAATGACTAGATACACACATGTCAATAAATTAATGACAATCTTCAGGAACAAACAGAAACCAAAATAAATGTTTCCATTGTTTAGAATTCTTTAACCACCAAACATCTTTTGTCTGTCACGGGTAATTCGCTGCGTCTGCCTCTGCTGTCATTTATTGATTTACATCCACCCCCCCACCCCACCCCACACCCACCCCACCCACCATTCTCTCTCTCTCTCTCTCTCTCTCTCTCTCTCTCTCTCTCTCTCTCTCTCTCTCTCTCTCTCTCTCTCGTCTCGTTCTCTCTCTCTTTTTTCTACCTTCCTCTCTTCTCTCTCACCTCTCTCTCTCTCTTCTCTCTCTCTCTCTCTCTCTGTCTCTGTCTCTTGTCTGTCTGTCTCCTCTTTCTTTCTATCCCTTTCCTCTCTATCTCTCTACACCTCTCTCTCCCCCCCTCTCTCTCTTCCCCCTCTTTTTTTTCCTTTCTTTCTTTCTTGTTTTTTTCTTTGTTGTGTTTGCCCTTTTCCAGCTCCTCATCTTGTGGAGAATCTTTTGCCAAGTCATTACGCTGGTGACGACAAAGTTTGTGTGGACCAGCTTGCGATCGTTTTCTTCAATTGTGCGTTTAGTTAGCACAGGGTTTTTTGTGCTTGTGTGTGGGGTTTTTTTCTTTTCTTCATTTTATAAAGTGATGTCGTTTATGTAGAAATGACATACTTTTTGTTTTGTTGGAAAATGATGTGTGAAGAGAGAGAAAGAAGGAGAGAGAGGTGAGAGGAGAGAGATGAGAGATGAGAGAGAGAGAGAGAGAGAGAGAGAGAGAGAGAGAGAAGAGAGAGAGAGAGAGAGAGAGAGGTGTGTGTGTGTGTGTGTTGTGTGTGTGTGTGTGTGTGTTGTGTTGTGTGTTGTGTTGTGTGTGTGTGTGTGTGTGTGTGGTGTGTGTGTGTGTGTGTGTGTGTGTGTGTGTGTGTGTGTGTGTAGTCTGTGTCTGTGTCTGTGTCTGTGTCTGTGTGTGAATATGAGGCAAAAAAATTATCATCTCCATCTCCTTTCAGCAAAAGCAATGGATATTACGTAATTGCTAATCGTACTATCAATTTGAAGAAATTTGTTGAATGTTTCCGTTGCCTCAGAGCACGTTTTTGCGTTATGTCATTGTCCCCCCTCCTCCTCCAACCCCCCCCCCCCCCCCCCCTTCAAAGGAAAGATTCAAAAGCCCAAGGCAGCCCAGAAAAGTTTAATAAACTGAAAGAGAGGATAGGGAATTTGTTCACAGATTTCTCTTTCTTTGATGGCTTGTTTTGTTGTTTGCTTTTGGGGGATATATATATTTTTTATATACTTTTGTTGTGTTTGGATCGGGGCAAGGTAGATTTTGATTTAATATGAAATTTAAAAAACATATACACACACATATTATATAACAGGAATAACAACAAAAACAAAAACAACAACAATAAAACTACTATTGCTATTCATCACAGATTGAATAGTCTGTGTACAAAACTTGGCTAGAAACATAGAAACAACATTCAAGACTCGATCCATCGGCAACTTGTTGGCTCTGAGTGTGTGTGTGTGTGTGTGTGTGTGTGTGTGTGTGTGTGTGGTGTGTGTGTGTGTGTGTGTGTGTGTGTTGTGTGTGTGTGTGTGTGTGTGTGTGTGTGTGTGGCGAGGGGAGGGAGCAAGAGAGGAGAAGTTGGCTGTGTTGGTGGGAGGTGTTTGGTGTTGTGTGTGGAGGGATCTAGGCACTAGGGAGATAGTGCGAGAGCGGGGATTGAGCGCTGTGTGTTTGGGTTGTGTGTCCGTTTTACGGAATTGTTGTACATTACATGCCTTTGTCACCTGTTTCTTTCTGACCCAAACACACGCAGGCAAACGCACACACAATGCCAGTGTGCACTTACTTAGTGTCTACGAAGCGTGCATCGCGCGCGCGTGCACGCGCACACACATACCACAAATACACACACCACCACCCCACCACCACCACCACCACCACCACCACACCACAACAGCACACAACACAACACACACCACACACACACACACACACACACACACACACACACACACACAACACACACACACCCCACACACCACACACACACACACACACACACCTCTTTGTTGTGTGTGGGGCAACCCTCAAACCTTCATATTCTTTTGGAATGTCAAGTGTTAAAAAAGTACCTTCCCACCATACCTGAGAGATCTTTGCAGATAGTGTGAATAATTGTAAATTCTCTGTGAAATTGCCACGCTGTTGAAAGAGAGTTGTGTTAGTAATTTGTTATAGTGCAAGTAAATGTGTCATTTATTGATTTTAAGCGATGGCATTCTGCCCATCATGGTATAGTTCTCGACATTGTTTTTCTCCACTGTTCTTTTCACATGGAATGTAGTCTCTCTCTCTCTCTCATACTCTCATCTCTCTCTTCTATCTCATCTCTCTCTTACTCTCATATCTCATTCTCTATCTCTCTTCATCTCTTCTATCTCCTCTCTCTATCTTCTCTCTTCTTCTCTCTCTCATGTTCTTCATGTCTTCGATCTCAACTACTTATTTATATGTATATATTTATAC
>CM060316.1:115811825-115831825 GCA_030674155.1 Stramonita haemastoma
TTTGTCTGTCTGTTGTCTGTATGTCTGTATGTCTGAAAGCCACTGAGCATGCAGCCTGTCACTTTTTCTTTTCCCCCAGCGTCAATGATTTAATCAAGAACTGTGTATTAGATAGATAGATAGATAGACAGACAGACAGACAGACGACAGATAGAAGAAGATAGAGACAGATAGAAGATAGATAGATAGATAGATAGATAGATAGACAGACAGGCAGAATTAGATAGATAGATAGATAGATAGATAGATAGACAGAAGATAGACTAGATAGATAGATAGTAGAATTATAGATAGATAGATAGATAGAATAGATAGATAGATAGATAGAAGACAGAGAGAACAGACAGACAGACAGACAGACAGACAGACAGACAGACAGACAGACATCAGGGATGTAAAACACTGAAGCTAGTCAAAGCCCCCACTACACAGACCATGTATGTCTCTCTCTCCTCCTCCCAGACGACACGCTCTCCCGCTCCATGGTGGCCCTCAACATGTCGCACTCTCCTATCCGCTCCCCTCCTCCCGGGCCTCTGGGGGAGCTGCAGGTGCGGGCTGTTTCAGCCACTCGGGGTCAGAGGGCAGCCAGCTGGCCTTCCTCACGGGGGACCTCATCACCCTCATGGGCGACCCCATCGACGGCTGGCAGTTCGGGCAGAACGCGCGCTCTGGGCAGTGAGTGACCAGTGTACAGCAGTTTGTGTTTTCCTTTTCCCTCGGCTAGAGCTCCGAAGATCACTAAATGTGAGATTTTGGCGTATGAGACTGGTTCCTTGCCCCCCACCCCCTCCCTCCCTGCCCCCACTGGATGTAAAAAAGCACACGAGTGCTTATTCAGTATCCTCCAAATAAAAGATTTTGCGCCTTGCCTTGCCTTGTTGCCTTGCCTTGCCCCCAGCACCATTTAGGTGGCTGCATTCTGACTATGGGGATGGTGTCTTAACACAATACGTATATGCATGCGTTTTTTTAAAACTTTGTCGTCTTCCTACCAACATGATGTGGCCTACTTTTTCGAAAGGTGGAATGGGTTTTTAACGTGTGTGCAAGATGTTCTATGTGCGTTCACACCGTACGTGGACTTGGTTTATAGTTTCATCTGAAGCGTTATGATACTCACTTGATTGTTTTTTTTCCTTTTTTCTTACTTTCGCTGTCGTGCGTGGTGCGTGCGTGCGTGCGTGTGGTGTGTATGTGTGGTGTGTATGTGTGTGTGCAGTGTGTGTGCGGTGTGTGTGTGTGAGTGTGTGTGCCGTGTGTGTGTGCGCGTGTGCGTATGCATGTGTATGTTATGTATGTATGTATGTTATGTATGTATTATGTATGTATGTATGTATGTATGTATTGTATGTATGTATGTATGTATGTATGTATGTATGTATGTATGTATGTATGTATGTATTTGTATGCGTGTACACGTGCGTATATCCATGTGTTTATATAATTATGTGCATGCGTGTGTTTGTGGGGACGGGGTACATTTTGCATCGGACACTGACCGTTGTAGTGGTGTGACTGACTGAATGGCTGACTGCCCTGTGCTCCAGGTATGGCTGGTTCCCCCTGTCCTTCACCGGGGATGTGCCCGAGTCCAGACAACAGAACCAGACTCCTGTCAGGTCAGTGTCACAGCTGTACACACAACAGACAGACAGACAGACAGACAGACAGACAACAGACAGCATACATACATACATACATAATACATACAAATACTCATACATCTACATACTACATACATACATACTACGCGTGCGACACACACGCACAACATGGGTATGCCCTATCTTGATGAATTTTGTTTACTTGTCGAGTTACGTAACCTTCATCTGAATTTCAAGTTGTCATTTATTATTCCGTCAGACGTTCAACTTTCTACTTCGTTTTCGGCCCCTATCTCTATCTCTCTTCTCTCTCCTTCCTCTCTTCTTCGTACCTTCTCTACTCTCTCTTCTCTCTCTCTCTCTCTCAGCTTCTCTCTCTATCCCTCTCTCTCTCCTCTTTCTCTCTCTCCTCTCTCTCTCTCTCTCTCTCTCTCTCTTCCTTTCTTCTTCTTCGTTATTTCCTTCTATGTCCGTTTCAATTCGTTTCACAGTCTGATCTGCTCTTCTTCTTCCTCTTTTTCCTCTCTTTCTCTCTCTTCTTCTTCTCCTTCCTCCCTTCTCTTCTTTCGTCACTCAATATTCATTTCTGTTCATTCATTCCTCCTTCTACAGGTACCGGTTCGAGGAGTAAAGAGTTTCCGTGAGGGATTTATTCATTTATTCATTCTTTCTTTCATTCATCCACCCATCCATTCATTCATTCATTTATTCAGTTAATTATTAGTTCTTTCATTCATTCATAGGTATCAGCCGAGGGCGAAGTGTTTCAGCGAGGGATTTATTGATTGATTGATTGATTCACTCAGGTACCGGCCCAGGGCGAAGTGTTTCAGCGAGGGATTGATTGATTGATTGATTGATTGATTCACTCAGGTACCGGCCCAGGCGAAGTGTTTCAGCGAGAGATTGATTGATTGATTCTTCATTCATTCAGGTACCGGCCCAGGGCGAAGTGTTTCAGCGAGAGATTGATGATTGATTGATTGATTGATTGATTGATTGATTGATTGATTGATTGATTGATTGATTGATTGATTGATTGATTCACTCAGGTACCGGCCAGGGCGAAGTGTTTCAGCGAGAGATTGATTGATTGATTGATTGATTGATTGATTGATTGATTCACCCAGGTACCGGCCCAGGGCGAAGAGTTTCAGCGAGGTGAACGGGGATGCACGGTCCCTGTCGGAGCTGAGGGAGTGGAGCCCGGCCTGTACAACGTGCCCGGCACACACCTCAGGCCCCGCTCCCTGTACGACCCCGCCACAATCACCCCCACCATGCCGCAGGTACACTGGGTGTGTGTGTGGGGGGGGGGGGGGGGGGCGGTGTGTGTGTGTGTGTGTGTAGGGGGACGGTGTGTGTGTGGTGTCTGTGTCACTGTGGTCTGTGTGTCTGTGGGGGTGGGGGGGCGTGTGTGGTGTAGTGTGTGTGTGTGGTGTGAGGTGTGTGTGTGTGTGTGTGTGTGTGTGTGTGTGTGTGTGTGTGTGTGTGTGTGTGTGTGTGTGCGTGTGTGTGTGTGTGTGTGGGCGGTAAGCGTGTGTGGGTGAAGGGGTGGGTGTATGCATGTGCATGAGTGTGAGGGGGATGGAAGGCAAGGTGCATACATGCATGCATGTTTTGTGTGTGTGTGTGGTGTGCGCGCGCGCGTTGTGTGTGTGTTTGTGTGTTGTGTGTGTGTGTGGGGGGGGGGGGGGGGGGCGTGCGCGTGTGTGTGTGCTGTAGTAGAATTGTAATAGTAGAAGTAGTAGTAGCAGATAAAAAAGTCAATTAAAAAGATTTTTTTAAGTAGTAATAGTAGAAGTAGCAGTAGCAGCAGGCCTATGCACCTAAGGACTTGTGCTCTGCACCTATAAATGAAAGTATTTGTGTGTGTATTTGCATTTGTGATGTGCAGTGTTGGCATAGCATACACGTCAGCCTGAACGACAAGGAAGATAATGAATATCCCTTATTGATGCAAGCCTAATCAAAAAAAAAAGGAAGGTTACCTGATCACCTGCCCCTGCCTTGGTCTTTAGACACAGCGTTGTACAAAGCAGCACTGGACAGCACAGTATAGTACTGCCCAAAGTGTGTGTGTGTGTGTGTGTGTGTGTGTGTGTGTGTGTGTGTGTGTGTGTGTGTGTTGTGTGTGTGTGTGTGAGTGTGTTATGTATTATATATATATATATTATATATATATATATATAATATATATATATATATATATTATATTATTATTATGTGTGTGTGTGTGTGTGTGTGTGTGTGTGTGTGTGTGTGTGTGTGTGTGTGTGTGTGTGTGTGTGTGTGTGATTTCTTCAGTCTGTCGTACGAATATTGCTGGCGATGTTGTATTCTACATGATTTCAGTTGGGTTTTTGTGTTGTTGCTGTTTTTGTTTGTTGTTGTTTGTTTTTTTTTCTGGGGGGGGGAATCTTCTTTCTCTTTCTTTCTTTTTTTGGGGGGAGGGGGTTATGTTCTTAGGCTGTTCCCTCAGTGTTCTAAAGTTCAGTCCTCCTCTTCGTGTCAACCACTTGCGTGCTACAAAGTAAAGAATGGATTAATGGGTTTTCGTGCAAGTTTTTTGTTTCAAGTTTGCTTCCCTTGTGCTTTGTTTCCTTTCACTTCTATCATTGAGTTGTCCATCAGTCCCATCACTTGTGCATGGCTGCAGCTTGAGGCCCTTTCTTGTGTAGCTTGTGTGCCTTTGTGCTTAGTCTTTGCCCTGCCTGCCTTATCTTATTTTCATCTCTCTCTCTCCCTCTCTCTCTCTCTCTCTCTCTCTCTCTCTCTCTCTCTCTCTCTCTCTCTCTCTCTCTCTCTCTCTCTCTCTCTCTCTCCATGGTCCCATGTTTACCTTTGTCACGTTTCGGCAGTTGCCATTTGATATGTCATTGTTGGTGTGTTTTGGGCTTTGTTTTCCTCTGCTTTGTTCGACCCCATTCTAGGAGCTGGAGGCCAGGAGACAAGAATGTGTTCATCGTTCATTGTTCATTGTTTGAATTACGTGACCAGGCTAGAAGCTTCTTGCTATTATCGCTTTGCTTTGCTTGCTTTTTCTCTGTTTGTCAGGTGGATTTGGGGGTCGACTGTTTGTTTGCTTTTGTTTGTTGAATTATTTTTGTGTTTTTTCCTTTGCTTGGCTTTTGCATTTTTCTCTTTTCTTTGCTGTGTGAACCCCTTACTAGCTGCACGTCAGGCTGTGGGCTAGGCTGAGAGAGAGAAAAAAAACACTAAACACTGAACAGGTTTCATAATGTACACATGAAGTGCCAGGAAGGGAGGAAACAAAAATACTGACATCTTAATAAATTCATGAAACAAGGAAAAAACACTTCTTTGTGGAGAAAGCTTGCAATAACCCTGTCTTGAATGGGTTTGGAACTCGATAAACATATATAATACTGTATCAATAAGGATGTTAATATACATGTAAATCCTATGTCAAAATGCAATATTTCATTTCAGAATGACAGCAACATTATTTAAGACATATAGCTTATTCTGCACATCCCTAACTTAGGTAACCTTTTGACAGAGACAGGACAGACAGACAGACAGACAGCACGCAACAGACAGCCAGACAGCCGACAGACAGCCTAGCTAGCTAATCGCCTGCTGTCCACAGCTGCTAACCCACCTAGGCCCGGTGGAGGGAACCCGCTTCTCCATCCCCACCACCCCCTCCCTCCTCCCCGCCCCCACCTCCTCCTCCCTCTTCCTCCTGGGCTCACGCTCACAGCCCGCCTCTCGCGCCCCCTCCCCACCCCTGCCCCCTCCCCCTCCCAATTTCATGCAGGTGGGGGGTGGAGGTGGAGGTGGTGTGGGGGGCGGGATGCCCCAGAGTCTGTTTCGTCACACAGGGGTGAGGAGCGGCCCCCACACCCACACCCTCCCCCTCTCTGCCCGCCTTCCCTCCTTCCCTGAGCCGCCACCCCCACCCCCACCTCTCGGGTTTGGGTCCTCCTCCTCCCCACGCTCCTCCGCCCCCTCCCTACCCTCCCCCTGCCGCCCCCACCCCCCTCTCCCCGGAGGGTGCCGCTGTCCAGGCGGGGTCGTCACCCTCTGTGCACACCGTTGTTGTCCAGAGTCACTCTCCTCAGCCCCAGTCCGGGCCTCCTCTCCGCAAGCCGCTCTGGACGCCTCCTCCAGCCACGTGCCCGGGGAGCTTTTCCAGGCCGCTCCTGATGCAGTGCAGCCACAGCCTCCGGCTTCTGGGGTGGCTGCTGTCCCTCCTCCTCCTCTCCCCTCCACCTCCTCCACCTACCGGGTGAGTGTCTATCTGCAGGAGGTCTCATCCTTGTTGTGTGGGTGTGGATGGATGCCTGCACAGAGCAGACTGAAGGTGGAAACAGGATAGAATCACACCAGTATCAAGGACATGGTGGTTATGTAAGGATACAGCAAAGAACTCCAGCGAAAGCCCGAAATGAGTATATAGTTGCCCTTCATGGGATGATTTAAAGTGTTTTTGACTTGATTTGATTTGACTTTGTTACCTGCAATGTGATACGTAGAAAGTAAGCTTTTATTCTGTATTGCCTTTAAAGGAGGATAGTATGAATGCTGATTTTGGAGTACTGATTCCAAAGGTGTTGCTTAGTGTCATCAGCTATGTAGTGCTTTTGTCTTCTTACAAGGGGACTGCAGTTTTTTTCTTTCTAGCCGAGGAAGGGAAGATGGGGAGGGGGGGGGGGGGGGGGAATTACTGTGGTATTCTGTATAGCGTGTATATTCTGCACAAAATATCGCTACCAAAAACAAATGTAAAGAACAAATGCGAAAAAAGTAATCAGATTTACAAGCAATATTGAATCGTTCCTGTTGGCTTTAAACCTTTCCTGCAGAGTTTGTTTTTAATGGTATACATACATGTGAAGTGAATTTGTTTAACCTTCATCTTGCTCAGGAGAGAAACCCCGCATTCGTCCCTGTGCAAACACATTTCTACAGTCTTCAGAAAAGTTGTTTTTGTGTCTTTGAAAATGGTTACGAAATTACATTGAGTCTATTAGATGGGTAAACATGTGGAATGTAAGTCTCTTTTTACAAGTGTTAGAATGCTTCATTACAATTGCTTGTTGGCTTAGCCCTTTGGAAGAAAGAAAAAATAGCTTTTGTTCTTTATTAATTTACAAAATGTTGACAGGCTGAATTGCATCAATAATCAACCCCTTGAGCCCTGTGTGATACGCTTGTTTTTTTATTTTTCTCGAATTTTGATCAGACTTTAGAACTTTGTTCAGGCTGATTTTTACAAAAAATATTTTGATAAAGTTGAAACAGAATTTATAAGCTTACGCTATAACATAATGTTTATGGTGAATGCAACTTATTTTACAAAACTGACCAACTGATTCAGAACAGAATGTTTATGTTGAGGGAAACACATTTTACAGAATATATAACAGTTGTAGTCATCCAGCTACTTCACATCATGGAGAGTCAGTGAAATCTTTTATCACAAAAAATGTTTTAGAATCATAAAGTTAAATTAAGTATTTACCATATATTTTTTTATCTGTATGATTGTTTTGTTGCTCTTGCTTTTGGGGGGTTGTTTGATTTTTTCTGGCGTGTCTATCGTGCTTCTTTTCTGTTTTATCGATTCAGTTAGGTACTGTGTTTCAACAGAAATCGTCTACCTAATCTTAGGGTTAGACTCTTTGGGTTATTTTCGCACGTTTGATTTCCTGGTTGTCCCTTTTTTGTTTTGGATTGTTAATTGTTTTGTTTGTTGGGGGGTTTGTTGCGTATGTTTTGTTGTTTGTTTTTTTTCGGAGGGGGGGGGGGGGGTATGACTATTTTCACTATATAACAAAAAGATGACCTTATTTGCCCTTTATACTTACTGTGGAGCCCCCGAAGAAATTATAAAGTCAGCCACCCCGTGCCTGTATACACCTTGTGTCACAGCTACACTGTGTCCTGTGTGGTGTGTGTCTTCTGGTTTTATTCCATTTGCATCCTTTTCAACATATGATATTAAATCATTATGTTAATCAACTGATTCTTTGTCAATTTTGATTGTAATATTCATGACACACCAAAATTTAATGTTCTTAAGAAATGATGCTTTGAAAATGTCGTGAAATGTTTGAAAATGCCTTGAATTGTTTACATAAAATATGGTGTTATATTTTAATAGATGACCACGTGATTTTGAGGAAGGCTGTTATTGGACCCAGCTCTTTTAATTTACATGCGTAGCCTACTAACGGACAAGGAGTGTAAGAGACATATCTTTGAACTTGCATACCATGTACCACATTCAACGGAAAATTGAAAGTTAGCATTCTGGTCTGCTAACTAAGAAAAAAAAACCCCACACCATGTGAAGTGAGTATTCAAGGCTAAGAGAAAAAACAGCAACAAAAATCTTTGCATCGTGGTGTTTAGCTGTCAACATTTTTGTTTTAAAAACAGGAATGTACTCAACTTTTTTTTTGTTTTTAGTTTGTTTTTCATTTGTCATTAATTTTTGAGGAGCCTAAGGATTTTGGGGGAGGACTGTTATGCCTCACAGTGTACATTGAAGTCGTTCTGAATCTGTGTCTGTCTTGATGCATCCTCCGTAGCTTGCTGAGGTATCAACAGCTGACATGGGATTCAATCCAACTAGGAGGCAAAACAAGTTAGCATTGATTCTGCCTATAGTCACAGAGATAAAGCATTGCGTGTTTGCTTTGTGCAGAATACTTACCAGTCGGTTTTCTTGCAGGCACTCATCAGGCGAATTGGAAACAGTCTTTCATCATTGATGTAGCCTACTGATTGACTGATCTATGGTATTGTTAGAAACGCTCTTTTATCATTGACGTACTGCTTGACTGACTTCTCCATTTTGTTAGCTGTCAAGCTATTTCAAAGATTTACTTACGTTCAGTCATGCTTAATCCATTAAATAACCCATAATTTGACAGTTTTTTTAAATTGATCTAGAAAACTTACCATTACCCATCGACAATTGTTACTGCTTTTAAGATAATTCCTCTTGCAATTGTTGTTGTCGTTGTATTTACATGATCTATATAACTAACCATGACCCGACGACAATTGTTACTGCTTTTCAGATAATTCCTCTGGCAATTGTTGTTGTTGTTGTTTGTATTGACCTGTTGTTGTTGTTGTATTGACCTGTTGTTGTTGTTGTGTGCTGCTGTACAGGGGTGCTGGAGCCTTCTCCAGTGTGACTCTGAGGAAAACCCACACAGACGACCGCTCGGCCCCCAGAATCCACTGACAGACAGACAGACACAGGGCGCCGCGTTCTGGCATTATGATAATTATTTTACGTTGTCAAAGGCAGATAGTTGTCATGTATCATCATCTTGTATCTGAATGCTGTCTATCTGGTTCAACAGAGCTCTTTAACATTCAGTGTAGATGTATAGTCACGCCTTGGCTTTTTAAAATGATAGATTTTGACTACTTTTGAACACAGAGTATAGAACGATAGATTTGTTTTCTGTTTGTGTCTTCTGAAATAATTAATAGACAAGCATTGTTTGTAAGCTGGTGATGCTTAGGCTACCCACGACCCCCAGATAGTTTATAGTTTTTACATGAGTGTACAGACACGGACACACGCTCTCTCTCTCTCTCTCTCTCTCTCTCTCTCTCTCTCTCTCTCTCTCTCTCTTCTCTTCTTCTCCTCTTGCCTATGTAATTAGTGGGTAGCCCAAGAATCGCTGACTGAAAGTCACATGGTTTGTCTGTTTAGGGAAACAAAAGTTACCCCTTTTCTTCACAGCCTTTACAAACGGTCTCCTTTTTAGCCGTTCAGGAGTCCATAGTCATGGCACTATTGATCCATGTGGCAGATCAACAAAAAAACAACAACAAAAACAACCTCAAACAAATGAAAAGCAGGCCTCGTCCGATGCATGAATAGGGAGAAGTGATGTAATTATGAAATTTACAATTTTTAAAAGCAATATTGTTAACAAGTTTTGTTTCCTAAAGGAAGCCTTATCTTGTCGAATACTTGTGTTGTTCTTGGGGGGGGGGGGGGGGTTGATTGTTTTAAAGAGGTGCGTTACATTGGAGGCCTTTATATCGCCTTATTAAGATTATTTATGATACGACCATAATCTTTTTTGGCAAAATTGATTGCCAACACATGACAGGGAAGAGTTGTCTCTTGTTCAGTGCTCAGCCCTCACTGTGTTGACTCCATGACGGAAAGCCGTACAGGATATGTCTTGTTATTTCATGTGGCCGTGTGTTTGTGACATGAAAAATAAGGAGACTAAGTTTTTGTTCAGGTGTAAGTACTCCTGATAGCGACAACACGCTAACGACAAGCAAAAGAACATTGTTGATGTGGTATTGTGATATAAAAATGCGACAATGCGTGACTTTTTAAGTGATATAATTATCTGCAGAAACCCATGATTCTCTCTTCTGATATATTATAAACAATGGCGATTTTCTGTGTGTGGTTAATTTAGTCAATCTGTTTTCAAAATCAGCGTTACTTCATGATATGCTTCAGAGCTGTTTAAGCATGGTGTACACTCACACCTGCCTGGAAACACGTGGATGGGGTAAGGGGAGATTACCTATATCCAGATTGAGATGATTATGGGGGTGGGGCTGACGCAGTAATGTCCCCCGACCTTCAATTGCTCGACGTACATTTACAAAATGATATATATGGAGGAAGTTGGGGGGGATGATTTTTTTTTAAAACGAGAGTACTGCCTACAATGCTTACATGCGCAAAAATCAGAATGGCTTATGGTTTTATCAGCGCTAAATATGTATGTTATTTCAGAAAGGGATGACATGTTTGAAAAGTTACCTTCGTTCATTCGCCCTGTGTGGGGTGTTTTCCATTTTCCTTCACAGCAATAAGATTGAGGAAGATACCTTACATGATCTGAAGACTGTCAATTAAAATGTTGTTTATACCTAGGTCATGCTGCATCTGAAGTTGTCTTTTTTTTGGTTTTGTTTTGTTTTACTTCGATGACCTTGAGATCTTAGCCCCTTGGGAAATTTTGTGTTCTGGATGTATATAACGGATACATTCCCAGTCAAAATGTTATGTTCTTGTATGAGAGTTTGTTATTGAAATGCTATTAATTTTAAATGATTTTTTTCGAAGTGTTCTATTGCTTTTTTAAACACTGTAATAGCCTTTGCAGTGAGTTGAGCTCTTTTGCAGCGAAAATTGATGATTGATCGAATTAATTTTGACCGACACGAAAGTTTTGGGTACTGATAATTATCTACTCGTATATCTGCCTTTACATATATAGATGATGTTTGTGAATCCACATTTCCGATAACAGCGTCCAAATGTCGTTTTATGCCTTACATTTTTGCCCTCCTGTTTCCCTTGATAAATTCTTTGGTCAAAAAAGTATAACATTGTCCTCAGAGACGGTGATGGCTACTGTCATTGAGGATTACACCCCCTCCCTCCCTCCACTCCCCCCAAAAAAACAACAACAAAAAACAACAACAAAAACAACTGCCTCAACCACCAAAATCTGGCCAGTGATAAATCTTTACACTTAAGCAGCTGGAAAAAAAGAAGAGAAAGTATGGGGTTCAATCAGCTACAGATGACCGACACTTACAGGGATGCCAGTTTCACTGCTCTTGCAAAAGATGATCTCACCATGACTTGAGCACAAGCTCCTTGCGGCTGCTGATGTTTTGTTTGATCGTAACCGACAGTTTTGCCATGGTTTTCTTTCCGTTTGTATGTTGGACCTTCTTGACAACTTGGTCATTTTTGCTATAATCAACCAGAATACCATGTCTCCTTGTTTTCACCTGGTTTGTTTTGTTCACGTACAGAGCTGTAAGAAGTTCAGAGGTTTTTTTTCATTTTTTAATAACGTCTTTTTGGTATAGTTCAATGCACTTTGTAGGATTTCAATTATCTTGTTGTTGTGTTTTGTGTAGGATTTCAGTTATCTTGTTGTTTATTTTGTGTCGTTGGTAGGTCGTTTAGTTGGGGGTGGAAGAGGGAAGGGGGCTGTCCTTAACGCTGGAATGCATTTTCATTTCTGGTAGATCGGTGGTCTAGAAGTAGCCCACCTGTACGTCTGGAAAGCGAAAGTCCGAGTTCGAAGTGTGTGGTGGTTCGATCCCCCTTTGTGCCTGAAACTTTTCTCCCACCCACTAGACCCTTAAGGGGCGGTCTGGGTGATAGTCTTTTGGAAGGGACGATAAAATGAGGTCCTATGTGCAGCACACATTTATTACACGTAGAATAACCCACGACAATAAGAGAGTTGTCCCTAGCAAAAATCTGTAGAAAAAAGCCACTCTGATAAAGAAACAAAGACACGTGCTGACAGGAAAAGAAAAAATAGATGGCGCTGTTCTTGTGGCGACGCACTCTCCCCGGGGAGAGCAGCCCGAATTTCACCTAGAAAAAAGATTCCCGTGATTTAAGTAGTAGGCTACACAAAGCAATGCAATGCAATGTAATGCAATACAATGCAATACAATACAATACAATACAATACAATACAATACATACATACAATACAATACAATACAATACAAACTACAATACAATATACAATACGAATATTTAGATGTGTGAAATGAGGGTTACAGTCTGTTGGGGAAAGTGTGTTGCCATATCAGTTTCTCCGGGGAGGGGGGGGGGGTTCGGTCCAAGGAACGCACCGTGTGTTTGCTTTTTGCATGAAGAGTGGATTTTGTGCACTCTTTTACCAGTTGTAAATGCGTCTTGCACACTCAGCCGAAAAACTAGCACCCAGACCGCCATCTTTTTAGTAGATGAGGTCAACATTGATATCTGGCTTCATATATTGTTAGAACAAGTCTTTCGCTTTCTATAGGCGTGTCTTGCCTCTGAACCATCATACTAGAACTTAACACATTGCGATGGGCAGTAAAACACACCACACACACACACACACACACACACACACACACACACACACACACACGCCACACACACCACGCACGCACGCACGCACGCACGCACGCACACACGCACACACAAACACACTCACACACACACACACACACACCACACACACACACACACACACACACACACACACACACACACACACACCTTGTGGGGTGACCTGAGAAAAAAAAAGCCTAAAATCTGTCTGAAACTTTCTTTTTAGGTCTTGATTGTTTGCACATGCATATAACATGTTAACAGTGTGTGTGTGTGTGTGTGTGTGTGTGTGTGTGTGTGTGTGTGTGTGTGTGTGTGTGTGTGTGTGCCTGCGTGCGTGCGTGCGTGCGTGCGTGCGTGCGTGCGTGCGTGCATGCGTATATGGGGAGATGGGGGGGCAGAATAAGCGAGTGGTTAGAGCGTTACGTTGTGGTCCAACGGCCCAGGATCGAGTCAGCAGTGAGACAACTTTTCAAGGGGATTTTCCCTTCGGGATTAACATCGGTACCAGCTCCACTCCCCCTAAAATCCTTCGGATGAGTCTCTGAGCTGAGGCCCTGTGTGTGAACGCACGTAGAGCTTCTTGTAGCCTGTGCTTTCTGCCTTGAATAAAGCCTGGAGTCTATATCCCTCTCTCGTGTCGGACAGCCAGCCTGAACTACAGTGACAAAGTGGAATGAATCGATAGATTTCTATAAGTCTGATTGGATTGATATAGATAATTATTTGATGAGATGTCTGTGAAATAACAACTGAGGTATTGACAGACACCATCTTCAACAAATGGAGAACTGGCCTTATCATCAGTGCAGTGTCCGCTTGACCGTTCTTGATGAATGAAGGGATAGAATAGTGACGTCATTGGCTATTGACTTATACGTGCCTACTCTATATTGATTTTTAGTGGTAAAGACGGTTGAAAGTGTTATTATTTGTGAGTATGCCTTCGTCTCTATAGTTGTTATCATTCTTTCTGCATATGTGTTCTAATCATGTAACACTCCTGAATTGCACTTGTCCTGTCAGAAGGTACTTTTTTGCATATAGGAAGGGGGGGGGGGGGGGGGGGCTGTATACTTTTCGTTAAGAATAGCTATTCAGAATCGTGTGGATCATTTCAACCCTGGTATTTTTGCCAGTTTGGTTTTTAAGCTGTATTGTTTGGAAAATGTATTTATAAACGAAAAGCAAAAATAGGAGGAATATGAAACAAAAACAGATGCCATTATTTTACATAAAATGTGTTGTGATTTTTAATACCACATATCACTAGCTTAATACTGGAAGAAATTTGTGGGCTTTATTAAAACATTGAACAATGTAGACATTAATTGATGCTAAGAACATTCTGTTTAGGAAATATGTTCACCGTGTACAAATTATACAAAATGACCCCTTAGAGGGCTCTTGTGGGATGATATTCATGTTGTAAGTTTTGCTTCCATTTCTTTGTTTCCTTCTTCCTGTTTAATTATTACTACTTTGAACAGAATATTCATTCTTTGTTTCATTCATGTAAAGCAGACCTAAATGAGAGGCCTCTTTGTTGTGCAACACACACACACACGCACACACACACACACACAATTGTATGTAAAGTTGTTTTTTTTAAACAAATTTATTTCTTTGTTTAACAGCTTCTCAAGAAATGTTTGTGACGACTTTTGTTCTTTGTTCATCTTTTTGTCAAAAAATGCTGTAAACTATTGTCTTTTTTTCCCTCAACAGAAGAAATGTCACCCCCACCCCCTATCTCCACCCCTTGCACACCCAAAAAGTTGTAAAAATGAGCTGAAATGCGGAAAATTGACAAATCGCCAGTTTTCACGTCATGATTTTGTTGTTGGAAATTCTAATCTGACTTCAGTACTTGCACTTATTAAACTTATACTGGCCGTAGTTAACTGCATATATATATATATATATATATATATATATATATATATATATATATATATATATATATATATCTCTCTCTCTCTCTCTCTCTCTCTCTCTCTCTCTCTCTCTCTCTCTCTTCTCTCTTTTATTGACTACGCGATGTGGTGTACGTGCGTGTGTGCGCACGAACGCACGTGTTTGTGTGTGTGTGTGCGTGCTTGTGTGTGTGTGTGTGTGTGTGTGTGTGTGTGTGTGTGTGTGTGTGTGTGTGTGTGTGGCGAGAGAGAGAGAGAGAGAGAGAGAGAGAGAGAGAGAGAAGACAGACAGACAGACAGACAGACAGACAGACAGACAGACAGACAGACAGACAGACAGACAGACAGACAGACTAAATTGTCAAGATTTCATAACTATGTGGACGCTCACTGCCGCTAAGAAAGCAAAAAAAGGAAGAAGCAAAATATATATATTCTCAGTACAGCTTGCCCTCCTGCACTGACAGCGATAATGCTACTGGTACATTGAAAGCAGACAGTGATTTATGTCCTAAGGTGGACTCGTCTCAGCAGACAGTAACTTACGTAGTAAACAGGACTCCTCAGACCAAGTATTGGCTTAGGTAATGAACAGGACTCCTCAAAGAAGACAATGGCACCACTCTCAATCACCTATGCTGGTCATGTTGGCATTATGATTATGTCTGCCTTGCTTGTTTTTCTCTAACACGTTGCATTCTACTTCATACCTCCGTTCAGCTTTTTACCGTTGTCAGATACGATCTGGAATATTATGCAAAGTGACTATCTATCTATCTATCTATCTATCTATCTATCTATCTATCTATCTATCTATCTATCTATCTATCTATCTATCTATCTATCCATCCCTTAGTCTGGTGACCGTGGGGGCACCCCTGAAGACTTGATAACAGTTCCCTCCATTCCTCTGTTGTACCTTTCTCAAAGTTTTGTTGATTTCTAGGCCTGTCCATTCGCTGATGTTGTCCTCCTATTTCTTCCTTGGTCTGCCTCTTTTTCTTCCTCCTTGGACAGTGCCTTGCAGTATTGTTTTTGCAAGTCCCTTTGATCTTGTGACATGCCGTGCTTTCCGGTAATGTGCGATGCAGTAGGCCCCCTACCATTGATGTTTATGTTAACACTTCTGTGATGTATATCCCATAGCGACAATCAGAATGAGCTGCTTTCTCTTGCATAACACGTGTTTGAGTTGCATATAATTATGTCAATATTGTCTGATAGGTCAAGACAGCTTACTCGCCTTTGCTTGAAGGGCGATTTTTTTAAGCATCTAAAGCTTGTTGAAAACGTGTCGTCTGCTCAGAAGATAATGATATGTTTCGAGGATTATTTTTGAATCAAGTTGTATTGTTTGAATAGATGACTAGGCATAATTATTTTACATATCCAATAAGCCACTGGTTACTTGATTAGTTGTCCACTTTCTATGAAGTGTATTGAATTGTAGGAGTTGCCAGTCCAAAGAAAGAGATTCTTTTTTATCCTACGTAAGGAACTCATTTATTCTCAATATCAAATGGCTGAGGATAGTTTTGCTCCAAGTCAAAGGCGGCCATTTTGAACACCTAACGTTTTTAGAAAATGTCAACCCGTGCTGCCTGTTCGTATTGATAATGCTTTGCCAGGGTTAGCCAAGTTGTTTTCTTATATAGCCTATTGTAGAACCATTATTTTGTATAATCTACATCAGATCCATTGCGCTATTCGTCATCCAGTTTGTTTCCCTTGTTCCTGCTCGATATTTCACTGAATTTGTTTGTAACTTATTTTGTTGAAAATTTGATTTGTTTATAGAAAGATTGATTTTAGAACCACGAGGAAAGGGATGAATAAAAACATTTATATCCACGCACACTTCTTTATTTATGTTGGTACGAAGCGTTACACTTTTTTAAGTTAACTTAAGTCGAAATCTTGTAACGCATGAGAATATTTTCAATAAACAAACCTGTCACCCAACAGACCAGCGAACCGAAGTACAGCGCCATTACTCCTATTCAGTTCCGAGATTTGTTTCCCTTTATGAAAGCATCGAGCTCCAGTGGGTAATTACGGGCCTTATCATCACGACGTTCTGTGTTGTGCTCTTTTGGAAAATATAACCATAGAGAAGCGTATTGCTAATTAATGGTCCACCGACCTCTCCAGCCATTGGCTATTTCTTGAAAACTCAGTTATTTTCTTCTACTAAACTTTTCAATTGTTACGTTTTTGTTCCAGTGTGGTTTTCCCATTTTCTTAAAATATCAAATTAGATGATGATGGTTCTGGTGTAATATTTCCATTCAATTTTTCTTGTTTGTTTTGTTTTGTCTCTTACTGGATTTTTTAAAAACTGGACCTCCTCTGAAAAGGGTGCAGCCATTTGAGACTGAAGATTTGTTTGCTGGGTGTTCACACACGCACCCACGCGCGCAAGGGCGTCACCATGCATACATCCCTTTGAAGCAGCAGACTTTGTATAAAATGTGCTGCCAATTGAAGATTTTATTACATTTTCATAAGTTATTTTCCCGCATATTAAGGATAAGATGGGAACCTTTATACCAACCCAATTGACTATATAGTTTTAAAATTGTTTTTCGGTCACATTTTGCCAGTCTTGTTGACTTCATTTTTTTTAGTCTTGTAATTATGATTATTTACAAGAGCAGTTTGTTTTGTCTGACAATGATGGTTGTTTAATCTTTAACTCTGAAATCCCTAGCCCAGTGACACGTCAACAGACTTGTAAGTAAATAAACCCATCATCAACAAACACAGGAAGTGTATTAATCACCATGATGCAGTTTGTTTTTATAATACGAATTTAGATTTGTGTCCCATTACATCGGAGTGTCCGATAATTGTTTCCCCTGGCTATCACCTGGTTGTCACTGTCTTGCATACTTTTTGGCACTTTAGTCATGCTGGTTGAGGATTGATGATGTTTCTCCGATACTGCAGACTGTGAGAGCCTGGTTTGGGGAAGTTTCTTCATGCAAGCAACCCCCCTCCCCAGGTGGAGGGGGGCTCCACCTGTCTTTGGGGTGCCAGGTGCTGTTAAAGTCTCACCACTTATCACACATTTCATAGGTTTCTCTGATTATCGTCTTTATATTTTGAGATTGTTGGGTGTTGGTTTTTTTCTTGTGAGGCCTTCCTCATTTTCCAGTCATTAGCTTTGCAATGGAAAGGATGTCGAGAGTGCCCCTTGTTGATTTAATGGCGACATTGACCTTTGGTGTTTAATGACGAATCATCTGATGGAGCAGCCCCTTGGGGTCTATAATTATCTCCTTCATAAACAATGTAGACCACCAGGTTGTACTGGCCATTGTTTTGGTTTAGCTTTAAAACTGAAGGAATTAATTAAAATAATGTTGACCTCTTAACCACAGCTTCTGCATTACATTTTAAAGATACCGGAATGTATGTTTTAGTGTGAAATACATAATTTTTTTATAAAGGAATTTATATCAAAGTTTGTATGTCTAGTTTTGGTTGGTTATTTGAAGCTTTTGTTTGTTTTTCCTTTGCTTTTGAAGGCTAAAAAATGAAACACGTTTTCAACAACGATATAATAGGCAATTTCATGTCTGGTTGAGCTGATACTAATTATACACATCCAAGATGGCAGCCTGAGAAAATTGAAAGGACATGATGACGAGAAGTTATCGTCTGCTATTCCTTATTCTTTATCACACCGGCATGATACTGAAGTTGTGGAACTGTCTTTACCTATTCTACTCCAGAAAACGACTTGAACATAACCAAAGTACACAATGTATACATAGCATGGGGGTGTGGCTGTGCCCCAAAGCGTAATCAATAATTCATTTGGCCTCTGCCTTACAGTTTTCGCACATTTGCAGATGACATTATTTGTTTGATCATCCTGGTATGCAGATACTTTGTTGGAGAGGGTAGCGGGGAGGGGGGGTGGTGGCAATAAAGAAATTTTGGAGCTATCAAGAATAAACTAACACCACAACACACACACACACACAACACCACACACACACACCACACACACAACACGTTCTGGGCTTACAAATATTGCACATATTTACAAAACAAAAATGAAAAGGGGTTGGGGTGGAATGGAGGAAAGAAGGAAAGAGGGGGGTGATTGTGTTGTGTTTTTTAAACGATAATGTGCCTAGGCAGATAGAGCTTATACTCAGCGGAACTACAGTTAGCACAACAGCAATAACCAGTGGAAGCAATAGATTTGGTATAATATATATATATATATATATATATATATATATATATATATATATATATATATATATATATATATATATATATATTTTATATATATATATATATATATATGTGTGTGTGTGTGTGTGTGTGTGTGTCTGTGTGTGTGTGTGTGTGTGTGTGTGTGTGTGTGTGTGTGTGTGTGTGTGTGTGTGTGTGTGTGTAATTCGATCAATTCTTTTTCCTTAATGGTTCAAGATTTGTTTGTAAAGTTGACTTTTTTAAGATTAAGGAAGCATTTATTTTATGGATACACATTTTTCGTGTGGTGAAATACTTTATTTTGGGGTTCTTGCTACAAGCTCCTGTGTTTTAGTTGCATGTTTTTATGTCTTTATCACAGATAAAAATCTACCTTGCTACAAGTTCCTGTGTTTTAACTGGATGTTATGTGTGTCTTTATTAAAGATGAAATCCATCTTGTACTGGATACGAGTGCAGTGACAACAAGAACACCGACACACCAACCCTGATTTCAACGAAGCAGTCTGTTTTTAATGCAGATGTTGGGAAACAGACAGACCGGCAACTGATTTTTTTTTCGTGCTTTTTTTCAACTTTATTTCCAAAGTTTTGCTTCTTCTTTGAAGCTTACTCAGGCCAATGCGAACGAAATCTTCTCTCTCTCTCTCTCTCTCTCTCTCTCTCTCTCTCTCTCTCTCTCTCTCTCTCTCTCTCTCTCTCTCTCTCTCTCTCTCTCTCTCTCTCTCTCTCTCTGCATTGCATTTGCAAAATACATGCATACTGCTTTCGTGGAAGCAAATTTCTGAGATATATAATTATATTCTTATAAAATTACCTGCTTGAATACTCTCCGCCAAATTTTGAATAAATCATGATTTTAGCCAACATGTGAGCCAGGTATAGTAATTGTATTGTGTATACTTACTTCTATTGTGTATTATCAGAATTGAAAATAGTCAACTTTTTTTTTATCATCCTCTCATGTTTTACAGAATACATTCCAAAAAGTTCCTTAGTTATGCATAGTAGCTCAAGTTTTTACTAGGGACGGTATTTTGAGAAGCAATTGATCAGTTTACACTTTGTTGAAGAGGGAAATGATTCCCGGAATTCTTTCTTATTCTCACAAACATTTAGTTGATATAATTATATTCTTTGAATAATTGTGACTAATTGGTGGAGTCAAGTCTTTTTTTTGGTGGGAAAGAGAATTTTTTTGGAAATTTTTGTTGGGTGATGGGGGAGGGGGGGGGGGTTGGAGGGGGGGGGGGGTGTCAATATTAAATGATAAAGCTTCGAAACACCTCAGGACTCTGCTTGATTTTTAAAATAAATTTTTGAAAATGTAGCCACTATTCTGCTTTAATACCA
>CM060316.1:115836825-115866825 GCA_030674155.1 Stramonita haemastoma
AGAAAGCAGCTGTCAGATATGTTGATACCATTCAGATATTATAATCTTAGGAACTAATCTGCAAAAGAAATTATTTTTTTCTAGTTCTAAAACTTTTCCTGGTATCTTGCATTTTGTTGTACTGTGGTATAGCCTACTGTACTCCCTGTTCCATTTTTGTTCGTGTCCTTCCTGGTCTAAAATCACTGAACATGAACAGACACTAAACTCAGTATCTCTCTTTCTTCTTTTACATGGCGTGACATTTTTACCCAGAGCCTGCTGAACTTTTCATACTTTTTTTTTTTTTTTTTTTTTTTAAAGAGGAAGCAATAACATTGATGAAAAAGTTGGAAGCTATCTTTACAACAACAAAAAATTTGAGTGACTTATGAAAATCTTTCTGTAATGGTCAAAGAATTGTACCCTATTTAGAGAGTACGCAATTTTGATTTTATCCAGAATGTTGTCATGTTATGTTTTTATCTGTATTTCATTTTTGTGTTCAGTTTTTGTGCTAAAAACATTATAGCTTTTAATATGGGACACACTTGTGTTCATTTTTTCGTCTGTGTTGTCTTTGAGGTGTGTTATTTATTTCTGCAGTGTTTGAAGAGACCTTTTCTGTATTAGTTGTCTTCATAAATAAAACGACAGACATCAAAAAGTGTGAACATTTTGCTTCGAATGAGTGAGTCAGTGAGAAGAGAGAAAGAGTGGAATAAAAATTGTTCTAAATTTTACATGTTTGTTACTATTTTTTACTGCCACTTTTTTTTCAAAACATGAAAAGAGAACAAATATATCTGATGCTATTTCATGATTATTTTTGAGGGTTTTTTTTTGATGTTGTAATATATTTGCAGACAGGATAGCTCAGAGGTCAAAAGCATTCACTTTCCCCAAGCTAAGGTTAAACAGCATCGAGCGTGGTTACCAAGTGGATGGGTGACTGTTTGCGTGCCTTGACCTCAGTACAGTCCCCCAGTTCACCCAGCTGTAAATGGGTACTTGACCTCTTTAAGTTCAGGGAAGGTAAAGCAGCAAGGGAGAGGAGATGGGTGCCACACTCAATATGCTGGCCCCTGGAGAAGCTGAGGTCTCTGACGCCTTGCTCCCCTACGACCACATTTTATTTTATTTTTATTTATTTTATACCACATTATCAGTTTATGTCACAGCATATTTCTCTGCGTGAAATTTGGGCTGCTCTCCCCGGGGAGAGCTCATTGCCACAAGTGCGGTGCCTACCCATTTCTTTTTTAATATAAATATAGGTTATGGGACACCTTTACCTAACATACTATTTATTGGAGCAGTTACTAAAGGTTACAGGTATGTTGGTCAGTTGGTTTTCTCCAAGCAAAAAGTCACAGTGAGAATACTATACATGCATACCACACACACAAACACACAACAACACACAGCACACACACACACACACACACACCCCGTATCCATCACTAACTTCATACACACAGTATTTCCCTGTTTGCATAACTCAATCCACTGATGAAAATCATGCGGGTATGCAGAACATTTTTTTTTAATTGTTGTTCCTTGGCTAGTGCTCACAGGTTCACCAATGGTGAGACTTTGCATATGTCACTGTTTTCGTCCATCATTAAGGCAGCTGCATTCCTTCTTCAGGTATGGCATCTAAGCATCACACCTTCTGCGTGCACGTTTTTTTTTTTCTTTTTTTTTTTCCAGATTTTGTCATCCCTTCCTACCAGTACCAAATGGTCTACTCTTCCAAAAGGTGGAACAGGAATTTAATGAGAGTGCAAGATATTCTGTGTGCCTATCAGCATGAAAGTGTTCATGAGCTTTGGTCATTCATCATTCATTTATTCATTCATTCATACAATACCATAGGCAGACATTTCAGATAGAAATTTCACTTTATGTGGCTATAATTATTTATATGATATGTACGCAAACAAAAACACTATGATTGCGTTGCAAAAATTAATGAAATAAACCGAGGAGAATTTGAGAATCCAAAACACACTTCTGTTTTATATCATTCAACAAACATGAATATTGTATAGTAAAAAAAAAAAAATTGTTTGCATTTGCAGGATAAACACCCTACCATCAGAGCACTGACTATAACCCTTCATGCAACCTGAATTCCAGAGACGACTAGACACTCCAGTACACAGTGCAGCACTGCACTGCACTGCACTGATGCCTAGGGGTGTGGAGGTTCTTTATGCCCTCTATAACACAGGCCACCAGTCCCCTATGACCAGTCCTTAAATACGAAAAGGAGGACTTTAACAACTATAACACTTTGTATAATACTGACTCTTTGAAAAATTCCTTTTCTCAGTAAAATGGATTCCTTTCAGATGATAAATAAATTAAAGTACAAAATAACAATTTAATGCTGAACTTGGAATACAGGTATGAAAAATGGTATTTGATGAGTGATTTTGTAAATAACATTTCCATGAGGTATTTGTCCATTTCATGATCAACATTTTTTCCTGCCTCTAACTGATAGTAAGTCCTAATGGGTTCATGTCATGATAAACATTTCTTTCTTACCCTTAACTGATAGTCATGATAGAATTAAGAGCTTTGATTTGTTTGCTTTACAAGATTCAGCGCTTTATAAATTCCATATATTATTATTGTAAATGGGTTCATTTTATGATCAAAATTTCTTTCCTGCCTCTTAATGATAGTCATAATGGTCTTTCATTTTGTGTTTGTCAAATACCAGTAATTTCATGTATGTCTACCAGTTGAAAAAAACACACTCACAGTCTTATACTATAAATCATGCAAGGCTGACAGAATATCTAAGCTTACTACCTACCAGATCAGATCAGGCTAATTTTCAGCAGTGAATTCATACCTAAGACAGACCACAGAATCTTTGAACTTCCCTATAGTTTGAAACTTCATTTCATTTCATGTTGTTTACAGCCCCACTGACCACACAGGCCGTATCAGGAATGCCACCTTTCATCAACTTTGGCAACTCCAATAGTATTCACCGTGAGACAAAAGTAACACCACCTCATCCCTTCAAACATCTAACATTATCAACCTAAAAAAAAGAAAGAAAAAAAGCAAAAGAAAGAAAAAAAAGAAAATACTAGATGACAAAGTACCTTGATAATTTTATTCCCTAACTCATTCAGTTCAGCTCAAGCACTGCTGGGGCTTGGGGTTGAACGAGTTAAAAGGCCAAGAAAACCAGGCCCCCCTGAGGCTTTTTCTGTCTGATATTCATGAGTGAAAGCTGTATAGTCAGTAACTAAAAACAAGGTTGTTCTCAGGAACCTGGCTTTGGTTTTATCTCATTATTTATGTGAGGTTGTGATTTTTCCCACAACGCGGTGCCTGCCCTGGGTTAACCCTTATGGCTGACCAGGGCGTTGATACAAGGAAGGACGGTAGAGTTGGTTTTATACCCTGTTTTAATCTGTATATAGTTGCACAGTTTTATTCTGAGGTTTAAAATTTACAAGGTGACAACCCCGATATGGCCTGTGTGGTAGGAGCGGCTATAAACAACATGACTGGATTGGAATGGCTTGGCTCTGCTGAAGATGCCAGCCATTCCACTTAATTTGTCATCACCAAGTTACAAAAAAGTGTAAAAAAGATACTGAACATTTTAATGCATATTAAAAATACAAAAGAAAAATGCCATATAGGCAAACAACACAGTAGAATGGACAGCCTGTGCACATCCCAGTGTTTACAATATCAACACCAGGTCACCCGGAACAAAACATCACAGGGAAAATGCCACGTATATTGAAAAAAAAAGAGATTATTTGTAAGACACGTTTGAAAACAGGCAAGAGGACTGGGAAGACAGAATGTTGGCGAGAGAGAGAGAGAGAGAGAGAGAGAGAGAGAGAGAGAGAGAGAGAGACAGAGAGAGAGAGAGAGAGAGAGAGAGAGACGGAGAGAGAGAGAGAGAGACAGAGACAGAGAGAGAGAGAGACAGAGACAGAGACAGAGACACAGAGAGAGAGAGACAACAGAACAGTAAGAAAAAAAGACAGAAACAAAAAGAGTGCTAGAAAAGGGGATATTTTTACCACAGAATATTGTTTAAAACAAAAACCATGAGTAAACTGAGGCACCAATAATACTGTTCAGTTGACATAGCTTCACTCAGTTCCCCCTCAGCAGAAGTGATACGATTCTTGGTGTGTGTGTTTGACTCCACTCTTCAAATCTCACCAGACTAGATGACTGGGGTTAGCTGGTGGCTGGTGGATGATGCAGTCCCTGAGTCAGATGAATTAGATGGGATCTTAATACAGCCAAACCATGAATGAGGTTTACAACCAGAGGTTTATAGGCTGTTTCTCTTCAGTTAAAAATCTATATCAAGTGGGTAGTAGTGTGCATGCACAAAGACACACACATATATAATACATACAAATACACACATGAGAGCGCACACACAGATACTTTATCACTTTATGTAGAAGGACTTCAAATTGAAGAGTACACAGATACACACATATGCGCACACACATGAGAGCACACACACACACAATGAGCACACACAATGAGCACACACACACAATGAGCACACACACACAATGAGCACACACACACACACACACACACACACACACACACACACACACAAACACACACAAAACAACCAGCACACTATGCATATATACACAAACCCATACACATAAATGAACACATTTACAGATACCTGACTTGCACATGGACCCCCAAGAAAGAAATATAAATCTTCCTGATAAAAATACAGTCAAACAAACTAACACCAACAAAACGCGCATGTATTGTTTACCAAGTCAACAAACAAAATGGAAAACTAAATACTCTCTACAGATTAAAAATCTAATCTTCTTTTGATCATCATGTAATCATGCAACTAGATGTAAACCAGCATTTATTTTGTCTCTCACCTTATTCAAAATGGGCACAAGTTAAAGAATGACTGCAATTATGTATTTATCATCAAAAAATCTCCATACTCACACATTTTGGAACAAAAATTCACAAGATTCCTGTCTATCATGTTATCATCAAACATCCCATACTATAGCTACAACAACAAGTTGGTATTCCTTATGCTAAAACGAGAGAGAGAGAGAGAGAGAGAGAGAGAGAAGAGAGAGAGAGAGAGAGAGAGAGAGAGAGAGAGAACACACAGAGAGAGAGAGAGAGAGAGAGAGAGAGAGAGAGAAGAGAGAGAGAGAAGAGAGAGAGAGAGAGAGAGAAGACAGAGAGAGAGAGACAGAGACAGACAGACAGACAGACAGACAGACAGACAGACAGACAGACAGACAGACAGACACTGAGACAGACAGACAGAGACAGAGTCAGAAAGAGTTCTTCAAATGAAAAGAGCTGTTAAGAACACCACCACTGAAGTGACCCAGTAGCAGTAGCAGGGCCTTTCTGGCTAGTGGCCCCATAGCGGCCTGACGTTAACTGAATAAGGTTCCTATAGAGTTCTGGGGATGTGAGATGAGGAGGTTCAGAATGACTGGGGTGGAGAGAGCTCAGAATGAGCAGCATGGGAACAGCAGGATAGGAATGTCGCAACAAAAAGAAAAAGAAACGAAAACAAGCTGCCAACAGCCTGTCAACTGAATTCACTGCATGCATACACAACTCCAAGCTTAGGTACCCTGGGTCCAAACAAACACACATCAACAAGTCATACTGATATATATGAGGAGGATAAATTAACCATAAACCACTACACTATCTGATATGCATAGATTTCAGGCTTTCAGGAGAAAAGCCAGGAGAATGGACCAAGAAAACAGAAAACTAGGTAAGTCAGAGGTGACAGGAAGAAAAAATAACAAGGCAGAAAAAAGGAGAGGGATAAAAAAGAAGAAATTTGAAGCACAGAATTCCAGAAGGCGAGGAAGCTTTTTCTACAGACAAGCCCCTGGCATCCCTGCTGGAGAACAGCAGGATTCCATCCTAGGGCCACCATCAATGACACAGGAAAGAAACAGCAGGATTCCATCCTAGGGCCACCATCAATGACACAGGAAAGAAACAGCAGGATTCCATCCTAGGGCCACCATCAATGACACAGGAAAGAAACAGCAGGATTCCATCCTAGGGCCACCATCAATGACACAGGAAAGAAACAGCAGGATTCCATCCTAGGGCCACCATCAATGACACAGGAAAGAAACAGCAGGATTCCATCCTAGGGCCACCATCAAGGACACAGGAAAGAAACAGCAGGATTCCATCCTAGGGCCACCATCAATGACACAGGAAAGAAACAGCAGGATTCCATCCTAGGGCCACCATCAAGGACACAGGAAAGAAACAGCAGGATTCCATCCTAGGGCCACCATCAAGGACACAGGAAAGAAACAGCAGGATTCCATCCTAGGGCCACCATCAAGGACACAGGAAAGAAACAGCAGGATTCCATCCTAGGGCCACCATCAAGGACACAGGAAAGAAACAGCAGGATTCCATCCTAGGGCCACCATCAAGGACACAGGAAAGAAACAGCAGGATTCCATCCTAGGGCCACCATCAAGGACACAGGAAAGAAACAAATTGCAAGGAGCAAAGAATCCATATTAAAAATAGAAGTCACAACGTAAGTTTTAAAATTACCAGTGGTGGGAAATCAAAGCAATCACACACTGACAGCTTAAAACCCTGACAAAACAACAAGGCATCTAAAGACCATACAATGCATCCAGGGTTGTCAGAATACAACACATCCAAGGATTTTGAGAATACAGTCTTCAAAAAAAGAGGAAAAATACGAAAGAAGCAAACATAATGGTCAAGTACAAAATATACACACACATATCTACCTATTATAATTATGTGCATATTATGCATAATGTCAAAACCATTATGATGCCATCAGTTTATTCTCAGCTAGTAGGTTTACCCGTAATTTTCAGAACAGCCATTTTGGAAATCTTTTAAAATTACACCAAAAGGCAAAAGGGGGAGGGGGGGGGGGGGGGGGGGATTTGCAAAGCCTCACTGAGATACAGGAACACTGAACGTCCTGGCT
Source organism: Stramonita haemastoma (assembly GCA_030674155.1). Classification (NCBI taxonomy): domain Eukaryota; kingdom Metazoa; phylum Mollusca; class Gastropoda; order Neogastropoda; family Muricidae; genus Stramonita; species Stramonita haemastoma. The sequence goes on from CM060316.1 coordinate 115,843,838, forward strand.
GAGATCATGGGGGTAACCCTGTATCCCCCCTCACATCCTTCATCAGCAGTTGGTCTCTGTGTGTCACTCTCTCTCTCCCTTGGTTTCACATTCACTTTAACCCTCTTGCATTCGGATTCTCTCAACACAAATTGCCCCTAGATTTTGCATTTCATCACGAAATCAGGTCAGGCACACATGCTCACTCGCCTTTTCCTCCTTCTAAGTACATACCAGCAGCTATAATTACTTCCAGACTCTCAGCAGGATTTGTACCTCTAGCCTGATAGGACTTTAACATGTGGCAGCAATTAGTGATGGTCACTGCCTGATGGAAAACTACTGTGTGTAAATCACGGCAAATCCTGGTTTGGGATTTGGGGGGGGGGGGGGGGGGGGAGGGCAATTATTCAATCCTGGCACATCCCGGTTCGGGACTAAGAGGGTTAATTCATCTAACACACACACACACACACACCACACACACCACACACACACCACACACACTTTAAAGTCACATACCAGCAGAAGACACACTTCCTAAATCAGGAAAAACATTAACTACTTAAAACAGAGACAAACTGTCCACGGTCAGGCTGAGGTTCTTTGAAGTGTGGGTCATCGTACCTGGGCCTCACTATCTTGGGTGCATGCAGGTCGAAGGGGTACCAGGTACTGACAACAGGTAAACTGGGAGCTGGGGAGCTGTCCTCTGACACACTCACATCATCACTGTCACCACGCGCACTGTCACTGGTGAGTGTTTCTGTACTGTCAGCATCTTCTGTCAACGCTTCAGCAACAGCAGCATCCTCCACACCCTGTGTTTCAGCGTGATCACCATCAGCATCGTCAAACTGTCCTACTACAGGGGCTGGCTCGTTGCCCCTGTTCTTTCTGCGCACCCTACGCGCCAGGAAGTCTGCAGGGCACAGGTAGAAGGGGTCAGAGGGGAGGTAGGACATCGGGATCAGACTGGCTTTGGAATAGGTCCGTTGTTCAGATGCTGCAACAAACAAACAAAATAAATAAATAAAAAGTCAACCATGTGGGTACTAGCTTATTTTCGGGATTTCTTTTTTCTCTCTCCTCTCTGTCTCTCTTTATTTCTTCTTCTTTCTGAAGGTGGATTATGTTTTGGGCAGTTCTTTTTGTGATTCCTTGATCACATCTGCCTCCTTCCTTGTCCAGTGGTCCAGGACACGGGAAATGCTGGACTTGTTGACTTGGAGACATTGGCACATCTACTCACCTCCATCCAGTCTTGGGATAGCACATAACTCAATCCAATTTATCATCATTATTATTATCATTTTGTTCATGAGTTTTCTCAAGAAGCTGTAACAGCAATGCAGAATTACTGCATGTCCCATGTCATATTTACATGCTGAATAAACCTACCTTGGAGATGCTTACAAGTTTTTTTTTCAAAAACATGTCCAATACTGAATCATTATCTTCTTTTTCTCTTATTTTTTAGCATAGCCAGTATCTGGATTGTAGTCTTCAGCAAATAACCCTAGCAAAAAAACAAAAAGATGTCTTAGTCTACATGTGAACACCTGAAGCACAGACTGCATGAATAACCGAACAAAAGATCAACCTTCTATGGTCAAAACGAGAGATTGTACAGGGGGGAAGTTAAAGTTGCCCTCCTGAAAAGTGGGGATGGGCAGGGTTTGGAATTGGGCTTTGGAGTTTGGGCTGTAGTGAATGACCTTTCTCTGCTTCAGAAGCTTGCAATTACTTTATCCAATTTCCAACAACTACAACTGATTACGAGAAGAAAGGATATTGTCATAGCTTGTGGAGGAAGGGAAAGGGTGGGAGAGAGGTACAATCTGAAGCACCTCTACTTGACCCAAGTCATAGAGAGAGAGAGAGAGAGAGAGAGAGAGAGAGAGAGAGACAGAGAGAGACAGAGAGAGACAGAGAGAGACAGAGAGAGACAGAAAGACGAGAGAGACAGAGAGAGAGACAGAGAGAGAGAGAGGTATATACATTCATAACATCATATACCAACTCAAAACTTTTAATCTGAATTCGTTCCCTGTCAAAACCACCAAAATCAAGATAAAACTCCAGTACTCACCATCACAATCTTTATCCCAGTCCTTCCTCTTCTTCTTCTTCTGCTGCTGCAGGTGCAGAAGGTGGTAGAGAGCTCCCTGCCTCCCTCTCTTCATCTTCATCTCTCCTGTCATCCTCATCTGACCAGTCTTCAGGGGGACAGTCAGCAGCATACGCACCCCGGCCTGTACACATGACTTCTTTGTTTTGAAATGGGTTTTTTTTAAATAAATAGATTTATATAAAAAAAACACCAAAACCTTCTTTGATAGGGTTTCTTTTCTTTTTTTTGTTGTTTTGTTTAAATGAGATTTTATTTTTGTAAAAAAACATCGAAAACAAACAGCATTTTGAAATTCATAGCTACAACCAGCTTGTAGCTTATGGTGTGCTCAATTCAACCATGAAAATGAAACATGAACGTGACTTTTGCTGTTGTTGTTGCTGTTCTTTGGCTAAATTTCTGAGGTTCACCACACCTATGGTGAGATTATGCATACACTGTGTGCCTACCATTTAGGCAGCCACATTCAACTTCCAGGATGATGTCTAGTCACACCACCAGTGGGCATGCGGGTCTTTAACGGATGACAAAACTGCATATATTCAGGGGCTGGATGTAAAAAAACACAAGTGTGCTTAGTCATTATCCTCAAAATAAAAGAATAAAATAAAAAATGAATAAACAAAAAATACATAACACACACTCACACACCACACACACCACACACACACACACACACACACACACACACACACACCACACACACACACACACACACACACACACACACACACACACACACACCACACACACACACACACACATACACACACACACACACACACACACACACACACACACACACACACACACACACACACACACACACACACACACACACACACACACACACACACACACTCACTCTTCCAAAATGAAAACATGTTCTGTGTACACAGACTAGCATTTAAAGTTCCACAGGAAAACATTTCACATTCTCCCCTTTCCCACACAAACTTGTCACCAAAAGACTTATTGTGTCTATCAGAAGCTCTCTAAGAACATGTTTTCCAAGCAGACACATGATGCATGTAATTTCTGTACATGGGACATTAACAAAAGCCAATAATGTGTAACAATGTGAAGGTAGACTGCACAATGCCTGATTTTACAAGCTCCCCTGCTGATCAGGTTACTGTGTTCAGGCTTTTTTGTTTTGTTTTACCCCATCAACTGATTTTCTTCTCATATTCTGTACTGACCTACTGAGGAATATCAAGACTAATCTTGCCCCCCCAAAATTTTTTTTAACACAAAAATAACTTTCTTCTTCTTCTTCTTCGTTGAACGCTCAGACCGGCACTCTGAAGGCCCTGAAAAATACCGTGGTATGCTGAAGACCCTCCAGGGGTACACAAAGAGCTTGTCCCTCCTCGGCAGGTCAGTGGGCCAGATATCGGCCCTTAGTTTATCCTACATTAATTAGAGGCAACCGCCCCCCCCCCCCCCACCTCCCAGTGTGTGTGCTATGCACAGACTTACTGTAGCTGTGGTCAGCCTCATCAGCCTCATCAGCCTCATCCAGGTTAGGAGCACACACAGGGCGGGGGTTGTACACTCGCTTCTTCTGCAGGGCCGGCACCTCTCTCCACGATGTCTCCAGACGATTCTGCACATGCGGTACAGTACGATACGGTAATCATCAAACAGGTACACAAATAACGCTCCTTACATTATATACTCATCAATACACAATGACATATTACAAAAACCACAGTTCAAACCACAAATGACATACATTTCCTGACGTTGGTATAGTATTTCTTTTGTAAGACTGTCTCCACAGTTTGATGTGTTTCACACACACACACACACACCACACACAACACACACACACACACACAACACACACACACACACCTGTCACACACACACACACACCCCACACACACACCACACACACACACACACACACACACACACACAACACAACACAAAGAAACAGCAACAGCAGGGCATGCATACAGTGGAACAGCATGAACAACAGTGACAACCACATTGAAAGGGGCTTGGCATGGAAGTGGCCAGTGTGAAAGGAAAGCGCTTCAGACCCATCAAACGTTCTGGCATTTTGCGGTATTGTCTAGCTTAGCTTTGACTTCAACCCAGAGCTGACTGTGCCACTGTCCCCATCAAAATGGAAAAACCTGAACTGTACAGTTGAACATCATCTACTTGTACAGAGGGAACTCTCTGAGTACTTATCAATTTGCCTTACTACAAGCAGACATCTTTTTCTCTCGAGTTTAGCTGACATAAATACGTCATTGCAACAGAAAGCATGAACAACAGTTCTGTCCAGAAGTCTCACATGGAGAGGGATGGGCTTTGCCAGGTTTGACTTGTCCTCTGCCGGAAACAATTGAGTGCAGCGCCACAACGACTTCTCAGAGAATGACAAGAGAAGTCAGGTGAAGTCTATCCTCAAGTCTTCAGATCTGACCCAGTGTCTAGGACTGTATTGCCAACAGCTTCATCCTCAGATTTCTTTCTGGACATATCTGTCGGCATCACCAAGTTAAGCATTAGCCGCCACACCCAATGACACTGACATGATCCTCCTTCTCCACTTGCTCCAGTCTTCACTGCTGACTTCATGGATCTTTCTGGACAAAGCTGGGAGAAAAGACTCAGATATAATAGAGTTGACAGAAATGAAAGCAAGGATACTGCCCCATGTATACATTCATGTATATATATATACAAGTTTTACAGTGTAACCTTTACCTCATCCAGATTGAGTTCCTGCAGGTTCTCTAGGTGATCCAGGGCTGGGGGCAGGTGTGTCAGCTGGTTCCTGTACAGGTCCAGTGTGGTCAGCTGGGTCAGGTTTCTGAAGGACTCAGGAAGCTCGACTAGCTGTGGGAAAATAAACCTGTACTCAGTGAACACTATCTTTTATCCATTCATCATTTCATCCATTTATATCTGACAGTAATACACAGTTTTTCTGTTGTTGAAATGATATCACTTGCATATTTTAGGGTAGGTATCTGTCAGTCTTGAAAGACAAAGAAGTTGCGCTCTAGGCTCTTGAGTGCCAAGCCTGGGTAAGTAGGTATGGAGGGCAAGCTGTTACCCATGCAGCAGACCCCCCTCTCCATGGTCCACTGGAAAGGAAATTGCTGATGCATGGTTCCAGTACCGTCATAGGAGCTGCCATGACATTGCCATATACAGCTCACTCAGTGAGCATATGTGTGTGTGTGTGTGTGTGTGTGTGTGTGTGTGTGTGTGTGAGTGTGAGTGTGAGTGTATGTGTGTGTGCGTGCGCGCGCGTATGTGTGCATGCATGCGTACGTGCGCACATGTGTGTGTGCATGTGTGCGTATGTGTGCATTTTTTCTGTTATACATATACACAGGCACACAAAGAAAGCATTGTATGCCTTACAGTTACAATCTTACTCTCTGCTATGCACACACAAAGAAAGCATTGTACCCCTTACAATCTTATTCTCTGTTATGTACACACAGGCACACAAAAAACGCATTGTACCCTGATAATCTTTTTCTCTGTTATGTACACACAGGCACACAAAGAAAGCATTGTACCCTGATAATCTTATTCTCTGTTATGTACACACAGGCACACAAAGAAAGCATTGTACCCTGATAATCTTATTCTCTGTTATGTACACCCAGGCACACAAAAAAAGCATTGTACCCTTATTATCTTATTCTCTGTTATGTACACCCAGGCACACAAAAAAAGCATTGTACCCTTATAATCTTATTCTCTGTTATGTACACCCAGGCACACAAAGAAAGCATTGTACCCCTCACCTCGTTATGGTCCAGACACACTTTTTCCAGAGCAGTCAGCTCTCCAAACGCAGAGGGCAGACGCTGTAAGTAGTTCCTGGTCAGCAAGCAGACGCGCAGTTTGTGAAGTCGCCCAAAGGACTCGGGGATTTCGTGCAGCAAGTTCTTGCCTGGATCAACAACCAACATAATCCACAGTTGATGAACTTTTATTTCTTGACATTTTTAGTCTTGGAACAAAATATCCTCAAAAATAAGAGAGAGATAATCAAGTGTTACTGTTGTATCAGGAAATGATTTTGAGAGTGGATTGTTGGTCTAGGGGTAACCCCCATGTCTGGAAAGATAAAGACTGTACTTTTCTCTCAGCCTCTAGTCTAGACTCTGGGTGGAGATCTAGGTGGCAGATCTAGATAGGTGGATGAGATGATAACTGAGGTCCTATGTACAACACACAGAGTATTTACAGCAAGAACACACAGAGTATTTACAGCAAGAACCCACAACAACACAAGAGCTGATTCTGGCAAAATTCTGCAGACTTCATTCCTTTTCCCTGTATTTCATTTAAACTATCTTGTAGTCCATTAAAAAGCACATGTCATGATTGACATGTTGCTGATAACAAGACTCTACACTACAGTGTAATTACAGTAATATTCCAAAAGTAAAATATCAATCTTATGATTCATACCATTGTAGTTCTCTTCATTGTATGATACCAATATAACAAGTAAACATTCTTAAAACACACACACACACACACACACACACACACACACACACACACACACACACACACACACACACACACACACACACACACAGACCAACACAACAACAACAGCAGTACAGACCCAAGTCTAGGTACTGCAAACAGCACAGGGCGCCAAACTCCTCAGGCAAGGCACTGACACTGTTTTCATCCAGCCTCAGCCAGCTCAGGTGAGCCAGCTGTGAAAAGGAGGCGGGCAGGTGAGACAGCCAGTTGCCAGTGATGGCATCCATGTTGTCTTCCGAGTCCTCCTGCATGGCACCCCCAAAGTGCGCCCACTCCAAACTCTCCAGCTCACCAAAGGAGTCTGGCAGAGACACCAGCATGTTGCCGCTCACGTTCAAGCCCCGAAGCTTTTTACACACCTGTAGGCAGCAATTGTTGATATGATGAATACTGTCTTTGGTGTTTATTATGATATAAAGGTATTGCTGATCAGTGACTGATCAGGTGTGCTGAGTTTTATATCATATAAACAATTCTACTATAAAAACAAAAAAATCACAATATGTAATAGATTTTTAAAGCATGCAATTTACTGTAATTGTGATAAATTAAACACACACTCTGCCTCTGGTAAAATCCCTAACTCCGTTTTTCTCCATCAGTCCATGTTCATTGTTACAGTGTGTTGATTTTTTAGGCAATCAAGAAGTGCATTAGAATGACTCATGAGGTGTTAATTACTATTGCTTTGAACTCGCATGCAGCTAAGTCAAGAAGGATAACCTGGTATTCAATGAGGTAAATCATAATATCAAACTGCACAACACAGGTATCTTCTCTCTCAGTTTCACATTGCTTGGAAGCTATCCTTGAATGGCGGATTATTCGTGAACAAAAAGAAAAACTGAGAAAAACACTAAACAGCAATATAAAATCATAATACCACTACCATTATTTTCACTACAGTGCTAAACTATGATGAACACAAGGTCAATGATCATTAATACTATAACTATGACTATTATTAGTATATAATGTATTATCACCAACTTGGCTCTTTACATTCATCACGACATCGGGTGCATGCTGTGCTTTTGATTATTGTTATTTATTTAAATAGAATATAAATATATAAATATATATATATTTATATGTATTTATTATATATATGTGTATATATATATATATATATATATATATATATATATATATATATATATATATATATATATATATATATATATATATATATATGTATAAGAAGTAAAGATTTTTCTATGTTTAAAAAGACAAGAAAAAAACAACAACACATAAAAACTAAACAAGTCTATTTATTTACATATTCATGACCATAAACACTTGCAAGTCTACAAGAAAAGTTTGAATTTATAACTAACACACCATACCTTTCCAAAGTCCTCTGAGAACCCTCTTCGAGACACCTTGTTTTCCTTCAGGCTCAGTTCAGTCACCTCAGGCAAGTGGTTCAGCCACTCAGGAATTTCTGACAGCTGGTTACAACCCAGAGACACTTGTTTCAAGGTCCTCAGTGATGAGCACTCCTGGGGAAGAGACCTCAGGTCGTTGTGAGAGACTCCGAGAAACACAAGATTTTCCAGCTGTGAAAAACTTTCTGGCAATGCCTGTAAGCAATTATGGCATACACTGAGGCTGGTGAGGGAACGCATGTTTCCCAAATATTTGGGAAGAACAGACAATTTGTTGTGACTAGCTTCTAAGGTGTGTAGACTGTTCAGCAGAGCGAAGGTTGAGGGCAGCTTGCTCAGTTGGTTGTGGTCAATAAACAGTTCTTCTAAAGAACTCAGCTCTCCAAAGTCTTCTGGAAGACTACTCAAGTTGTTGCCTGTCAAGAGCAGTCGCTGCAAATTAACCAGATACTGCACAGAGTCTGGAAGGCACTTCAGCTGATTAGCACTCAAGTCTACATGACAGAGAGAGGTTAGAGAACCAAATTCAGAGGGCAGCTGTTCAAGTTTGTTGCCTTTAGCATGAAACACTTTCAAGTTAGGAACACTACGAACAAACCCATCAGGAAGACATGCTATCACATTGAAGTTCACAATCAGTTCTGTGATGAAACCCTGTCCTGGGCACTGAGAATTCAAGACCAAGGCCTCTAAGTTCTGTGAGCTGAGGTCTAGCACTGTTTTCTTCTTGCCGCCATCACGGGAAACTTCATCCTCAGGAACATCTCTTTCCATTTTACTGGTTAAAGCCATGAAGATAAGAATTACGCTACTGACCTATGGGGTAAATCTGAAACAAACAAAAGTCATAACAGTGTTTAGTAAGTCTTAAAGAAACCATAAAGATGATTTAATACTATAAATATTATTATAAGTGATACTGATCATGATAAGTTAATACAGGAAGGAAGGTGGCAGAATGGTTGAACTAAAGATGTTCATCTTACGACATCTGCCAACAAGTAAACTGTCAGGTTCTGGGTTTGATTCCCAGCCTCACCCATTCTTCCAGTTTGACAGAAAAATCAATCTGAATCATCACTGCAATCAGTGAATGTCAAATTCATTTGGATGAGAATATAAATTAAATTGTATTTATATAAACCATGTGGTTGTGTGTGTGTGTGTGTGTGTGTGTGTGTGTGTGTGTGTGTGTGGAGAGAGAGACAGACAGACAGACAGACAGACAGACAGAGACAGAGAGAGAGAGAGAGACCCAGAGAGAGACCCAGAGTGAGAGTGTGTACTGTATCAATTATTCAGAGTGCCGTCTGCATGCTACTGCTAGGAATGTTTAAGTGACATCCAAACCAACTACCATGACATTACAATATAGTGACAGGCTACTTTTCCACAATGTCAATAGATAATATGTTTTTGAAGAGTCTGTAAAATATTTTATTTTACTATTCCAGTTTAAATGCCAGCCACATCTTGTAGACAGTCTCCCAGTCTGTCCTTTTAACTTATCTCTGATAAGTATCTGAGCAGACATTTAAAATACATGTATAGAAACTACTTAGATTGCCAACTTCCATTGAATATGATATGTCATAGAAGAATTTTGTTGAAAATGGAATTTTACTCTTTCATCATGTAGATTAGGTTTATGTCCCTGGGAAACAAGTAATTCCTAGTATAGCACTTGGTATGTAGTATGTACACTATAGTCTATAGTAATACAGGTACATCATGAATATGAGCTAATCTGTTCACATTTAACTTTCTGAAATGGATGGTTACAGGATATAATTAGGCCTAGTGTGAATAAATCAAGATAAAATCGCAAACGATTATTGGTAACTTTATCTTATAGTTAGATGCTGGATTGCTGGGCACGTCAACTCCCAACAGGGCGTCAAGAATGACTTAAATTAATCTTTTCACTGACTCGCTGAAGGTCACGATGCAGTATGGGTAGGAGGAGAATGAAGTTTCTGACAAAGAGATCTAGATCTATCACAAAGAAAACCAATGACAATGTGGAAGACCCTAAGTGGCCTAAGGATTGAGCATTCATATTAGGTTTAGTTTATCACGTACAAAAAAACAACAACCTCAAAACAAATCAAAACAACACCAGCCACAAAAATCTGGAGGAGTTGAAAGAAGCACGAACTACACTCTACAATAAACTGCATTGTGAAAATTCACCGTTCAAAACATTGAATGTTCCGAAATCTCTCATCGCAATCGGCTCTGCTGACTACCAATCTCATGAAATTATCAAACTTACTTTTAACGATGTAGCTGAAATTACTCTAAGGAGAGCCAATCTGTAGTAAACAGTACACAAAACACCACCACACGTGTTACTCTCAAGCCTCCGAACAACAATAAACACAACAGGAACTAGGCCTAGCCTACCGCAACTGAAAGTTTGAAAGTGAGTTGTGGTTGTCGTTCTTGTTTGGCCGCACTCCACCGTCAGATATTTTAGCCCCTCCCCCACTTCGACCTTCATTAACCATGTAATGATTTATTTATTTATTTATTCTTTTATAACGAGGATAATGGAATAAGCAATCATATGCTTTTTTACATCCAGTCCCCGTGTGTATGCAGTGTTGTAAATGTCATCTGTTCCCACCAGCACACGATGGCCTTCTCTTCCGAAAAGCGAACAGGATTTGAGCTCAAGATGTTCTGCTGGCGTTTGCACACGGGGCCTCGGTTAATAGTCTCATCCAAAAGACTGATCGGTTAGTTATTCACAAATCGGCTCATGGAACCTTTGAAGTTTACTCTGCAATACGAATTTGATATAATTATGACATACAACAGAATGTTATGCTCGTGCACCATTTCACTTTCATTCTTTCACTTTTGTGCTGACATTTCAGGGTTTTGTTTTGGGTTGTTTTTGTTTGTTTGTTTGTTGTTTGTTTTTTTTAGCTTAGTTTTGTTTTGTTTTGCTTTGGGTTTGTTGTTGTTGTTGTTGTTGTTGTTGTTTTTTGGGGGAGGTATTTCTTTAGTTTCGTTTTGTTTTTAATTTTGCTACTTCCCCACCCCTTACTTTAAACAAGTTTATGAGAGCCTTGATGTGTATTCAGATGTACATATTTTTTTCGTGTTTCAGCACACAGATTGAAAATAACAACGTAGGCCCTTCTGCAAAGAGGAGGAGGGCCAGCCGACTATGGGCCGCGAGCCCCATCTTTGAGCAACCTGGTGTGTGTATGTGTGTGTGTGCGTGTGTGTGTGTGTGCGTGCGTGCGTGTGTGTGTGTGTGCGTGTGTGTGTGTGTGTGTGTGTGTGTGTGTGTGTGTGTGTGTGTGTGTGTGTGTGTGTGTGTGTGTGTGTGTGTGAGTGAAAGTTAAAGTGCAAATTTTTATTTCCATATGGTAACAGTGATAATAATGATAAACCCTTTTAGAGGGCTTAACTTTGCCTTGGCAGGGCTATCATCACATAGCGCTTGGCTTGACAAAATGCAGCAATACACATCACTACATACCAACACAATTCGACAAAAAAATTTAATACACTCAAAGATTAAAAAACGCACACAACGCTTTAATACATCTAACTAGATAAAAGTGTGATATAACAATGTATATAATTATTCAGTCATTTATTCATTCAAAAAAAAAATTCTTTCATTCTTTGTTTTTTCGTTCCGCGGCTAAAAATCCGAGGTGCACTATGGTGAAATTTTACGTATGCAACCGGTTTTGCCCACTATGAAGGTAGCCACATTCCGGCTTCGGGGATGTATGCTGGGTATGTTCGTGTTTCTGTAACCCACCGAACACTCACATGAATTACGGATCTTTAACATGCATATTTTGATCTTCTGTATGCCTATGTGTGATATACACGAAAGTGAATAAGGCACTGGCAGGTCTGTACTTTGAATTGATGGGGAGATTGTAAAAATCTTACCCTTTATTCATCAGACACCACCGAAATTCGAAATACGACTTCATGGACCCATGGAACTGAAATCAGTCTTCACCACTCCGCTAACGCGTCCGTCATTCTTTCATTCCAAGTATTTGAGTCGCTTCCTCTCTATGTACGTTTTCGAATGGGCAGACGGAAAATGGACAGGCTGGGGATATTTACTACTTTTCCAAAAGGAACAACTGCATACTGGTCAGATTTGCATGGCTGGTGAAAGAGCCAAACTACTACAACTGAGGATGACATAATTTTTTTTTTTTTTTATAGATTGAAGTAAAAAAACAACAACAAAACATCGATCAAACAAAAGGAAAATCATAAAGCCATGAAGGATACCATACACGTTGTCAATTGCTGCCCATTTCTAAGCTTAAAACCCTGGTAATCACCCAGCATACCCATAGACTCTTGCTTCACCCCACCCGGAATCCCTGGGAAATGGTGTTTTTGTACACACTAATTTAGAGGGTTGCTTCGCCTGCCAACAAGTAAACTGTCAGGTTCTGGGTTTGATTCACAGCCTCGCCCTTCTCTCCCAGCCTGACGCAAAATGTCAAAGTGCTTCGGATGAGATTATAAACCGAGACCCCGTGTGCAAACGCACAGAGAACATCTTGTATACAAGTCAAAAACCCCTTCCACCTCTCTGAAGAGTAGGCCATTGTATACCAGTAGGAACGGATGACAGAAAAAAGCCCAACATGCACACGTGTCGTGTTTAGACACCACCCCGAAGTCGGAACATGGCGGTGGCATAGGCATGAAATCTCACCATTGGTGACTCTTGGAGCTCTAGCTCAGAGCATTGCGCTGGCATTTTGACCATCGGAGTTCGGTCGAGGGGATTTTTCCCTTGGAGTGAACATCAGTGCTGACTCCACTCTTCCCAGAAGTCTTTCAGATGAGACTGTAAACCAAGGCCCCGTGTGTGAACGCACCAGAACATCTTGCACATGTTAAATCCTGTTCGCTTTCCGTAAGAGTAGGCCATCGTGTGTGCCGGTGGGAACAGATGACAATATTTACACAACTGCATACACACAGGGACTGGATGAAAAAAGCGCATGAGTGCTTATCCCATTATCCTTGATATAAAAGAAAAAAAGAGAAAAAGAATGGAGAAACACATCTGATCATTTTGATAAGAAGTTGACAAGACTGAAAGCCATATTGATCACGAATTACGTGATTGGCCAGTCAAACAGGTTAACACATGATGGACTATGTATCACAAGGCATTGAGGTCTGCTTTATCTGTCTGTGATAAACAGGGTTGGCTTTATTGGTCACACACTATGACAACATCACCACAACACTGAAAGCAAAATTTGCTGAAGAAGCACAAAAAATATTTGTGACACATTGTCCTTTTATCTTTAGATGATATTAGTAAGTACAATTGCAAACAAGTACAAATCACTGACATATTTTGAAATCTGACAGCAACGTATGTTGACATTTCTTAGATAAAGACTGCTGGACTGGGGGGTTATAAAACTGAAGGACACAGATCTGAGTTGTCTGTTGTCACCCGATTATGTCTTTGATGTTTTCATGTCTTATCAGCATCAGTGATGTAGTGACGCTATACACCTTGTGGGCATATGGTCAGTCCAGACTGGCTGATGGGGATAGGGATCGTTGTTTGACTTGTGACTTGACTTCTGGATCTGTTTGAGAGGTGTGGGGAGGGAGACTGTACTAAAGGTAAAGGTGTCCCATAACTTAGTCCCTTGTAGGGGAGCGAGGCATCAGAGACATCAGCTTCACTAGGGGCCAGCATGTTGAGGGCAGCGCCCATCTCCTCTCCCTCCCTGCTTTACCTTCCCTGACCCTAAAGAGGGCAGGTACCCATTTACAGCTGGGTGAACTGGGGGGGGGGGGGGGAGGGAGGGGGACTGTACTGAAGCCAATGCACGCAAAGTGTCACCCATCCAACTGGGGGAAAAGCAAGCCCTCTGACCACTGAGTCATTCTGCCCCCTGCTGTATGTACTGCTGAGGTATTTATCTAGTGTGTCATGAGCCTGGCAGAGCTCTCTCTCTCTCTCTCTCTCTCTCTCTGGTTGGAGAGGGAGGGATAGCCTAGTGGTCAGAGCATTGCGCTGGCAATTTGACAACCGGGTTGAGTCCTGTTGAGGAGATTTTTCTCCTGGAGTTAACATCAGTGCTGACTCCACTCTCCCCAAAAGTCCTTCAATGAGACTTTAAACCGAGGCCCCGTGTGCGAACGCACGCAGAACACCTTGCGCACACATTAAATCATGTTCGCTTTTCGCTTTTCGTAAGAGTAGGCCATCGTGTGCCGGTGGGAACAGATGACATTTACAAAACTGCATACACACGGGGACTGGATGTGAAAAAAGCACAAGAGTGCTTATTCCATTATCCTCAATATAAAAGACTAAATCAATCAAATCAAATCTCTCTCTCTCTCTCTCTCTCTCTCTCTCTCTCTCTCTCTCTCTCTCTCTCTCTCTCTCTCTCTCTCTCTCTCTCTCTCTCTCTGACTCAGCGTGATCTCCTTTGGAGGTAGGCAGGAAGATTATTTTGCTGTTCACATGTTTACCAAATAAATACATTTCCAACGGAAACCATGCCCGTTGTCCGCCTACCAACAACGTTGAACCTTACGTTGGATGCCCTGCTCCAAGAAAATCAACTCACCTCTTGGAAAATTGCTGGAAGTGGCAACAGCACAGTCGTTGTGATATACGACTGCAAGCCAGCCCAGCTAGCAGCAGCAACATGGTGCAACAATGCACCCCTGCCATCTCTCACAGCTACAGGAGGAAGCCGCCAAGCCAGACCGACAAAGACAGGAGAAGGGCGGAGGAGAGGAGAAGGACAGCACAGAGGCAAGAAGAAAGGGAGGCAAGTGAAAATGTTATAATAGAGAGTGCTTATTCCATTATCCTTGAACTAAAAGAATAAATAAATAAATAAATAAATAAATAAATAAATAAGTAAACAGTGTTGTAAAACAGCTGAGCGCAGCATGTGCAGATACACGTAGAGTAGACCTACGGACAGTACAGACACAGGACATCAACATGAAAACATGGGTTGTGTTGCCTTCATCTGTTGATTTAGAACCACCCTGTGTGTCTGATTGCAATGCTGATGTGTGTGGTTAACAGCCCAAAGTGGACTATCAACCAAGGACTGATAATATTGTTAGTGCATTGGTGGGAAATGTCACACAGTACCTGGCTACTATGACTGATAGATCTGTACAGAAAAGACTGAGAGACAGCCAAAGAAACACACACTTCAGAAAATCGTCCTACATCATTCAGATGGTGAAGATACTGTGACGTGTAAGTCTAAGACATTGTAATCCAGTAAACATGCCAATCTGACACTAAGCCAGTATATGTGTACTGGTTTGTCAAACAGCAACAGAAAAACATGTTACGAGAGGAACGTGTAAAACTCGGTAGTTTGCAGAATGGGAAGCCAATCAAGGACGCACTACACACGAACCCCTGTCATGCTTCAGTGGATTTAGCAATACTTGAGACCTATTACAGTTCTATCTTGGCTAACAGTGTGTACAAAGAGTGGACGAAAGACTGGCTGCGTAACACATCTGGACAGTGAAGAGTTTCGTGTTTGGCTGTAGGCTACATTACAAAGATCAATGTGTGATTTCCATGTCATGGAATGGCATTGCTATGCAACATTCTGTTGCTGTATGAGCCTACCAGCTTAAAAGCAATAAATTTTCCTTATGGTTATTGTTATGGTTCTCTCTCTCTCTCTCTCTCTCTCTCTCCTCTCTCTCTCTCTCTCTCTCTCTCTCTCTCTCTCTCTCTCTCTCTCTCAAAGAGGGCTATGCTAGGTATCCTCTGTCATCCATAACAACCACTATTGACTGCCTGCCCTTCAAGGAAAAGCTGATAGAGATTCTATGACTGCACTAAATGTTCTGCATGTGGTTCTCATCTGAAGGACGTTTTAAGGAGTGGAGTCTGTACCCATGTTAACTCGTGGAAGGAACATCCTCTCTAAGATTCATAAATGAAGACTCTAACACACTTCAGTTGTCATCCAATGGTAGGTGTGGTACTCTAACCACTAGTCAAGTCAAGTCAAACTACTGGAATCATCCCATCAAAGGCAATCAGGCTAAGCAGCTATTCTGATGGCCTTGTCAGCTATTTGGACTGTAGGCCTAGATCATGATCAACCAGGACCACGTGGGACACCAGCTCAGTGTCACATTCAAACCAGTCTCTTTTATAGAAATGTCTTTTATTTCGATGATAATGGAATAATCAATCACATGCTTTTTTGCATCCAGTACCCGTGTGTATGCAGTTTTGTAAATTTTGTCATCCTTCCCGAGTCAGTTGGATTAGCTGGACAGAGCAAACATAAGGAGAGTTTCCAAAGTCAAAACACAAATTTTGGGTGATAGGATTTTCTCCTATAGTGCACCTCACATATGGAACTCTCTCCCTTCTAATAATAACCCGCCATATCGTATCACTCTTCACTTTGAAAAAGCACACATAAAATTAATCTTTTTCTGAAGCATAACTAATGTCTCAACCTCTCAATTTTGTTATTTTCTTACTTGTATACGTGCCTACGTACATACATGCCTACCTACCTACCTACCTACCTACCTACCTACATACATACATACATACATACATACATACATACATACATACATGCATACATGCATACATGCATACATACATACATGCATACATGCATACATGCATTCATACACACATACACACATACACACATACACATACATACATACATACATACATACATACATACATACATACATACATACGCAGGCACGCACGCACGCACTCAAGCACGCACGCACGCACGCACGCACGCACGCACGCACGCACACACACACACACACACATACATACATACATACGTACGTACGTACGTACGTACGTACGTACATGCATACATGCATACATACATACATACATACATACATACATACATACATACATACATACATACATACATACATACATACATACATACACAAGAAAATAGAGTGAGAGGGAATTGGGAAGTGAAAGAAATAGGAAGATTGAGAGAGGCGTCAGTGAGAAAGAGAGTTTGGTGACTCCGATATGGATCCTGATAATTGATGATTATAGGAATGCGTCTGTTTGATCAACTCAAAGTGTAGCTGATATTCATGATAATTCTGTCATGTTAATCTGTGCAAGAGTGAACTGGCCATGTGTGAGTGGTAAGAGGGGGGTGGGGGGCCCAGTTTTTAGCCAGTGATTAGTGACAGGTCCATTGTAGTTCTAGTATTATGTCTTTAAAAGAAAAGTCTTTTTAAAAGGGTAAAAAGGTAAAGTTGTCCCATAACCTATGTGTTTCTAGGGGAAGTGAGGCATCAGAGACTTTTGCTTGTTGTGCATAAATGATGGGCGCTGGAAGGTGTAGTACAACACAATGAATATAGAATGATTTCTTAGGTTCTACTTTTGGTTATATTTTTATACTGTTTATGTTTTTGCCCGTGTAATGTGCTTAGAGCATTATCAATTTCACTGAGAGGTTGGTGTAAACGTAAATGATATGAGCATGTCCTAAGATAAAAAAAACTTGCAAAGACAATACTGCAAGACACTCCCATGGAGGAAGAAAAAGAGGCAGACCAAGGAAGAGATGGGAGGACAACATCAGGGAATGGACAGGCCTAGAACTCAACAAAAACCCTGAGAAAGGCATAAAAGAGAAAGGAACGGAGGGAACTGGTTGTCAAGTCTTAGGGGGTGCCCCCACTGTCGCCACAGTACGAGATAGATAGAGATAGTAAAACAAATACAGTGCTGTAATCATTGTTATTATAGCAATCATTATTGTCTTGAATGATTACCAAGACTCTGTGTGTGTGTGTGTGTGTGTGTGTGTGTGTGTGTGTGTGTGTGTGTGTGTGTGTGTGTGTGTGTGTGTGTGTGTGTGGTGAGAGAGAGAGAGAGAGAGAGAGAGAGAGAGAGAGAGATAGAGAGAGAGAGAGAGAGAGAGAGAGAGAGAGAGAGAGAGAGAGAGAGAGAGAGAGAGAGAGAGAGAGAGAGAGAGAGAGAGAGAGAGGCGGGGGGCTGTCTACCTGGAATTTCATATCCCTTTTACGGTACAAACAATGTGCTCAGTTGTTGTGCGGAAACAGTTTTGTTCTGATCATTAAATTTGGTCCCCTCATTAAATTTTGGGCCGTATTTCAAACGACTAGGTGAGGAGCCAGGGGTAACAGTGTGTTCATCAAAACTGCCGACTGTTAATGGAAGAGAGAAAAAAGAAAACAGTAGCATACCCAAAAATCTCACCATTTATGAACCTAGGACCTCTAGCTGAGGAACCAAAAACAACAAGATAACAAAAAGTAGCAAGAGAGAGAGAGAGAGAGAGAGAGAGAGAGAGAGAGAGAGAGAGAGAGAGAGAGAGAGAGAGAGAGAGAGAGAAGAGAGAGAGAGAGGCAGGCAAAGCAAGGCAAGGCAAGAGAGAGAGAGGCAAGGCAAGGCAAGGCAAGGCAAGGCAAATTCTAGAGAGAGAGAGAGAGAGAGAGAGAGAGAGAGAGAGAGAGAGAGAGAGAGAGAGAGAGAGAGAGAGAGAGGCAGGCAAAGCAAGGCAAGGCAAGAGAGAGAGAGAGGCAAGGCAAGGCAAGGCAAGGCAAGGCAAATTCTTTTATTCGAGGATAATAGATAAGCACTCGTGTGCTTTTTTACATCCAGTCCCCGCCCTTTTCAGGGATAACATCAAGATAAAAAGATTACCTCAATTAAACAAGAACAATTATAATGAGCAAGAAACCATAAGTATCAAACAACAGGTAAGAAACAAGACAGAGATACAATAATAAGGTAATGATATGAAAAGGCACTCATTCAAAAACGAATATAAGAAGTAAGAATCAATGATGATTTTGATTTGAATAATAAAAAAGTACAATAATTAAAGAGTAAACATGAAAATATGATCGGTTAAATGACTTAAAACATCAATCCACCATCATCTATCATCAAGATAAGTTATAAAAGACATAACATTTTGAAAAAAAGGAGAGAAGGAAAAAAATTTTAAAAAATGAAATAAAAAAGAAGAAAAAGAAAACAACAACAAAAACCAAACAAACAAACATAAAAACCCAACAACAACAACAACAAAATCAAACTAACAAACACCCTCGCGGGCGTGCCCCGCACACACACACACACACACACACACACCTCTCTCTCTCTCTCACTCACTCACTGGTCAAGCAATTAGATAGATAGATAGATAGATAGATAAGAGAGAGAGAGAGAGAGAGAGAGAGAGAGAGAGAGAGAGAGAGAGAGAGAGAGAGAGAGGGAGAGAGAGAGAGAGAGAGAGAGAGAGTCTCTCCTGAATGCTTTGTTTGTGGGGTCTGACCCTTGGAAACTAAAGATTTCCCTGTGTGTGTGTGTGTGTGTGTGTGTGTGTGTGTGTGTGTGTGTGTGTGTGTGTGTGTGTGTGTGTGTGTGTGTGTGTGTGTGTGTGGGGTGTGTGTGTCCCCACCCCAATCAAGCCTTTGTATTAAGGTGACAATCAGTGCTACATTCACATACCAGTTCCCACAAACAATAGGACTGTCGCTTTAGTGACAAGGATTCTGAAGCATGGGTAGGGGTGTGTAGGCCTAAGAATACACAGATGGTGGAGGTGGATCAGATGAGGGGGGAGGCGGAAGAGAGAGAGAGAGAGAGAGAGAGAGAGAGAGAGAGAGAGAGAGAGAGAGAGAGAGAGAGAGAGAGAGAGAGAGAGAGAGAGAGAGCATGTTTGTGTGTGTGTGTGTGTGTGTGTGTGTGTGTGTGTGTGTGTTGTGTGGAGTGGGGACAGTGAGAGTGAGGTAGAGTGGGGTGGAAGAGTGTAGTCTTTTTGCTAAGTATTCCATAGATGCTTGCATGTGCGTGCGTGCGTGCGTGGGTGTGTGTGTGTGTGTGTTACTGTGTAGTGGAGCACAGTTCTGGGCTATTATCTCCAAATATTGGGGGCTACCTTTCACCACACCCCCTTCCCTACCCCTTCCCCCTCCACACACTTTATAACTCAACGAGTAAACTTTGTACCAATCAACTAACACCACGCCATGTTTGTCCTTTGGGCCAATGACATCATACACCACAGACAAGTCACGGGACCATCTCAATAGCCCTTGCTGACCGTCTGGGCTGAGGTGACGGCTTGTCCAGACTGGGTGATTTCATTTATCAGAAGTGTTGCTGCATGTACACACACAGGCCTGGGGCTTAACTGATTCTTGTCCTGTGTCAGCCCACTGTGGAGAGGAGGGAACTTGTCCTGTGTCAGCCCACTGTGGAGAGGAGGGAACTTGTCCTGTGTCAGCCCACTGTGGAGAGGAGGGAACTTGTCCTGTGTCAGCCCACTGTGGAGAGGAGGGAACAGGACCAGGTTAGAACACATGGCTTCCCCACTCTGAATCTCAGAAATGGAAATCTCGCTGGGATCTTAATCTGATCACAACAACAGCAACAACACGGGAATCGCATGTCAACCACTGCAAAGCTGCAAAGCACCTTGTTCTTCTCTTCCTACCATTGAGTCTAACAGTATCGCCTGGTTTCTTTGTTTAACAGTTTAAAAAAGAGGAGATAGCTCCCCCTCTCCTGAAACGGTGTGGTCTTCAGAGTTGTGACATAGGTTCTAGACCTATGCCTCCTTTTCATTAATCTGTCTTGTTTCTTCAGCCTTGTGTCATCAGCTGTAGGCCTAGTTTGAGAGTTTGTTCCATTGTCTTGGAAAGTTTAGTCCCCAAAACCCAAAGGTGACAACTCTACCCAAACTGTGAATACAATCAACCTGTGTGTACAGTCACTGTGTGGACAAAAGCCACAAGGTGAGTTATAGCTTGTGTGTGTGTACCTTGTGTGTGTGTGTGTGTGTGTGTGTGTGTGTGTGTGTGTGTGTGTGTGTGTGTGTGTGTGTGTGTGTGTGTGTGTGTACCGTGTGTGTGTGTGTGTGTGTGTGTGTGTGTGTGTGTGTGTGTGTGTGTGTGTGTGTGTGTGTACCTTTGTGTGTGTGTGTGTTGTGTGTGTGTGTGTGTGTGTGTGTGTGTGTGTGTGTGTGTCCTTGTGTGTGTGTGTGTGTGTGTGTGTGTGTGTGTGTGTGTGTGTGTGTTTTATTTTTTTATAAGGAGGTTAATAGAATAAGTACTTCTGTTGTTTTTTTTTACATCCAGTTCCCATGTGTAGCATTTTTGTGAATCTTATTTATTCCCATCGGCACACAATAGCCTACTCTTAGGAAAAACAGAACAAGATTTAAGTGTGCCAAGATGTTCTGCATGTGTTCACACAGGGGACTTTGGTTTATAGTCTCATCCAAGAACTTGTGTGTGTGTGTGTGTGTGTGTGTGTGTGTGTGTGTGTGTGTGTGTGTGTGTGTGTGTGTGTGTGTGTGTGTGTGGGTTCCCGCTAGGATTTTTTAAAACCAGCAAAACTAAATCTGAATTGAACACAAATCTCTCGGACTTCCACGCTTCTTGGGCACAAAGCCACGCAGGAAATATGATTTTTTTCCTAGTGCCTGTGTCACTGTCTGTGTCAGTCTGTTGTTTTGCATGGCATCATTGGTGTGACTTGTTTTAATATTCCTTTTTCTTGTTTCTATGCTTAGCGCTCATCTAGATCTTTCGTTCAATTTAGATTTAGTTTTCGACTCTTCTCTCTCAAAGCAACGCGCAAATTCATAGTCATAGACCCTTGCTTTTCTTGTAAGAGCAGTAAGAGCAGGCCATCAGTGCGGTGGGAACAGATGACATTTACAAAACTGCATACACAGGGGGACAGGATGTAAAAAAAAAGCACAGGAGTGCTTATTCCATTATCCTCGATATAAAAGATTAAAAGAATAAAGAATAAATCAATGTATGCCCCATTTACTCATTGTGAATGGAAGTCACTGTCATGCCGAGAAGAGCGCGAAGCTCTATTCTTTCACAGTAAAGCCTGCTGTTCTGCTGCTAGGCTAATCAGGCTGGCGCCAAAGATGTTCGTGGGAAGGGGTGGGAAGGGGTAGGTGCATAAGCACAGTACAGGCGTATGACAGACTGTCAGTTAATGTCACTTCAGTCTTTTTTTTTTTTGGAGACGGAAATCTAATCGGTCACGGGCAAACAGAATCCGTACGCTGGTACTGGCTGCTTCGAAAATTTGATATTGATATGTAAAACTAAACTAAGTGTGTAAAGTTGTAAATCACTGGAAAGCTTAGATAACAAGCTTTTAAAAGAGTAAAATTTTATAGCAGCATGTAGTGTTTATGATAATGTAAAAAATAAATAAAGTTTAAAAACTGCGTGTGCACAACCAATCATTGTTGCGATGTCGGTGAACCAGATTGATTTTAACACAATATGCAATGTTGTTGCAGTGCAAAAATGTCATGATTCCATAAATACTGTCTGTTGACATAAGTTTTGACAAAATAAAGAGCTTGCGTGGCTTTATGGGTCGTCAAATACTCGTTAAAGTCCTCTGATGGATGGGATGGCGATCATCATGGCAGTGAACACTTATTTCCTGCGAATTGGCGGCGTTCTATGACAAAAATACGACAATCGCTTGATTTCGTGTGATGCAAAGTACTCGACAGCATATGAAATGACTTAACAACACTTATTTCGAAGTCATGTTGCGTTAAAATAAAGTAAAACAATGTGAGACATCGAAATCGCGGGTAGCTATGAAGTGCTTTGGACAAAACTTCACACTGCTCGATTTAGTCCGATTGTGATCAATTTTTCCGAAGTTTTTCAAAAATATTTCACAATCCTTACCTTATCGTCTCTATTATTGTTTAATTCAACCAAATCCAGCCTCTAAAACTCCTCATTGCTGTCAATATTGTCAAAAAATACTTGAGTAATACCAGCTCAAACGCTTGGCCCCCATTTTGTTTTCAGGCGATCAAGGTTCCTCCAAAAAATATAAAAAATACACCGCTAAACCAATCAGA
>CM060316.1:115869325-115877738 GCA_030674155.1 Stramonita haemastoma
CCAGATTCCATAGCCAATCTGCTGCTGATTGTCAGTCCTCAGCTCCACTGTGACGCCCTGGACCTACGTCACTTGACGTCACCACATCTCATCAGACCTTCCCTCTGCAAGAGACAAGACCCAGGGAATAGGGTACCTACTCCTCGTAGAATTGTACAGTGTTGGAGTTTATTGTCACTATGGAAAATAACCTGTCTGAACGATTTTCCCAGATGGGTGTGGCAGAAAGCCCTGAAGCGGACAGACCCATTGATCTGCACAACTTTCAGCCCGTCAAGTGCTTGGGACAAGGCACCTATGGCACTGTTGTCCTCATGTACGATCGTAGATTGGACCGCAATGTTGTCGTCAAGCTGATTAGTTTTAGAAAAAGATCCGGAGTACCCTCGTCAATACTTGGACATTCAAACTGAAGCACAGATATTGAAGAAATTAGCTGGGAAATCCTTTTTTTGTCAGTATTATTTTACATGCACCACCAAAAAGTATGCATGGTTTTGCATGCAGTATTATCCTGGGGGCACTTTAGAGGATCTTTTTATAACCAAATTTAGCGGGGAATCTAAGCTTAGCTTCAGTGTAGCTCAGTGTCTATTAGCCGAAATTGTCCTTGCAGTGGGAAAACTTCACAAACACAGCATTTTACACCGGGACATCAAACCCAACAACTTTCTGGTGGATGAGGCAGGTCACGTGGTTCTGGTGGATTTTGGCCTGAGCAGAATTTTAGACAAGAACAAGGCCACAGAGGACCAGACCTGTAGGGAGCCGTTTGAAGCAGGCAACTCCTTCACTGCTCCTGAGACTGTGGGGGATTCCAGACCCTACAGCTACCCAGCTGACTTCTATTCAGTTGGGGTAATGCTAAGGCATGTGTGCACTGAAGCCATCATGGACGACACCTGGAATAACGATAACAAAAACGATGTGAAAGACCTCCACAACATGCTCACCAATGAAATCCCCAGTGAGCGACCTTCTTTCAAGTCTGTGCGTAAACACAACTTTTTCCGGGGAATAAACTGGAAAGATGTAGAGCACCTTAAGCTGAACATGACCAGTTGTCAGCCCCCGAAAATGCCCGTTCAAAAGCCAGACAATGCTACAGGCATCATTGACCTGGGCAGTTTGGAAAAAGCCCCCTCTGTCAGCAGCATTATGGACAACTTTTCCTGTTACCAAAAGTATGTTTAGCTGCTTCGAGAGTAAAGGGCAATTTAAAAAACTTCCTTTGGTAAAATGCTGTGTGCTAGGTTTTCCGACTGCATATCAACGTTTGTTTTGTTGAAGGGGGGGGGGGGGGGGGGGGTCTTTTTGCATTTGTCAGTTTGGTGGGAGAGGAATGATCATAAGATTTATTTGTAAAATTTCTGCTTGGTATCTTTCCTTACACTGTGTGTGTGTGTGTGTGTGTGGGGGGGGGGGGGGGTAAGTTTTTGCTGATGGTTACAATCAGGGTTAAAAGGCCTTGTAAGTCCTTTGATTCAGCAATTCGGTCCTTTTAAAATATCACCAGGTCCTTTTAAATGTTGAAAAGTCCTTTAAAGTCCTGTTGAATCAAGCAAAAGGGAATGACAGATTGACATGGTACATCTCTTTGAATTCGCAGAAATCAGTGACAGAAAAACCCTCTAGAAAAAGGATGAGAAAAAAAGAAACCCAGAAAACTAGTCAATCAAAGGAATTAACTCTTCCATGTTGATTACTTCTCTTCACTGCTTTACATCATGGGTCATCTCTAGGCCTAGATACTTCAGCTGTGTGTGCTGCCAGAGAGCAATGTTGATATAACAACCAGCAGGCCTACCAGCCTCTCTCTTTTCTGTCTGTGGTTCTCTGTCTGTCTGTCCTGTCTCTGTCTGTCTGTCTGTCTGTCTCTCTCTTCTCTCTCTCTCTCTCTCTCTCTCTCTCTCTCTCTCTCTCCCTCTCTCTCTCTCTCTCTCTCTCTTACCATCCACATTGAGAAAATTTATGTTTGTTCATATCTTGTACTCCCTTTTTGATAATTACGTGTGATGAATGTAATGATTTCCATGTAAAATTTTAATTAATGATCGTAAAAAAATAAAATAAATAAAATAAAAAACACTGAATAATTTTGTCCACTACCACATAAAATATAATTAGATGTTCATTTTATGATTGTGCTCAGAAGATTGATAAGATATTATAAGATATTAGGGTATATATGTCCCAAAATATGTGCCTTACAGCGGATACATTCCTTTTGTGTTCGGTTCGGTTATGATTTCATTAGAATTCAAGGCATATATTTCCTTAGAATGAAGTTTTTTTTGATGAAATGTGCGAGAACCAGTGAAAATGTGTGTGTGTGTGTGTGTGTGTGTGTGTGTGTGTGTGTGTGTGTGTGTGTGTGTGTGTGTGTGTGTGTGTGTGTGTGTGTTTGTGTGTGTGTTTGTGTGTGCGTGTGTGTGAGTGTGTGTGTGTGTGTGGATTGAGTGTATGTTTCTGTGTATATGTGTGTGTGAGAATGTGTGTGTGTCTGTGTGTGTCTATGTGTGTGTGTCTGTGTGTGTGTCTATGTGTGTGTCTGTGTGTGTCTGTGTGTGAGTGTGTGTGAGTGTATGTAAAACATTATCCGATTGATAAAAATGTTTTGCCTATTTTGAAACATCTAGGATGTTCTATGTAAAAAAAAAACCATAATGATAATAATTCTGATTTATTTTATTTATATTTTTATTGGTAGTATGTCTCCCCGCCCCCCCCCCCCCCCCCTCAAATATGGATATTAGTTTTTAAAATTCCCTTTTATCCAAATGTATGATTTATATCACATGTATAATTTTTGACAGATGGTGGTGGATTGATGTTTTTTTTTTTTAGTTGTTTATTTCATTTTGTTCTCTTGTTTGCTCTTTATCTATTAACGCTTTCTTCTCTTCCATAATCAAAATCTTTTATTGTGACTTCAGATTTTTGTTTTCTGATCGAGTGCATTCTTTCATTACCTTATCATATATAGTGTCCTTGTTCTTGGGTGTTGTTTGGTATTGCGTAAAGTTTATTTGTTTAGTATCTTCTCAATTTGATGTATCCCTGAAAAGGGCGGGGACTGGATGTAAAAAAGCACACGAGTGCTTATCTATTATCCTCGAATAAAATACTTTGCCTTGCCTTGCCTTGCCTTGCCTTGCCTTGTCTCTCTCTCTCTCTCTCGTCTGAGTTTCCATTCAGTCTGTCTCTGCCTCCCTTTCTCCTAAGCAGCCCGAGCTCAATCCCTGACTGGGACACTCCCAGCATGGCCAGAGGTCAGTGCTCGGTATGCCTGGAATGACACGGTATGCCTGGAGTGACACGGTCATCACGCCCCCTCGCCCACAAAGGGAGTGACATCATTGTTGATACATGATTCCACCCTCTGAAGTCACCTGACCCTCATGAACAACTGTCAGTGACCCACCCACTGGGCCCTGCATAGGTAACAGGCCCTGCATGTGTAATGGGCTATTTGTTCACCTGAATGTAGGGCATTCTCCGGCTGACTAGCGACTTCTATCATTATATATACATTATGCCAAGGCCTTGACCAACAATGCTACATTGATCTGCCTGTGGACAGGACTATGCTTGGTCACGAAGGCCTCTTCATACCACTTGACCACAGAAGCCCACAGTCCAGCAGGTCTCCTTTCCCTGTGCACAGACCGCTTTCCTTTGCTGTCCAGCCTTCAGCTACAGCAGCCAGTTCTCCCTGCTCATGTGGCGGGCTTTTCTGTAGCCTGCCCTTGTAGACTAGTAGTGGTAGAAGTAGCAGTAGTAGTAGTAGTAGTAGTAGTGGTAGTGGTAGTAGCAGCAGCAGTAGTAATAGAAGTAGTAGTGGTAGTGGTAGTAGTAGTAGTAGTGGCTCAAGCCTATGCTTCCGAACTTACTGAATATTCTGTCCATGATAGTTATTTTCTTTACACATTAATTATTCATTTATTTATTCATTATTGAATCCGCCTACTATGTATTGTTCCACTACTTGTTGAAGCACAGCCATTCAAAGCCTGTGCTGCAAGGCAATACATTTTCTGCAGTGGTAGCAGACGATAAACACTACATGTGTGTGAGAGGTGTGCGTCCTTAGGAGTAATACTAGAGGGGAAAAGAGATGATAAAAATGAAACAGGGCATGTATCTGTGGAGTGAGTGCATTTTGGGGTATCAGCTGCTACTTCACCACTCATCACACGTCTTGGTCAATGTCATCTTTAACTGTTCCTCCATATTATTTTATCAGAATGTGGTACAATATTATGGTATAGTAAGGCATGGTTCTTACTCATGAATGCCTAAAATGCTGTCATTGAAAGACATTAATTTTTCCTAGAATTTTTATTTTAACTGAATCATTGATAAATCATGTTAAAATGATGGGGAAGTTATGAGTGGTTACCTGCATTTGTTTTCCTCCACTACTGTTTCCTCAAGAGGATGGTCTTCAGTTAATTGATATTTGTATTGTAATATTGCGTGTTATATATATATATATATTATATATATATATATATATATATTATATATAATATATATATATATATATATATATATATATAATATATATATAACAATTTGGCTTAAGATACGTGAGCGTGTGTGCGAAGGCGCCCAGTCTGTGTGTGCGTGTGTGTGTGTGTGTGTGTGTGTGTGTGTGTGTGTGCGCGTGTGCGTGCGCTGGCGGGCATGCGCCATCAGTATGTGAGCGTGTAGATGTGTGCATATAATTATTGGCACACACATGAGTGCATGTAATTTTACACTGTTGAGCCATAAGTAGTTTACCTGACGCTGATGATGGGTGCTTTTTATCTTGTGAGGCATACGTGCCATTGTTGGTATGCATGCTGTGTGTGATATTTTTCTATGACAAATGTTTTCTTCTGTTGACTGTGTTTGTGCATGGCTGGTAACCAACATCAATTTGTGAGATAAACTGTTTGTATTGAATTGAATTGTTATCTAGAAAGCCAGACAAAAAAATTCAATCTGAAGTAGAAGGATTGTTACTACATCGCTGATGACCCTGAACATCTGGTAGAACTTAGACTGAGACTGCTCCTCTTAGCTGCACAACTAGTGACTTTGGCTTGACCATCAACTTTTGTGTCAATAATTGTCCATATATACACCGCCTTGGCCGAGAGAGTGGGGGTGCACTGTGGGCAAGGCATCTCCACTATAATCAAATTTCTGCCCAGTTTCCGAAACAGCAGCTGCCTGCTCTGCTGTTTTGGAGGTCATCGTCGAACACGACGGACAAACAAACAAAAGCAAATGGCATAAGACAGTGCATTGTTAATAGAGGCCCGTGGTCTGTGTCTCCACGCTGTGGGCCTGTCAGCTTTAGTTCACAACACTTGGGGCAGGGAGGGGTACAGTGTGCAGCGTCAGGAAAAATAATGAAACAGCTTCTGGTATCATTGCTTTAACGGGAGGGAATTCGGATTGTGTAGCATGCTAAAGCTGCCATCAAAACCTAATAGGCATATATATATATATATATATATATATATATATTATATATATATATATATATATATATATATATATAAGATAGTGTTGCACAATAATATGTAGAATTTAATGTGGTGTAGGGGGTGGGGTAACTCAGAGGTCAGAGCGATTGCTCTCCCCCAAGCTAAGCGTTCCTCCCATCGCTTCCTAGGCGTAGA
Source organism: Stramonita haemastoma (assembly GCA_030674155.1). Taxonomy (NCBI): domain Eukaryota; kingdom Metazoa; phylum Mollusca; class Gastropoda; order Neogastropoda; family Muricidae; genus Stramonita; species Stramonita haemastoma. The sequence goes on from CM060316.1 coordinate 115,875,004, forward strand.
GCGTATTTAACGCTAGGACAGGTAACCGTCAGTGCACCTCGGCTTCAGTACAGTTCCCAAGTTCACCCAGCCGTAAATGGGTACCTGCCCTCTTTAGGGTCAGGGAAGATAAAGCAGCGAGGGAGAGGAGGTGGGCGCCATCCTCAAAATGCCGGTCCCTAGAAAGGCTGATGTCTCTGACACTTTGCCCCCAACGACTGCCTAGCTTTATGGAAACATAGCCTACTTCTCTACCTTTCAAAAAAAATTCAGTGTGATACTGGCAACAAAATGTAAACCTGCTTACACCCTTGTTGTGAGTCCATGGCTACTCTTTTATTGACAGCGATTTTCTTAAAAAAAACAAACAACTTAATATCATCCAGGTAAATACTGTATGTTGGCTTGAGTGTGACATGACACGGGAAGAAATGGGGAAAATACACACGTGTGATTTGCGGCGAAAAAGACACCTGTGTAAAAATGGTCAGATCTGGCGCAGAAGCATTGAAGCAGAGACGAAGGCAGCCGGAATGACGTGGGCCGAGCTGAAGAGGATCTCCCAAAACCGAGTCCGTTGGAGGAGTGTTGTTGCGGCCCTTTGTTCCCACGGGAATTCACAGGCCTAAAGTCAAGTAAATAAAGTAAAACTGGTTAAAAGGGAGATAATTGTCTGGTGCTATTGAGTCTCACTGAATGTGATCGATCTTAACGTAGCCTCAAGCTGCGGTAACTATGCATCCTTCTTTTCTTTTGTTTTCTTTGGTAGGGATAATTGATGTCTTGTATCAGATCGTATTGACATTGTTAACAGGTCACACCTTGTTGTATTAATGAATTTTTCATGAATATGTTTTTTTCTTATGGTTATGTTGCCCATGTTATGTATTATCTGTCCATTTATTCATTTGTTTATTCAGTTTACTTTTTATGGTTGATGTTCAATACCTGTGGTTATATGCTTGCTTGTTCCTATCATGACCACTTCTCTCTCTCTCTCTCTCTGATTACTACAGTGTCATCATGTACAGTTTTGTTTGCTTTTCTTCTTTTTCTGTATGGTTTGTAGCTAATATTGCCTGATTTACTGTTTGATGTTGTAGAATCCACTTCTTTCTGAAAGCTAAATTAAAAAAAATAAAAGCTGTTAGATAATTATGATTAGTGATATTCATTTCACTCAATTAAAAAAATAATCGAATTTAATGTCGACTGATGTCTCCCTGTTTTGAATTTGAGCGGCACTTGTGTGTGTGTGTGTGTGTGTGTGTGTGTGTGGTGTGTGTGTGTGTGTGTGTGTGTGTGTTTTGTGTGTGTGTGTGTGTGTGTGTGTGTGTGTGTGTGTGTGTGTGTGTGTGTGTGTTTTCTTCTGAGAATGAATTCTACAGATTCTTGACCTTGTTGAATATTCACCATGCATACGATCAGCTTGCAGGAGTTGATACCCACATGTTGTTGTCCTAATTCTGTTCTCTGTGTCTGGGTGGGGTGGGATGCCCCCAGCCTGGCCTGCACATGTCTCTGTGTGTAAGTTGGCCCCACCCGTGGCCTCAGCCTGTGACACATCATTCCCATTTAAATTAATAGCAGCTCATTTTACTTGAGGAGACAGGTAGCTAAGTGGTTAGAGCACTCGCTTTCCCAAGGTAAGATTGATTATATGTTTTTTGTTTTTTTTATTCTTTTATTTCCAGGGTAATGGACTTAAGCACCTTGTGCTTTTTTTCTTTTACATCCAGTCCCCTATGTATGCAGTTTTTGTGAATGGTGTCATCCGTTTCCACCCGGGACACAATGGCCTACTCTTCCCAAAAGCGGAACGGGGCTAAGCACCATCGGCGTGGTTACCAAGGGAAAGGGGGCACGGTTTGCGTGCCTTGGCTTCATTACATCCCAAGCCCACCCGTGTAAAAAGGGTCCCTGCCCTCTTTAGGGTCGGGGAAGGTAAAGCACCAGGGAGAGAGTGGGGCGCCCCCCTCAACATCGGGCCCCGGGAGAAGTAAAGGCTCTAAAGGCTCACTCCCCTACGACCACAAGGTCAGGGGAAAACCTTTACCATTTTTTAAACCTCTTTACATTTTATTTTGCACATCACACACGCACACACACACAAACCAAAAACACTCTCTCTCCTCTCTCACACACACACACACACACACAACCACACACACACAACACACACCACACACTGCCTATTTGAGTTTTTCCCCCCCGGCACACTGTGAAAAAAGAAAGCAGGGGTGGCCCGTGGGGGAGAGGGGTGGCCGTGATTGATGACCCCCGGGTTTTTACCATCGGGGAGCTAGTCGTTCAAGGGATTTTGCCCCTGGAGTTAACATCAGGACCCCCTCCCCTCCCCCCCCCCCAAAATCCTTGGAGAGACAACTAAGCCAGGTTTTGTGTGCGAAACGAGAAAATCTTGTGCGCACGTTAGTCGTTTCGTGCCGGTAAGAACAGATGACAAGACTAAAGAAGAAAAACAGGCATGCAGACTGGTGTGGTTCAGACAACTCCTATACGGAAAGCCTTACCCTTTAACGTTTGGGGAAAAAAAAAGGTCACGAAAAATCTCCATAATAAACCTCAGAGCTCTTTGCCAGGAAACCCCCCCAAAAAAAAAAAAACACAAAAAAAAAACCCCCAAAAAAAAAAAAAATTAAGCCCCCCCCCCCCCCCAAAAAAAAACCCAAAAACAAAACAAAAAAATAAAAAAAAAACCCCCCCAAAAAAAAACCCCCCAAAAAAACCCCAAAAAA
>CM060316.1:115877838-115882838 GCA_030674155.1 Stramonita haemastoma
TTCATCAGCAGTTGTGGTCTCTGTGTGTCACTGTCTCTCTCTCCCTTGGTTTCACATTCACTTTAACCCTCTTGCATTCAGAGTCTCTGAACACAAATTGCCCCTAGACTTTGCATTTCATCACGAAATCAGGTCAGGCACGCATGCTCACTCGCCTTTTTCCTCCTTCTAAGTACATACATACCAGCAGCTATAATTATTTCCAGACTCTCAGCAGGATTTGTACCTCTAGCCTGATAGAGCTTTAACATGTGGCAGCAAATAGTGATGGTCACTGCCTGATGGAAAACTACTGTGTGTAAATCCCGGCAAAACCTGGTTCGGGATTTGGGGGGGGGGAGGGCAATTATTCAATCCTGGCACATCCCGGTTCGGGACTAAGAGGGTTAATTCATCTAACACACACACACACACACACACACACACACACACACACACAACACACACACACTTTAAAGTCACATACCAGCAGAAGACACACTTCCTAAATCAAAAAATACATCAACTACTGAAAACAGAGACAAACTGTCCACGGTCAGGCTGAGGTTCTTTGAAGTGTGGGTCATCGTACCTGGGCCTCACTATCCTGGGTGCATGCAGGTCGAAGGGGCACCAGGTACATACAACAGGTAAACTGGGAGCTGGGGAACTGTCCTCTGACACACTCACATCATCACTGTCACCACGCGCACTGTCATCGGTGAGTGTTTCTGCACTGTCAGCATCTTCTGTCAGTGCTTCAGCAACAGCAGCATCCTCCACACCCTGTGTTTCAGCGTGATCACCATCAGCATCGTCAAACTGTCCTACTACAGGGGCTGGCTCGTTGCCCCTGATCCTTCTGCGTACCCTACGCGCCAGGAAGTCTGCAGGGCACAGGTAGAAGGGGTCAGAGGGGAGGTAGGACATGGGGATCAGACTGGCTTTGGAATAGGTCCGTGGTTCAGATGCTGCAACAAACAAACAAAAAAAGATAAAAAGTCAACCATGTGGGTACTAGCTAATTTTTGGGATTTCTTTTTACTCTCCTCTCTGTCTCTCTTTATTTCTTCTTCTTTCTGAAGGTGGATTGTGTTTTGGGCTGTTCTTTTTGTGATTCCTTGATCACATCTACCTTCTTCCTTGTCCAGTGGTCTAGGACACTGGAAATGCTGGACTTGTTGACTTGGAGACAATTGGCACATCACTCACCTCCATCCAGTCTTGGGATAGCACATAACTCAATCCAATTTATCATCATTATTATTATTATTTTGTTCATGAGTTTTCTCAAGAAGCTGTAACAGCATGCAGAATACTGCATGTCCCATGTCCTGTTTACATGCTGAATAAACCTACCTACGAGATGCTTACAGGAGGGGTTTTCAAAAACATGTCCAATACTGAATCATCATCTTCTTTTCTCTTATGTCTAATACTGAATCAGTATCTTCTTTTCTCTTATGTCTAATACTGAATCATCATCTTCTTTTCTCTTATGTCTAATACTGAATCAGTATCTTCTTTTCTCTTATGTCTAATACTGAATCATCATCTTCTTTTCTCTTATGTCTAATACTGAATCAGTATCTTCTTTTCTCTTATGTCTAATACTGAATCAGTATCTTCTTTTCTCTTATGTCTAACACTGAATCAGTATCTTCTTTTCTCTTATGTCCAATACTGAATCATCATCTTCTTTTCTCTTATGTCTAATACTGAATCATTATCTTCTTTTCTCTTATGTCTAATACTGAATCATTATCTTCTTTTCTCTTATTTTTCAGCATAGCCAGCATCTGGATTGTAGTCTTCAGCAAATAACCCTAGCAAAAAAACAAAAAGATGTCTTAGTCTACATGTATACACCTGAAGCACAGACTGCATGAATAACCGAACAAAAGATCAACTTTCTATGGTCAAAACGAGAAATTGTACAGTGGGGAAGTTAAGTTGCCCTCCTGAAAAGCGGGGATGGGCAGGGTTTGGTTTTTGCTTTGGGCTTTGGAGTTTTGGCTGTAGTGAATGACCTTTCTCTGCTTCAGAAGCTTGCAATTACTTTATCCAATTTCCAACAACTACAACTGATTACGAGAAGAAAGGATATTGTCCTAACTTGAGGAGGAAGGGAAAGGATGGGAGAGAGCTACAATCTGAAGCACCTCTACCTGACCCAAGTCATATATAGAGACAGAGAAGAAGAGAGAGAGAGAGAGAGAGAGAGAGAGAGAGAGAGAGAGAGAGAGAGAGAGAGAGAGAGAGAGAGAGAGAGAGAGAGACAGAGACAGAGAGAGAGAGAGAGACAGAGACAGAGAGAGAGAGAGAGACAGAGAGAGAGAGAGAGAGGTATAAACATTCATACATCATATACCAACTCAAACTTTGAATCTGAATCCGCTCCCTGTCAAAACCACCAACATCAAGATAAAACTCCAGTACTCACCATCATCATCTTTATCCCAGTCCTCTTCTTCTTCTTCTTCTGCTGCTGCTGCTGGTGCAGAAGGTTGCAGAGAGCTCCCTGTCCCTGCCTCTCTCTCTTCATCTTCATCTCCCCTGTCATCCTCATCAGACCAATCTTCAGGGGGACAGTCAGCAGCATACGCACCCCAGCCTGTACACATGACTTCTTTGTTTTGAAAAATAAAAAATAAAAAATAAATAAATACAGTTATAAAAAAATCCAAAACCTTCTTTGGCTGGGTTTCTTTTCTTTTTTTTTGGTTTAAATAAGATTTTATTCAGAAATAAAAAATAAACATTGAAAACAAACAACATTTTGGAATCATCGCAACAACCAGCTTGTACCTTATAGTGCGCTCAATTAAACAAGGACAATTAACATGAACGTGACTTTTTGTTGTTGTTATTGCTGTTCTTTGGCTAGATTTCTGAGGTTCACCACACTATGGTGAGATTTTGTGTACACTATGTGCCTACCATTTAGGCAGCCACATTCAACTTGTGGGATGATGTTTAATCACACCACCAGGGGGCATGTGGATCTTTAACGGATGACAAAACTGCATATATTCAGGGGCCGGATGTAAAAAAGCACACGAGTGCTTAGTCATAATCCTCAGAATAAAAGAATAAAATACAAAATGAATAAACAAACAATACATAACACACACACACACACACACACACACACACACACACACACACACACACACACACACACACACACACACACACACTCACTCCTCCAAAATGAAACATGTACTGTGTACACAGACTAGCATTTAAAGTTCCACAGGAAAACATTTCACATTCTCCCCTTTCCCACAGAAACTTGTCACCAAAAGACTTATTGTGTCTATCAGAAGCTCTCTAAGAACATGTTTTCCGAGCAGACACATAATGCATGTAATTTCTGTACATGGGACATTAACAAGTGCCAATAATGTGTAACAATGTGAAGAGTAGACTGCACAATGCCTGATTTTAAAAGCTCCCCTGCTGATCAGGTTAATGTGTTCAGGCTTTTTTGTTTTGTTTTACCCTATCAACTGATTTTCTTCTCATATTCTGTACTGACCTACTGAGGAATATCAAGACCAATCTTGCCAAAAAAAAATTTTTTAAACACAAAAATAAGTTTCTTCTTCTTCTTCTTCTTCGTTGAACGCTCAGACCGGCACTCTGAAGGCCCTGAAAAATACCGTGGTATGCTGAAGACCCTCCAGGGGTACACAAAGAGCTTGTCCCTCCTCGGCAGGTCAGTGGGCCAGATATCAGCCCTTAGTTTATCCTACATTAGAGGCAAACACCCACACCCTCCAGTGTGTGTGCTATGTACAGACTTACTGTAGCTGTGGTCAGCATCTTCAGCCTCATCAGCCTCATCCAGGTCAGGAGCAGACACAGGGCGGGGGTTGTACACTCGCTTCTTCTGCAGGGCCGGCACCTCTCTCCATGATGTCTCCAGACGATTCTGCTCATGCGGTACAGTACGATATGGTAATCATCAAACAGGTACATAAGTAACGCTCCTTACATTGTAGTCATCTATATACAGTCATCAAACAGGTACACAAATAACGCTCCTTACATTGTAGTCATCTATATACAGTCATCAAACAGGTACACAAATAACGCTCCTTACATTGTAGTCATCTATATACAGTCATCAAACAGGTACACAAATAACGCTCCTTACATTGTAGTCATCTATATACAGTCATCAAACAGGTACATAAATAACGCTCCTTACATTGTAGTCATCTATATACAGTCATCAAACAGGTACACAAATAACGCTCCTTACATTGTAGTCATCTATATACAGTCATCAAACAGGTACACAAATAACGCTCCTTACATTGTAGTCATCTATATACAGTCATCAAACAGGTACACAAATAACGCTCCTTACATTGTACAGTCACCAATACACACTGCATCAAACAGGTACACGAATAACGCTCCTTACATTGTACAGTCACCAATACACACTGCATCAATGACAATCACAAAAACCACAGTTCAAACCACAAATGACATACATTTCCTGACATTGCTATAGTATTTCTTTTGTAAGACTGTCTCCACAGTTTGATGTGTTTCATACACACACACACACACACACACACACACACACACACACACACACACACACACACACACACACACACACACACACACACACACACACACATCCTTCAGATGAGACTTTAAACCGAGGCCCAGTGTGCGAACGCACGCAGAACATCTTGTGCACATGTTAAATCCTGTTCCGCTTTTCGTAAGAGTAGGCCATCGTGGGCCAGTGGGAACAGATGACATTTACAAAACTGCATACACACAGGGACTGGATAAAAAAAGCACAAGGGTGCTTATTCCATTATCATTGATATAAAAGAATAAATCAAATCAAATCAAATCAAACACACACACACACATACACACACGCACACACACACACACACACACACACACACACACACACACACACACACACACACCAGCAACAGCAGGGCATGCAGACAGTGGAACAGCATGAACAACAGTGACAACCA
>CM060316.1:115887838-115892838 GCA_030674155.1 Stramonita haemastoma
ATCTTACTCTCTGCTATGCACAAACAAAAAAAGCATTGTACCCCTTACAATCTTACTCTCTGCTATGCACAAACAAAGAAAGCATTGTACCCCTTACAATCTTACTCTCTGCTATGCACAAACAAAGAAAGCATTGTACCCCTTACAATCTTACTCTCTGCTATGCACAAACAAAGAAAGCATTGTACCCCTCACCTCGTTATGGTCCAGGCACACTTTTTCCAGAGCAGTCAGCTCGCCAAACGTAGAGGGCAGACGCTGTAAGTAGTTCCTGGTCAGCAAGCAGACGCGCAGTTTGTGAAGTCGCCCAAAGGACTCGGGGATTTCATGCAGCAAGTTCTTGCCTGGATCAACAACCAACATAATCCACAGTTGATGAACTTTTATTTCTTGACATTTTTAGTCTTGGAACAAAATATCCTCAAAAATAAGAGAGAGATAATCAAGTGTTACTGTTGTATCAGGAATGATTTTGAGAGTGGATTGTTGGTCTAGGGGTAACCCCCATGTCTGGAAAGATAAAGACTGTAGGTTTAATCCCTGTCTGAACCCACACTTTTCTCTCAGCCTCTAGTCTAGACTCTGAGTGGAGATCTAGGTGGCAGATCTAGATCAGGTGGATGAGATGATAACTGAGGTCCTATGTACAACACACAGAGTATTTACAGCAAGAACACACAGAGTATTTACAGCAAGAACCCACAACAACACAAGAGCTGATTCTGGCAAAATTCTGCAGACTTCATTCCTTTTCCCTGTATTTCATTTAAACTATGTTGTAGTCCATTAAAAAGCACATGTCATGATTGACATGTTGCTGATAACAAGACTCTACACTACAGTGTATATAAGTACAGTTGTATTCCAAAAGTAAAATATCAATCTTATGATTCATACCATTGCAGTTCTCCTCATTGAATGATACTAATAGAACAGCTAAACATTCTTAAAACATACACACATACACACACACACACACACACACACACACAACACACACACACACACACACACACACACACACACACACACACACACACACACGGACCAACACAACAACAGCAGTACAGACCCAAGTCTAGGTACTCCAAACAGCACAGGGCGCCAAACTCCTCAGGCAAGGCATTGACACTGTTTTCATCCAGCCGCAGCCAGCTCAGGTGAGTCAGTTGTGAAAAGGAGGCGGGCAGGTGAGACAGCCAGTTGCCAGTGATGGCATCCATGTCGTCTTCTGAGTCCTCCTGCATGGCACCCCCAAAGTGCGCCCACTCCAAACTCTCCAGCTCTCCAAAGGAGTCAGGCAGAGACACCAGCATGTTGCCGCTCACGTTCAAGCCCCGAAGCTTTTTACACACCTGTAGGCAGCAATTGTTGATATGATGTATTACTATCATTGGTGTTTATTATGATAAAGGTATTGCTGATCAGTGACTGATCAGGTGTGCTGAGTTTTATTTTATATAAACAATTTTACTATAAAAACAAAAAAATCACAATATGTAAAAGATTTTTAAAGCATGCAATTTACTGTAATTGTGCTATGTTTTAAACACACACTCTGCCTCTGGTAAAATCCCTAACTCTGTCTTTCTCCATCAGTCCATGTTCATTGTTACAGTGTGTTGATTTTTTAGGCAATCAAGTGCATTAGAATGAGGTGTTAATTACTATTGCTTTGAACTCCCAAGCAGCTGAGAAGGATAACCTGGTCTTCAATGAGGTAAATCATAATATTTATCAAACTGCACAACACAGGTATCTTCTCTCTCACATTGGTTGGAAGCTATCCTTGAATGGCATGAATTCGTGAACAAAAACAAAAACTGAGAAAAACAGCAATACAAAATCATAATCATAATACCACTACCATTATTATCACTACAGTGCTAAACTATCACAAACACAATGATCATTAATACTATAACTAAGTATGACTATTATTACAGGGTTCGCGCTAGGATTTTTTAAAACCGGTACTGCGAGTTGCCATTTCAGAGATATCTTGACCAACTCCCCCAAAATCGGTCCCCAGAAAATAAAATCCGGTACGTACTGTGAACAAAACGAAACCATTCAGTGAGGGGGTGGGGGAGGAGGGGATTGTTCGGCAGCAAAACTAAATCTAAATTGAACGCAAACCTCTCAGAGACTTTGACTGCCGTGCTGCTGCCACTCACTTCTTGGGCAGAAGCCACGCAGGAAATAGGATTTTTTTTCTAGCGCCTGTGCCACTGTCCGTGTCAGTCTGTTGTTTTGCATGGCATCATTCGTGAGACTTATATTCTTCTTTCTTGTTTCTATGCTTAGCGCTCATCTAGATCTTTCGTTCAATTTAGATTTAGTTTTCGACTCTTCTCTCTCAAAGCAACACGCAAATTCATAGTCAAAGACCCTCCCTTTTCGCTTTTCGTAAGAGCAGGCCATCGTGTGCCGGTGGGAACAGATGACATTTACAAAACTGCATACACATGGGGACTGGATGTAAAAAAGCACAGGAGTGCTTATTCCATTATCCTCGATATAAAAGATTCAAAGAATAAAGATTAAATAAATCTAGGCTCCATTTACTCATTGTGAATGGAAGTTACTGTCATGCCGAGAAGAGCACGAAGCTCTATTCTTTCACAGTAAAGCTTGCTGTTCTGCGTGCTAGGCTAATCATGCTGGCGCCCAAAATGTTCGTCGGAAGGGGTGGTGGTAGGAAGGGGTAGGTGCGTAAGCACAGTACAGGCGCATGACAGACTGTCAGAAAATGTCACTTCAGACTTTTTTTTTTTGAGACGGAAATCTAATCGGTCACAGGCAAACAGAATCGGTATGCGGTACCGGCTGCTTCGAAAATTTTCGGTATTCCCTGTTTACAATCGGTAAAATACCGACAATTACCGGTTATCGCGAACCCTGTTATTAGTATTAATTATTACCAGCTTCAGAGCTTGGCTCTTCATATTCATCAGGTGCATGCTGTGCTTTTGATTATGGTTATTTATTTAAGTAGAATATAAGAAGTAAAGATTTTTTTCTTTATGTTAAAAAAGACAAGAAAAAAACCAACACATAAAACGTCTATTTATTTGCAAGTTTACAAGAAAAGTTTGGATAACTAACAAAACCCACTCTACCTTTCCGAAGTCCTCTGAGAAACCTCTTCGAGACACCTTGTTTTCCTTCAGGCACAGTTCAGTCACCTCAGGCAAGTGGTTCAGCCACTCAGGAATTTCTACCAGCTGGTTACAACCCAGAGACACTTGTTTCAAGGTCCTCAGTGATGAGCACTCCTGGGGAAGAGACTCCAGGTCGTTGTGAGAGACTCCGAGAAACACAAGATTTTCCAGCTGTGAAAAACTTTCTGGCAATCCCTGTAAGCAATTATGGCATAGACTGAGGCTGGTGAGGGAATGCATGTTTCCCAAATATTTGGGAAGAACAGACAATTTGTTGTGACTAGCTTCTAAGGTGTGTAGACTGTTCAGCAGAGCGAAGGTTGAGGGCAGCTTGCTCAGTTGGTTGTGGTCAATAAACAGTTCTTCTAAAGAACTCAGCTCTCCAAAGTCCTCTGGAAGACTACTCAAGTTGTTGCCGGTCAAGTGCAGTCGCTGCAAATTAACCAGATACTGCACAGAGTCTGAAAGGCACTTCAGCTGATTAGCACTCAAGTCTACATGACAGAGAGAGGTTAGAGAACCAAATTCAGAGGGCAGCTGTTCAAGTTTGTTGCCTTTAGCTTGAAACACTTTCAAGTTGGGAACACTACGAACAAACCCATCAGGAAGACATGCTATCACATTGAAGTTCACAATCAGTTCTGTGATGAAACCCTGTCCTGGGCACTGAGAATTCAAGACCAAGGCCTCTAAGTTCTGTGAGCTGAGGTCTAGCACTGTTTTCTTCTTGCCGCCATCACAGGAAACTTCATCCTCAGGAACATCTCTTTCCATTTTACTGGTTAAAGCCATGAAGACAAGAATTACGCTACTGACCTATGGGGTAAATCTGAAACAAACAAAAGTCATAACAGTGTTTAGTAAGTCTTAAAGAAACCATAAAGATAATTTAATACTATAAATATTATTATAAGTGATACTGATCATGATAAGTTAATACAGGAAGGAAGGTGGCAGAATGGTTGAACTAAAGATGTTCATCTTACGACATCTGCCAACAAGTAAACTGTCAGGTTCTGGGTTTGATTCCCAGCCTCACCCATTCTTCCAGTTTGACAGAAAAATCAATCTGAATCATCACTGCAATCAGTGAATGTCAAATTCATTTGGATGAGAATATAAATTAAATTGTATAATTATATAAACCGTGTGTGTGTGTGTGTGTGTGTGTGTGTGTGTGTGTGTGTGTGTGTGTGTGTGTGTGTGTGTGTGTGTGTGTGTGCGTGTGTGTGTGTGTGTGTGTCACTGTGTGTGTGTGTGTGTGTGTGTGTGTGTGTGTGTGTGTGTGTGTGTGTGTGGAGAGAGAGAGAGAGAGACAGAGACAGAGACAGAGAGACAGAGAGAGAGAGACCCAGAGAGAGACCCAGAGTGAGAGTGTGTACTGTATCAATTATTCAGAGTGCTGTCTGCATGCTACTGCTAGGAATGTTTAAGTGACATCCAAACCAACTACCATGACATTACAATATAGTGACAGGCTACTTTTCCACAATGTCAATAGATAATATGTTTTTGAAGAGTCTGTAAAATATTTTATTTTACTATTCCAGTTTAAATGCCAGCCACATCTTGTAGACAGTCTCCCAGTCTGTCCTTTTAACTTATCTCCGATAAGTATCTGAGCAGACATTTAAAATGTATAGAAACTACTTAGATTGCCAACTTCCATTGAATATGATATGTCATAGAAGAATTTTGTTGAAAATGGAATTTTACTCTTTCATCTTGTAGATTAGGTTTATGTCCCTGGGAAACAAGTAATTCCTAGTATAGCACTTGGTATGTACACTATAGTCTATAGTTATACAGGTACATCATGAATATGAGCTAATCTGT
>CM060316.1:115897838-115900338 GCA_030674155.1 Stramonita haemastoma
GTGTGTGTGTGTGTGTGTGTGTGTGTGTGTGTGTGTGTATTGACTTCGTTAAAAATCTAAATTGTTGTTGGCTGCATGTGCAAGAATTGGTTGAATGCAAGCGCTTTGATTTGTTTTTGCAAGATATAGCGCTATATAAATTCCATTTATTATTATTATTATTATTATTATTATTATTATTATTATTATTATTATTATTATTATTATAAATAAGGCACTGGCAGGTCTGTACTTTAAATTGATGGGGAGATTGTTAAAATCTTACCCTTTATTCATCAGACACCACCGAAATTCGAAATACGACTTCATGGACCCACGGGACTGAAATCAGTCTTCACCACTCCGCTAACGCGTCCGTCATTCTTTCATTCCAAGTATTTGAGTCGCTTCCTCTGTATGTACGTTTTCGAATGGGCAAACGGAAAATGGACAGGCTGGGGATATTTACTACTTTTCCAAAAGGAACAACTGCATACTGGTCAGATTTGCATGGCTGGTGAAAGAGCCAAACTATTACAACTGAGGATGACATTATGATTTTTTTTTAATAAATTGAAATGAAAAACAACAACAAAACATCGATCAAACAAAACAAAAAATTATAAAGCCATGAAGGATACCATACACGTTGTCAATTGTTGCCCATTTCTAAGCTTAAAACCCTGGTAATCACCCAGCATACCCATAGACTCTTGCTTCATTCCACCCGGGAATCACTGGGAAATGGTGTTTTTGTACACACTAAATTAGAGGGTTGCGTATTATAACTCTTTTCAAAAATCTCGCCTGCCAACAAGTAAACTGTCAGGTTCTGGGTTTAATTTTCAGCCTCGCCCTTCTCTCCCAGCCTGACGCAAAATGTCAAAGTGCTTCGGATGAGATTATAAACCGAGACCCCGTGTGCAAACGCACAGAGAACATCTTGTATACAAGTCAAAAACCCCTTCCGCCTCTCTGAAGAGTAGGCCATTGTATACCAGTAGGAACGGATGACAGAAAAAGCCCAACATGCACACGTGTCGTGTTTAGACACCACCCCGAAGTGGGAACATGGCGGTGGCATAGGCATAAAGTCTCACCATCGGTGACTCTTGGAGCTCTAGCTCAGAACATTGTGCTGGCAATTTGACAATCCCAGTTCCATTCCCGGTCGAGGGGTGAACATCAGTGCTGACTCCACTCTTCCCAAAAGTCTTTCAGATGAGACTGTAAACCAAGGCCCCGTGTGCAAACCGCACGCAGAACATCTTGCGCACACTTTAAATCCTGTTCCGCTTTCCGTAAGAGTAGGTCATCGTGTGCCGGTGGGAACAGATGACAATATTTACACAACTGCATACACACAGGGACTGGATGAAAAAAAGCGCATGAGTGCTTATCCCATTATCCTTGATATAAAAGAAAAAAAAAGAAAAAGAATGGAGAAACACATCTGATCATTTTGATAAGAAGTTGACAAGACTGAAAGCCATATTGATCACGAATTACGTGATTGGCCAGTCAAACAGATTAACACATGATGGACTATGTATCACAAGGCATTGAGGTCTGCTTTATCTGTCTGTGATAAACAGGGTTGGCTTTATTGGTCACACACTATGACATCTCCACCACAACACTGAAAGCAAAATTTGCTGAAGAAGCACAAAAAAAATATTTGTGACACATTGTCCTTTTTTTCTTTAGATAATATTAGTAAGTACAATTGCAAACAAGTACAAATCACTGACATATTTTGAAATCTGACAGCAACGTATGTTGACATTTCTTAGATAAAGACTGCTGGACTGGGGGGTTATAAAACTGAAGGACACAGATCTGAGTTGTCTGTCACCCGATTATGTCTTTGATGTTTTCATGTCTTATCAGCATCAGTGATGTAGTGACCGCAATACACCTTGTGGGCATATGGCCAGTCCAGACTGGCTGATGGGGATATTGATCTTGTTTGACTTGTGACCTGACTTCTTCTGGATCTGTTTGAGAAGTGTGGGGAGGGAGACTGTACTAAAGATAAAGGTGTCCCATAACTTAGTCCCTCGTAGGGGAGCGAGGCATCAGAGACATCAGCTTCTCTAGGGGCCAGCATGTTGAGGGCAGCGCCCATCTCCTCTCCCTTTCTGCTTTTTCTTCCCTGACCCTAAAGAGGGCAGGTACCCATTTACAGCTGGGTGAACTGGGGGGGGGGGGGGGGGGGGGGACTGTACTGAAGCCAAGGCAGGCAAAGTGTCACCCATCCAACTGGTAACCACGCTCAACAACGGAAAAGCAAGGGCTCTGACCACTGAGCCATTCCGCCCCCTGCTGTATGTACTGCTGAGGTATTTATCTAGTGTGTCATGAGCCTGGCAGAACCTTCTCTCTCTCTCTCTCTCTCTCTCTCTCTCTCTCTCTCTCTCTTCTCTCTCTCTCTCTCTCTCTCTCTCTCTCTCTCTCTCTCTCTCTCTCTCTCTCTCTCTCTCCTCTCTCCCTCGTAGGAGGGGGACGATAGCCTAGTGGT
>CM060316.1:115902838-115910338 GCA_030674155.1 Stramonita haemastoma
TCTGGGTACACATGTACTCTTCCCTTCTGCTGCTGGTTGTTAGGATACTGTCTGCACGTGAAAACTCAACATGCCTTTGACACACTGATGTACCTGCCAACTGCCAACTGGAGATGGGAACTATGACAGCATGTGAGTGTCAGTAATTTTTTTTTTTTTTTTTTTTTTTTTTAAAGTATGACGGAAGATTCTACAAGTAGTATGAAAAAACTTAGATCCACCATGGATGAAATCCAAAAACGTTTTTCTTGTGGAAGTGAAGAACTAGCTGCATGGCGGAATTCACTTATTTTTCGTTATACTGCAATAAATGAAAAGTCAATTGTAGTAACAGTGACGGACTTCAACCAAAATGATGAAATCATTTCCTCTGTGCCTAAGTTTGTTTCACTATCTCCACCTCCTGAACTTTCTAAGACAGTTATCAGAGTTCTTCATAAATCTACAAAATCCGTCACCATTACTCTGTATTTTACACAGCAGGGAGGGGGCACCCTGTTGTGTCAAGGCAGAGACTGTGTACAATGGCGTGACCAAGAGTGTGAAAAAATTAAACATTTCATCCCACCTTTCCTGGAAACAAAAAACAACAAAGAACTTATTGAACATCTCCTCAAGACTCCCCTATTATTCATCAAAAACATGCCAGAAGTTGTTTTCCTGGAAGCCTCCCTCATCAATGAAGTCTGTCTGGATCCTGCCACCATGATTCCAGGCCATCAGTCTCCTGATGCAGTGGCTTCAACCCCTCCTCCAGACTCCAACCTGTTGCTGTCCAGTGACGTCACTGACACTGCAATGTCTACCAGCCTACAAACTGTCTTCCTTCCACCAGCACCATCCATTCAGCAAAAAGCAGAGTGTACAAAATCAGAAGAAAGACCTCACCTGGATACTACACCCATTGGTAAAAGAACTCGCACCCAGAGAAAAAGAAATCTGTTCTCGTCTGGCTTGAAAGCCAATAAAAAACAAACATCATCATTGTCACTGTTATCTTGTAAACAAACATTAAAAGAAATTAAAAGTTCCATTGAATCCTTAAACTTAGCTCAAGATGAACATGAATCAAAGACAGCCTCACTCATTGAAGATGTTAGAGTTTCACTAAAAAATGAGCTGCGAGTGCATGTCTCTGAAAAGCATGATAACCTACTATTGGAATTAGACACTTTGAGAAAGAAAATAAACCATCTGGAAGAAAAAAATGCAAAACTAGAAAAAGACAATCACTCACTTAAAACTCAGATGGGAACAATACAGTCTCAGTTAAAAAGAACTAGCTCCAGACACACTGAATCAACATCCACTCAGACTTCTCCTTCTCCTCAACCAGAAAAACTTTCTACTGCTTCACAACAAACATTTGAATCAGAACAAAATGGGTGTTCCAACCAAGAAGATCTAGAATCTTCAGTTGGAGATATGACCATCCAGCTATCTCAGGCAGAGGATTCTGCCACCACAACTGATGTTGATTTTCCTGCTATTTCAAAAGCAACAGAACAGGAAATTGTTGAACCCAACATTCACTACAATATACCTGTAACAAATTCATTTGAAGCACTGGCTGATGCAGATCCTGGCCTTACAACTACACAGCAAACAAAAGTACAGCTAGGTCCTACAGGAGAAAACAGCAGAGGCCTGTACAACAAAACTGTGGGCTCTGAAACCCTTAGAAAACCACAAACTCCTAAACCATCACCCCATGAGACATTGTCAAAGATTTCTATTCCAAATACCACAACAATGCTATTGATAGGGGATTCTGTAATCAGAAATATTGATCCATACAGACTGGCCCCTCGGGGTGAAAACATGTTCAAAATCTGTGTGTCTGGAATGAAGGTATCTGATCTATCATCATGGCTCTTGTCCCTTCCTGTTATGTTTAAAATAAAATGTGTAGTTGTTCATGTTGGCATGAACAGCTGTAAATCTGGTGCTATTTCAGAAAAAGAATGGTTTGACCTTGTGAAACAATGTTTCTCCTCCTTCCCCAAATCCACATTCAGTATGAGTTCTATTATCCCAGCTAGAGGCCAACACCATCTAAACACTATCATAAGTCCCTCCAATAGAAACCTTCAGACAGTTTGTCATCATACAAACATCACTTTCATTGACCACACAAGCACCTTTACTACCAGTTCTGGATCTCCTCGTCTAGCTCTCTACTCCAATCTTACCCATCCTAGTGAAAGAGGCACTTCCAGAATAGCAAACAGTATTCGGTTTACCTGGAATAAAATTGAACACCACAACTCTGAGAAACAAGACCAAATTCAAACCAATTCTTCCTCAGTAAGCAGAGTATATAGGCCACCTACTTATCACAACAGACAAGCAGGGCATGGTGTTTCCTCACTTCCAAATAGTTCATCCACAGATTCCAGAAATCCTGAGACTTTTTTCAACAACTATAGTTCACAACAAAGCAGGACAAATAGAGGCCCCAGGACCTATCCTCAACAAAGTTTCCCCCCTTCTCAGATTCATAATTTACAGAAACTTTGTCTCAATCTCATGCCAGTCATCATGATCAGCATGCATACAATGACAATCCAGCATGTCCTCCTCCTCCCTCCTCACTTTTACACTACCCACCTCTCAGATCAAGGCCACATGAAAACACAACTAATACTTCATTCCCAGTATCTTCTGTTCAACATCCTTCTATGTATTCAAACTACACGAATTTTGGAAGAAGTTCCTTGCATTCTTTTCCACCTCCTCTGTCATCACAAGAAGCACATAGCTTACACCTCCCCTTAGAACAAAATGCTTCTGTGACATCCGAGCAGTTTCCTAGAAACCTCCCTCCTTTAAGAGGACATATTCATCCGTATGCACTAGACTTGCTTTCTATGGCCTCTCAGATTATGGCAAATCAAGTTAGAACCCCCTACCCAATGCATGTATAAAAACTGGATTATGGATATTGGTGTGTTTACTTTTTGTCCAGGATTTTCACCTGAATTTTGATGTGTGATTGTGTTTGAATGTTATAGTTTCAGATGCTCCAGTGGCAGTGTGATTGACCTGAAGAAACATTTGTTTGAGATTGGAAACGGAAACAAGGCTTTGGCGTTTTTGAGGTCTCCTTTTGCATTTTTGACCCTTTGCTTATAGAAATTCTTTTACAGTTTTTGGTTTGTTTTTTGGTGGTAAAATTACACTAAACATTGTTTCCTTTGGTGAACTGACATTTCATTGAGAGTGGGTTCATACTTTCATGTGTATATATTTTTTGTGCTTTGTGATTTTTTTTTCTTCATAAATAGTTTACTTGATCTTACTTTACTTTCCCTATTGTTATATTTTTCCATTATATTTAAGTGTTATTTGATTACTTTACTTTGATTTTGTGAGAAACAACTGTTGGAATTAGTGATCAGATGTGCATAATATAAACAACTTATATTGATTATGGATCATCAAAAGAATCCTTGGTTAACTAAAGATGGTCTTCGAATTGGTCATCTCAACATCAATCATGCAATACATAAAATGACTGAAATATCTTCGATTTTGTCAAATTCAGGGAAAAATTTCCATGTATTTGGTTTCACAGAAACCCATTTCTCCTCCCATATTTCAGACAATGACATCTCAGTTCCAGGCTACAATACTATCCGTAGAGACTCCCTTATTCATAAAGAAACTGGTATAGTTGTTTATGTCCATAAATCAGTTCAGTTCAAAAGAGTTACAAGTTTAGAGCAACTTCATATAGAAACAATTTGGATTGAAATTAAACTAAAAAATTCCAGACCAATTCTCTTATGCTTTCTATATAGAAATCCTAAGGAAAAAACAGAATGGATTGATCACTATATTTCAATGATGGATAGCATAGATAAAGATTATGATGACATTATTATACTAGGTGATTTCAATATTGATTTATTAAAACCAAATAACCAGTGGATACAGACGTTTGAATCTTTCAACTTGAAACAATTGATAACTTTACCAACTCGTGTTACAAGTATTTCAAAAACTTTGATTGATCATATATATGTTGTTAATAAAGAAACTATTGTAGAGGTGAACGTTCCACTTTCTGGCTGCAGTGATCATTTTCCTGTATGCATAACATGGTCCAAAAAAGGAGTAAAAATTCCGAAAGTTAGCCATAAAACTATAACTTATAGAAATTTCTCTAACTTTAATAGTAATGCCTTTCTACAGGACCTCCTAAATTCACGTTTGAATGATGTTTATCAAATTACTGACCCCAATTTAGCTACTGAATATTGGTATTCTATCTTTTATAATGTTTACAATAAACATGCTCCATTACAAATTAAGAGAGTTAAATACAAAACAAAACCACCTTGGCTTACTGGCCAAATACAGGAACAAAAATATCATAGGGATTGTTTATTAAAGAAAGGTTTAAGAGAAGATTATAAAAAACAAAGAAATTATGTAACTTCACTTTTACGAGCTGAGAAAAAAAAGTATTTTGAGACACTTCTAAACAACAACAGGGACAATAGATGTATCTGGAAAGCTATTAACCAGCTCACCAAAAAAAGTTTTCATAAAAACTCAGATATTTGCTGTGATATATCTGCTGACAAATTAAATCTTCATTTCTCATCTGTTGCCAACCAGTTAATCGTTAAGGATAAATCAGAAGACAATGACTTAAAAAAATTGAAAACCTTTTGCGACAGTAAAAATATTCAATCTAAAATTGAGATAGAACTTATTACAGTTAATGAGGTGTTTACTGCCTTACGTCAACTAAAACAATCATCAACACGTGGTCTTGATGGATTAGATGGGAAAATTCTAAAACTCTCCGCATCAACTATAGCAGAAACACTTACATATGTCTACAATCTTTGCATAAGCAAAAACACATTTCCTAAGATCTTAAAACAGGCAAAAATTATTCCTTTACATAAATCAGGAAATACCTCTGACCCATCAAATTACAGACCAATATCAATATTGTCCACTCTTTCAAAACCATTAGAGCAGCACATTCATAAAAGTTTACTAGCCCACTTAAACAAATATAATCTGTTACACCCAAATCAATCTGGATTTAGAGCAAACCATTCCTGCCATACTACCCTTGTAAAAATGACAGATAGATGGTTACTTAATATGAATAGAAAAGAATTCACAGGTATACTCTTTATTGATTTTGCTAAAGCTTTCGATGTTATTGACCACAAACTTTTACTAAGAAAGCTTGCAATCTACAAACTATCTTCCAGTACCCTCAAACTGATTTCATCTTTCCTATCTGAGCGACAGCAAAAAGTATATCTAAACAACACTTCTTCAACTTTTCTTCTAAATAACTTTGGTGTACCACAAGGATCTGTGCTTGGTCCCCTATTGTTTCTTCTGTATATAAATGACCTGCCATTGAATATAAAAGTACAAAACGAATTATTTGCAGATGATACAACTCTTCATACCAGCCACAAAAAACCCTCTCCAAGTAAGTCAAAGTTTACAAGAGCATATAAATATCATTATTGAATGGACACAAATGAACCATATGGCCCTTAATCCAGGTAAAACAAAATTCATGCTATTATCAACAAGACAAAAACGTCAAAATCTAAACACGAACTTACCTTCTATTTATGTCAACAACTTCAAAATTGAAGAAGTTTCTAGCCACAAAATTTTGGGAGTAACCATCGATAATAGTTTGTCTTGGTCTGTACACATACGTAATCTAACAAAGAAAATTGCCTCCAAAACCTACCAATTAAATAAGATCAAACACCTTCTTAATCTGAATGCAAGGAAAATATTTTTTCATTCATTTATTCAGTCTATTTTGGATTATGCGTCTACACTATGGGACTTAGCAAGTAATAACCTATTCAAACCATTAATCAGTATTCATAAACGAGCTATCAAAATAATAGTAGATAAGTCATCTTCATTGACATTTTCAGATTACAAAAATGTAAATATTCTTCCTCTCAAAACAAGATTGCTCTTTAATAAAGGTGTACTAATGCACAAAATTCTTTATGGTAATGTCCCATCTTCCTTAAGCAGCATGTTCAGCGTAAACAACTGTCGGCATTCACATAAAATAAACCTTCCTTTACCAGCCATTACTCTATTTAAATCAAGTCTAACATACTCTGGGAGCTGGTTTTGGAATAGACTCCCTACTGTTCTGAAAGATGAAACAAAATTTTCAAGATTTAAGATTCTGTTGTATGATTTTCTGATGACTCATGAAAATGTCACATTGCTTTCACCACAAATGTTTTGATCAAACCACAAGAAATCTCAATTTCATAAACAGATAGATAATAATAATAACAGATAGATAAACTCGGAGGGTACAGTTAGTTTCTGTTGCATTCCTAATTATTTCCTTTTCACCATTTCCACATATATTTAATCTCTCTCTCTCTCTCTCTCTCTCTCTCTCTCTCTCTCTCTCTCTCTCTCTCCTCTCTCTCTCTCTCTCTCTCTCTCTCTCTCTCTCTCGCTCTCTCTCTATCTCATTTTTCTTTTTCTTTCTAGGTTTTTCCTTTTGATGTGTGTGTATGCGTGTGCCTGTTTGTGTGTGTGTGTGTTTATGTGTGTGTGTGTGCGTGTGTGTGTGCGTGTGTGCGCGCGCGCGTGCATGTGTGTGTATTGCTTTCCATGCATTTCTATGTCATTATGTATATTTTTCCTTTCATTGTTGCTATTGGACTGTAGTTTATTTATTTTGTTTTCTTTCTTTTCTTTCGAGGGCTGGATGTAAAAAAGCTTGTAACGCTTAATCTATTACCCTCTGAAAAATAAAATTTGTTCAAAAAATTTGTTCAAAATTTGTTCTCTCTCTATTCTCTTGAAACATCTAGGATGTTTTATGTAACTTTTCTTCTTTTTTTTCTTTTTCTTTTCTTTTATTTACATTTTTATTGATAGTATCTCTACCCCCACTCCCCTCCAATAAGGATATTAGTTAAATTTTTTCCCCCTTTTATCCAAATGTATGATTTATGTCACATGTATAACTTTTGACAGATGGTGGTGGATTGATGTTTTCAGTTGTTTATTCATCTAGTTCTCTTGTTTGCTCCTTACCTATTAACACCTTTCTATTCTTCCATAATCAAAATATTTTTATTGTGACTTCTGATTTTTGTCTTTTGATCGAGTGCATTTTTTATTACCTTATCATATATAGTGTCCTTATTCTTGTGTGTTGTTTGGTACTGCGTAAAGTTTTATTGTTTAGTATCTTTTCAACTTGATGTATCCCTGAAAAGGGCGGGGACTGGATGTAAAAAAGCACATGAGTGCTTATCTATTATCCTCGAATAAAAGACTTTGCCTTGCCTTGCCTTGCCTTGCCTTGTCTCTCTCTCTCTCTCTGATAGTGTTCCGCTTTTCTTAGTAAGAGTATAGTAAGCCATCGATGCATCCATGGTGTGTTGGTGGGAACAGATGACAAGATTTACAAAAAAAACTGCATACACACAGGGGACTAGACATAAAAAAGCACAT
>CM060316.1:115927838-115987838 GCA_030674155.1 Stramonita haemastoma
GGACGACACCTGGACTAATGATAACAAAAACGATGTGAAAGACCTCCACAACATGCTCACCAATGAAATCCCCAGTGAGCGACCTTCTTTCAAGTCTGTGTGTAAACACAACTTTTTCCGGGGAATAAACTGGAAAGATGTAGAGCACCTTAAGCTGAACATGACCAGTTGTCAGCCCCGAAAATGCCCGTTCAAAAGCCAGACGATGCTACAGGTATCATTGACCTGGGCAGTTTGGAAAAAGCCCCCTCTGTCAGCAGCATTATGGACAACTTTTCCTGTTACCAAAAGTATGTTCAGCTGCTTCGAGAGTAAAGGGCAATTTAAAAAACTTCCTTTGGTAAAATGCTGTGTGCTAGGTTTTCCCACTGCATATCAACGTTTGTTTTGTTGAAAGGGGGGGGGGTGTTTTTGCATTTGTCACTTGTTTGGTGGGAGAGGAATGATCATAAGATTTATTTGTAAAATTTCTACTTGGTATCTTTCATTACACTGTGTGTGTGTGTGTGTGGGGGGGGGGGGGGGGTGTAAGTTTTGCTGATGGTTACAATCGGGGTTAAAAGGCCTTGTAAGTCCTTTGATTCAGCAATTAGGTCCTTTTAAAATATCACCAGGTCCTTTTAAATGCTGAAAAGTCCTTTAAAGTCCTGTGGAATCAAGCAAAAGGGAATGACAGATTGACATGGTACATCTCTTTGAATTCGCAGAAATCAGTGACAGAAAAACCCTCTAGAAAAAGGATGAGAAAAAAAGAAACCCAGAAAACTAGTCAATCAAAGGAATTAACTCTTCCATGTTGATTACTTCTCTTCAATGCTTTACATCATGGGTAATCTCTAGGCCTAGATACTTCAGCTGTGTGTGCTGCCAGACAGCAATGTTGATATAACAACCAGCAGGCCTACCAGCCTCTCTCTTTTCTGTCTGTGGTTCTCTCTCTTTCTCTATGTCTGTCTGTCTGTCTGTCTGTCTGTCTGTCTGTCTGTCTGTCTCTCTCTCTCTCTCTCTCTCTCTCGTCTGAGTTTCCATTCAGTCTGTCTCTGCCTCCCTTTCTCCTAAGCAGCCCGAGCTCAATCCCTGAAGGGGACACTCCCAGCATGGCCAGTGGTCAATGCTCGGTATGCCTGGTATGCAGTCATCACGCCCCCTCGCCCACAGAGGGAGTGACGTCCTTGTTGATACATGATTCCACCCTCAGAAGTCACCTGACCCTCATGAACAACTGTCAGTGACCCACCCACTGGACCCTGCATATGTAACAGGCCCTGCATGTGTAATAGGCTATTTGTTCACCTGAATGTAGGGCATTCTCCGGCTGACTAGCCACTTCTATCATTATATATACATTATGCCAAGGCCTTGACCAACAATGCTACATTGATCTGCCTGTGGACAGGACTATGCTTGGTCACGAAGGTCTCTTCATACCACTTGACCACAGAAGCCCACAGCACAGCAGGTCTCCTTTCCCTGTGCACAGACGACTTTCCTTTTCTGTCCTGCCTTCAGCTACAGCAGCCAGTTCTCTCTGCTGATGTGGCGGGCTTTTCTTGTAGCCTGCCCTAGTAGACTAGTAGTGGTAGTAGTAGTAGTAGTAGTGGTAGTAGAAGTAGTAGTAGTAGTAGTAGTGGTAGTAGAAGTAGTAGTAGTGGTAGTAGTAGTAGTAGTAGTAGTAGTAGTAGTAGTAGTAGTAGTAGTAGTAGTAGTAGTATGTTGTAGCAATAGTAGTGTTAGTAGTAGTAGTAGAGGTAGTAGTAGAAGTAGTAGTAGTAGTAGTAGTAGTAGTAGTAGTAGTAGTAGTAGTAGTAGTAGAGGTAGTAGTAGAAGTAGTAGTGGTAGTAGTAGTAGTAGTAGTAGTAGTAGTGTAGTAGTAGTAGTAAGTAGTAGTAGTAGTGGCTCAAGCCTATGCTTCAGAACTTACTGAATATTCCATCCATGATAGTTATTTTCTTTACACATTAATTATTCATTTACGCATTCATTATTGAATCCACCTACAATGTATTGTTCCATGACTTGTTGAAGCATAGCCATTCAAAGCCTGTGATGCAAGGCAATGCATTTTCTGCAATGGTAGCAGACCATAAACACTACATGTGTGAGAGGTGTGCGTCCTTAGGAGTAATACTAGAGGGGAAAAGAGATGATAAAAATGAAACCAGGCATGCATCTGTGGAGGGTGTCCATTTTGGGGTATCAGCTGCTACTTCACCACTCATCACACGTCTTTGTCAGTGTCATCTTTAACTGTTCCTCCATATTATTTTATCAGAATGTGGTACAATATTACGGTATAGAAAGGCATGGTTCTTACTCAGGAATGCCTAACATGCTGTCATTGAAAGACATTAATTTTTCCTAGAATTTTTATTTTAACTGAATCATTGACAAATCATGTTCAAAAGGATGGGGAAGTTATGAGTGGTTACCTGCATTTGTTTTCCTCCACTACTGTTTCCTCAAGAGGATGGTCTTCAGTTAATTGATATTTGTATTATAATATTGCGTGTTTTATATATATATATATATATATATATATATAATATATATATATATATATATATATATATATATATATATATATATATATATAATATATATAAACACAATTTGGCTTAAGATACGTGAGCGTGTGTGCGAAGGCGCCCAGTCTGTGTGTGCGTGCGTGCGTGCTGCGTTGTGTGTGTGTGTGTGTGTGTGTGTGGTGTGTGTGTGTGTGTCGTGTGTGGTGTGTGCGTGCGCGCGCGCGCGCACGCGCGTGCGCGTGCCTTGGCGGGCATGCACGTGTAGATGTGCGCATTATTGGCACACACATGAGTGCATGTAATTTTACACTGTTGAGCCATAACTAGTTTACCTGACGCTGATGATGGGTGCTTTTTATCTTGTGAGGCATACGTGCCATTGCTGGTATGCTGTGTGTGACATTTTTCTATGACAAATGTTTTCTTCTGTTGACTGTGTTTGTGTATGGCTGGTAACCAACATCAATTTGTGAGATGAACTGTTTGCATTGAATTGAATTGTTATCTAGAAAGCCAGACAAAAAAGTTCAATCTGAAGTAGAAGGATTCTTTGTTACTGCATGGCTGATGACCCTGAACATCTGGTAGAACTTAGACTGTGAGTATGTTCCTCTAAGCTGCATGACTAGTGACTTTGGCTTGACCATCAACTTTTGTCTCAATAACTGTCCATATACCGCCTTGGCCGAGAGAGTGGGGATGCACTGTGGGCAAGGCATCTCCACTATAATCAAATTTCTGCCCAGTTTCCGAAACAGCAGCTGCCTGCTCTGCTGTTTTGGAGGTCATCGTCGAACACGACGGACAAACAAACAAAAGCAAATGGCATACGACAGTGCACTGTTAATAGAGGCCCGTGGTCTGTGTCTCCACGCTGTAGGTATGGCAGCTATAGTTCACAACACTTGGGGCAGGGAGGGGTACAGTGTGCAGCGTCAGGAAAAATAATGAAACAGCTTCTGGTATCATTGCTTTAACGGGAGTGAATTAAGATTTTGTAGCATGCTGAAGCTGCCATCAAAACCTAATAGGCCTATATATATATATATATATATATATATATATATATATATATATTATATATATATATATATACATAGAAAAGATAGTGTTGCACAATAATATGCAGAATTTAATGTGGTGTAGGGGGGGGGGGGGGGTAACTCAGTGGTCGGAGCCTTGCTCTCCCCCAAGCTAAGTGTTCCTCCCATCGCTTCCTAGGCGCAGAGCGTATTTACCGCTAGGACAGGTCACCGTCAGTGCACCTCAGCTTCAGTACAGTTCCCAAGTTCACCCAGCCGTAAATGGGTACCTGCCCTCTTTAGGGTCAGGGAAGGTAAAGCAGCGAGGGAGAGGAGGTGGGCGCCATCCTCAAAATGCTGGTCCCTAGAAAAGCTGAGGTCTCTGACACTTTGCTCCCCAAGGACTGCCTAGCTTATGGAAACATACATCTCTACCTTTTAAAAAAAAGTTCAGAGTGATACTGGCAACAAAATGTAAACCTGCTTACACCCTTGTTGTGAGTCCATGGCTACTCTTTTATTGACAGCGATTTTCTTTTAAAAAAAACAAAAACAACTTAATATCATCCAGGTAAATACTGTATGTTGGCTTGAGTGTAACATGACACGGGAAGAAATGGGGAAAATATATACGTGTGATTTGCCACGAAAAAGACACCTGTGTAAAAATGGTCAGATCTGGCACAGAAGCATTGAAGCAGAGACGAAGGCAGCCGGAATGACGTGGGCCGAGCTGAAGAGGATCTCCCAAAACCGAGTCCGTTGGAGGAGTGTTGTTGTGGCCCTTTGTTCCCACGAGAATTCACAGGCCTAAGTCAAGTAAATCAAGTAAAACTGGTAAAAGGGAGATAATTGTCTGGTGCTATTGAGTCTCACTGAATGTGATCGATCTTAACGTAGCCTCAAGCTGCGGTAACTATGCATCCTTCTTTTCTTTTGTTTTCTTTGGTAGGGATAATTGATGTCTTGTATCAGATCGTATTGCATTGTTAACAGGTCACATCCTGTTGTATTAATGAATTTTTCATGAATATGGTTTTTTTCTTATCGTTATGTTGCCCATGTTATGTATTATCTGTCCATTTATTCATTTGTTTATTCAGTTTACTTTTTATGGTTGATGTTCAATACTTGTGGTTATATGCTTGCTTGTTCCTATCATGACCACTTCTCTCTCTCTCTCTCTGTCTCTCTCTGTCTCTCTCTGTCTCTGTCTCTGTCTCTGTCTCTCTCTCTCTCTCTCTCTCTCTCTCTCTCTCTCTCTTAGACTACTACAGTGTCATCATGTACAGTTTTGTTTGCTTTTCTTCTTTTCTGTATGGTTTGTAGCTAATATGCCTGATTTACTCTTTGATGTTGTAGAATCACTTCTTTCTGAAAGCTAGATTAAAAAAAAAAAGCTGTTAGATAATTATGATAAGTGATATTCATTTCACTCAATTAAAAAAATAATCGAATTTAATGTCGACTGATATCTCCCTGTTTTGAATTTGAGCGGCACTTGTGTGTGTGTGTGTGTGTGTGTGTGTGTGTGTGTGTGTGTGTGTGTGTGTGTGTGTGTGTGTTTGTGTGTGTGTGTGTGTGTGTGTGTGTGTGTGTGTGTGTGTGTGTGTGTGTGTGTGTGTGTGTTTTCTTCTGAGAATGAATTCTACAGATTCTTGACCTTGTTGAATATTCATCATGCATACGATCAGCTTGCAGGAGTTGATACCCACATGTTGTTGTCCTAATTCTGTTCTCTGTGTCTGGATGGGGTGGGATGCCCCCAGCCTGGCCTGCACATGTCTCTGTGTGTAAGTTGGCCCCACCCGTGGCCTCAGTCTGTGACACATCATTCCCATTTAAATTAATAGCAGCTCATTTTACTTGAGGAGACAGGTAGCTAAGTGGTTAGAGCACTCGCTTTCCCAAAGGTAAGATTGATATATATGTTTGTGTTTTTTTTATTCTTTTATTTCCAGGATAATGGACTAAGCACCCTTGTGCTTTTTTCTTTTACATCCAGTCCCCGTATGTATGCAGTTTTGTGAATGGTGTCATCCGTTTCCACCGGCACACAATGGCCTACTCTTCCCAAAAGCGGAACGGGGCTAAGCAGCATCGAGCGTGGTTACCAATTGGATGGGCGACGGTTTGCGTGCCTTGGCTTCATTACAGTCCCAATGTCCACCCTGCTGTAAATGGGTACCTGCCCTCTTTAGGGTCAGGGAAGGTAAAGCAGCCAGGGAGAGGAGATGGGCGCCGCCCTCAACATGCTGGCCCCTGGAGAAGCTGAGGTCTCTGATGGCTCACTCCCCTACGACCACATAGGTCATGGGACACCTTTACCATTTTTTAAACCTCTTCACATTTTATTTTGCACATCACACACGCACACACACACAAACACACACACTCTCTCTCTCTCTCTCTCTCTCTCTCTCTTCTCTCTCTCTCCCCTCTCTCTCACACACACACACACACTCTCTCTCTCTCTCTCCACACACACACACACACACACACACACACACTGCCTATGTTGATGTTTCCCACCCGGCACACTGTGAAAACAGAAAGCAGGGATGGCCCAGTGGTCAGAGGGGTGTGCTCGTGATCTGATGACCCGGGTTTGAGCCATCAGCGAGCTAGTCGTTCAAGGGGATTTTGCCCCTGGAGTTAACATCAGTACCCTCTTCACTCCCCCCCAAAAGTCCTTCGGATGAGACAACTAAGCAAGGTTTTGTGTGCGAACACATGTAGAAATCTTGTGCGCACGTTAGTCGTTGCGTGCCGGTAAGAACAGATGACAAAACTACAGAAGAAAAACAGGCATGCAGACTGGTGTCGTGTTTAGACATCACTCCTGATGACGGAATGCCGTTACCTTAACGTTGGGGAAAAACGGTCACGCAAAATCTCAACACTAGTAAACCTCAGAGCTCTAGCCGAGGAACACCCCCCTAAACACACACACACACACACACACACACACACACACACACACACACACACAACCAACAACGGCAAAACTCCGAAAAAAATTAACATCCCCCCCCCCCCCCCAAATATTTATAAACAAAACACACAAACAACAAAAAAACAAAAAAAAAACGAACAAAAACAACCAAAAAAACCCACCACCACCAACAAAACACACAAAAAAAACAAGAAAAAAGAAAATGAAAAATGTTTTCTTTTTTCTTTTTAATCATAGTTTTTACTCCCAGTGCACAAAACTGCACCAGGAAAAGAAAGGGGAGCAATCCAAGGTTGTGGTTCAGTAAGTAAAGAGTTGCCCTTCATACTCTGTACTGTGACTGACAGAGGGAATAATAAATTACTAATAATTATTGTAGAGCGTAACTATACTGTAAGTCACAGAATTAACATAAATTTATCACAAGTATTGTAATACTACGGATCATGGAGTAACGATAATTACCAGTTAGAGAGTACATAACTGGCTCACAGAGGAAACATTTACCTGGTAGAGTAATATAATTATACTGTGGCCAACTACTATTTATTTTTACCTATTTATTCTTTTATGTCGAGGATAATGGAATAAGTACTCATGTGTGTTTTTACACATCCAGTCCCCGTGTGTATGCAGTTTTGTACATCTTGTCGTCTGTCCCTACCGGCACACAATGGTCTACTCTTACGAAAAGTAGAACGGATTTAACGTGCGCAAGCTGTTATGAAAATTTACCAGTGGTAGATTTGCAGATTGTGGGAAAGAGGCTTTTCCGTTAATCTTATGTTGTGACAGGAACATGGCTGATACCAACATTGTCTGCTCTGGAAAATACGTACATGTAGAGAAAACTGATCGAAGGGACACAAATTTTAACATAGCAATAACACAGTGCGTAGTAGTCTCCCTTGATTGGGGGACAAGGAGGGTAGTATTGATAAGTTTGAGAAAAAAAATACAGTAGCTTACACTATACGTTCACATCCATCAGATTGCAGACTGAGCAATACAAGCTCATTATCTCCTTTAGACAATTAATACCTTTAGGTCGCATTGCATCTTTATATTTTTTCCATTCTCTTCCTAGTTCATTTGACATTCACGCAAACAGTATTTACCATATCAAGGAGAATGATAAGCGTTGTCAGAGCGAGACTGTATCATATACACATTGATATAATATATATATATATATATATATATATATATATATATATATATATATCATCTCTTGCGACAAGTTTCAATTGCAACTTTAGTAAGCCACATGCACATGATTCTTAATTTCTTCCTTAGTAAGCAAGCTACTTGTTATTCAGTTTTCAAAATGCATGGGCTAACATCACTGCCAAGCCGTTTTCTTAAGTTATGCGCATATCAGCCACGGGCCCCAAATAATTCAAATGAATTATTTACCGACATTTATAACACTTGCACATGCCCAGTTTTCATAAACCAGATGAAGTGATTTTGCATCACTCTGCATAGGTTTAAAATCCTTGCTTTGGGGTAACTTGATTTACAAAGGGCTAAGGAGTGCTTGGGCGTTCTAAAGGCATTCGAGTTCCTCTATATTGTCAGCGAGTTGCGTACATTTGAATGTGAAGAACGGGGGAGAGAGAGAGACAGACAGAAGTGGCGAAAGAGATGTTCAGAGAAAACGTGTATATATGCAGCTAAGATTTTTTTGCATACTCTTACACTCATTCATGCATGTAACTCTGAACAAAGACCTTGGTCAAGTTTTATTCATAGTCATTTTTGTAATACATTCCATTAATTTATAACAATGTTTTTATAGAGGAATAACTGGGTCATTCAGTTATGGGAACAAACATTGAAAAGAACCAGCATTTTGGAGTAGTAGCAAGTTGTCCTGAATTTTTTCACTTTGTTCTATTTCAGCTGCGAGCCGGCTACCCAACCCTAACTCCAGCCTTTTTTGTCTGAAGGGGGAGGTAGGCTTTTCCCAATGCTCTGACCAGCAGTGACACAATGACGCACCAACTGACTTTTAAATTCTAGCATCTGTAGTCTATAGGCAACGCACCTGCCTAGAAAGCGAAATGTCCGGTCGAAGTGAGTGTGCGGTAGTTTGATCCCCGTTTGGGCTCAAAACTTTTTTCCCCATCCATTAGGCCATGATCAGTGGTCTGGGTGTTAGTCTTTCGGATGAGATGATAAACCAGGTCCTATGTGTTACACAAAATTATTAAGCGCATGTAAAAGAACCCACGGCAACAGGAGAGTTGTCCCTGGCAAAATCTGCAAGAAAAAAGCCACTCTGATAGGAAAACACTCACAGTTGCAGACAGGAAAAGGAAGATAATGGGTGGCACTGATCTTGGGAGAGCGGCCCGAATTTCACGCAGAGAAATCTGTCGTGGCTTAAAGTGGTATGAAAGGAAATCTTTTCAAAAATGTTCAGACCACATTGCGTTCAAGCCAATATGCTTTTAAAATACAGTAGTGAGCTAAACTCCAGCCGTTTTATCTTTACAGCCAGGAAGTACACACACCTCAAGTAGGCCTATGTATGTGCAAAATAGCTTGCAAGTTGTGCAAACCATGTATTTTTCTCAGTAATAAAAAAGCGTCAGTTGGGTAGTCAAGTGCCGGTGGTGTGTGCTCACCACCTAACCTTTTTCAGGACAATTTTGTACAAGGCTGCCATGACATCCATGAAAAATGTAAGCAATACTGGTTACATGAAACATTTTTGTTGATCTAAATGGGACATGCACCATTTTCTCCTCCTTTAAAAGCAAAAAGGTGTACACAACACTGGCAAATGGGTTTCCAGTTCACCTTTCATGGGAGTAACATCTCCTGGAAAGCAGCTTCAACTGTATTTTTCAAAATAATGCACACAAAATTAATTTTGACAGGCCTATATAATATGGGGAAGGGGCAGCAAACAAAGTGGAAGATACAGCTATGTAATACAAACAAGCCTACCAGATACAATGCAACACTATTAAGAATTTCACACAAAAAGGATAGTTTAAAAACATGGCTATGCCACGACCTTCAGGTTGTTATGATACAGGCAACAAGCTACACACATACACATTCCTTCATCTCAGGTGATCAGTGTGGACAATGCTTGGAATGGTTACATGCAACTAAGTCAATGACAACTGCCCAGATAAAAATTTAAAAAATCACATCTCCAAAACAAATATTGAAACAACACACACCAAAAAAACCCTCCATTACTGGAAAAAAAATCTACATGCATAAGCACTGCGTAACTCATTAAGAAAGGGCAATGATATGCTTGGAAGAAAATCAGAGTTTCCGTGTTACTATGCTATTTATGCAAGAACAAAAAATGTGAATAGCAAGCTTATGGCGGAAGAGAAAACCACACAACAAACTCGTGTCCCTTACAGCTGGGGAACAGATATGCCCAATACAGGCAAATGCTTCAGGAGCAAAATCATGAAGTTACTTCAAAAACTATTCATGTCGGGCTATGTTGGAATGTTTTATTAGTCGAGTTGGTTACACCGCCATTGACAATACCCACATTCTACCAGATACAACGAAAAGGAAAAGGGCATCAGCAATAAATTACTTCCCTTGTGCTCAATACTTCAAAAATTAAGTAATAAAAAATCAAAGGACAATCAGCTTTTCAAAATCAAATCCCCAAAAGCTAGATCTATAGATCTAGTAAACGTTTCCATACAAAAACTATGTGATGGAAAGGAAATAAGTTGAAAGAGCAAGTACTTTAAATACAAGACTGACTGTCCACCAGCATTCCTTGTTGAGGTATATTTACTTTATCACAGTTCAAAGCGCGCGCGCACACACATACAAAAACCACCATTCACACAGCTAAGTCTTTCGTATAGTTGCTTGTTTACAGTTTACGACCAGCCACTGAAAAACCCACACATGCTCCATTTTCTGGCTTCACACAACTCGGGTTTTATAAAAGCACAAAAAGTCAGCAAGAAGGGCTGACAACCCCCTCCCCCCAAAAAAAAACCCCAAAGAAAAACAAAAACAAACAAAACCCCGAAACTTGTAGTTGTACCACACTGCATTATCAGTGATCTGCTAGAATACATTTCACAAAATTTGGTACACCGTTATTTTGGAATATACATATCTGAAGTGAAGTTTCAAACTTACAGCAAAACACTCAACAGAACGAATACAGTAGAAATGTTCGACAAATCCGCAAGAAAGCCGTCAAGAAATCCTGCAGCAATTAGCGCTGATTGATGTCAAATCGGTCATTTTAGTCTTTCTAATCGAATCAGTTTTTGTGGGGTCTCCAACCTCTTTTCCACATTAATTTCATATTTTTACTTCATCATTTTCCTCTTTTTCTGTTCGTCTCCATTAAAAAAAAAAGCAAACTACATTGGGCCTTTAAACTTTTTCTCTCTATTTTATTTCCTTTCCAAATTTGAACCACACACACACACACACACACACACCGAGTTGTGATTAATTCATTTGCAGGGTCAAATGGAAATCAGACTGCCGAGAGATATACATATGGACTATCAATGGGCTGAGAGTGCTATGGCCTGGGAAACTAGCTATAGCGCTAGCATGTCCCTGAGCTACAGCAAAGCAAAAGACAAGGAAACCAAGGAACAGGACACATCAGTAAAATACATGCAATCATATCAATGTATGTATAACATTAAAGGCAAATATTTCTCGTTCCACATTTTGTAGAATAAAAGGTAATATTTCTCATTCCACATTTTGTAGAATAAAAGGTAAAAAATTTCTCATTCCACATTTTGTCGAATAAAAGGTCAGGTAAAATTGTTTCCATAACCTATGTGGTCGTTGGGAAGGGAGGTAACAGAGACCTGGGCCTCTCTAGGGGCATATTAAGCAGCACCCATCTCCTCTCCCTCACTGCTTAGTCTTTCCTGTCCTAAAGAGGGCAGGTACCCATTCACGGCTAGGTACTAGTGTTCGATCTCGGTTTAAGAGATATGTAGGTTTGTATCACAAATCAAAATTCCGCAATTTCTTCCTTAATGTGATATTCCAATACTTCCTACACCTCCAGCCTTTGAAAAAGCGATGGCGAGTTTTTAAAATTAGTGTTGGTTACAGAAGCAAAGCCACGGTTTCTTCAAACTACAGACATACAGAACTTCATGTTTTGTTTTGTTGGTTAACTGCTATTCTCAGCTTACTCCACCCCCAAAATAAACCACGCACACACAAGGGTGTACAACTTTTTGGGTAGGCTGCAGAATGTAGCATACACTGGTGATGATAGATACCCGAGGTAGACCATTCTCTAGATAACCTTGTCACATACATCCTGTCACATGCACGCACACACACACACACCTAAACAGACCATCTACCCCTGCTTTTTAATAACTCCCCCTTTTTACCTCCCCCCAGTGATTGTTCACTAATGCAGTCTAAAACCAGAACGCTCTAATGTTTTTAGGTAACTCTTTAAATGCACCCACTTCAACTGATTATTCCATTACTCATTCTAAACCCAGCACCCTCTACTTCTGTTTTTATGCAAACTTTTTTTTAAACCCTCCCCATCTTCACCCACCCCTGAAGCTAATCAGAAGTTTGCCTGTCCCCTGTCCCCATCCTCAGTCTTTATACCACTTTCCCCGTCACTACATACCACAACATTATAACACCCTCCCCCTTCTAGCATCCTTTTCCGAAAACTTCTCACGCCTCTCCTCCTACCTACCCCACTGAAAATTCTTTTAGCCATTGTGTCAGCATACACCATTATCTACCTGCCTTTTGTGTCCACATGTGGGGGCCAGGGTTAGTGTTGAGGTTATTGTTAAGAGTTAGTGTTAAACGTTAGTAGTGTGTAAGGGTTGTCTGTCAGATGGTCGGTCTGAATGTTAGAATTTATGTGGACACAATAGCACTCCGAAAACTGGTATGTAGCTCACGACAATGTTACGCGCAAAGTAAAACCCCCATCCTGTTTCAGACCAGCAGGCCATGGTGTGCCTGTCGGAACGGATAACTACATGTATACAGGGACTGGATGTAAAAAAAAAGCATACGGCACTGTCTATCCTTGTAATAAAAGTTTAGAAGATAAATAAATAAATGGTCTGTAGCTGGCAATAGCAGGAAGCTTTAAATCGGAATCACAGTTCTATCAAAAGCCAAGACTACACATTGGACATCCCTGTCCACAAATTTCCACTTAAGCTGTCAATATATTTCAGGCTTCGGGCCTTTTTGGATCCTTTTTTTTTTAAATGTGAGCGCCCCCCCCCCCCCCCCCCCAATGAAAAAAGTCTACCACTCAGCCCTCTTGTTATGTCCCCACTGCTCTAAGTGTGCATCCATCCCCTCCAATCACCCTTTCCCTCCCTCCCCTCTCCTTCCTACCCGATGTCTACTCCCCACAACAACCCTCTTCACACACACACACAAACTTTACAACAAAATTTTGTGAAATAATTCTCAAAAAACCCTACGACTACCATAAAATTTGATATAACTGATACCAAACTAGGAATTGTATACTTCAGACAAACCATTACAATTTGCTCACAATACTGAAAACTATGTCCAATTCTACCCACAGGAATATTCTAAAATGCCTCGATACGTTAGTGGTGGCGAAAGCACAGATTTCACAAGTCATCAATAATCCCGATGACTAGATCTAGGATTAAAAAAAAAAAAAAGATTTTGAGCAAGTCTGTCTACTTCAGCTAAAATCAAGCCAATTTTATAATATCCTTTAACTTTATTTTTTTTAGGTACCGACACTTCACTTCCCAACGACCATTTAGGTTATGAAACATTTACCTTTATTCTAACGACTGACAAAAACATTTTAAAAAAACAAACCCCAAAGCATTGCCATTTAGAATACGAGCCATGAGCATGAGCATAAAGAGATACTGACAGAAATGTTCTGTGTATTTTCTATTGGCTTTTTTTAGAAAAAAAAAGTTTGCAAATTTGTCTATTTTGTCATCCTTCTTGGGTGGTACTTTGTACACCTTCCCTCAAAAAACCCAACAAAACTTAAAGCACATTTCCAGCAGGTATTCATCAGCTACCTTTTGTCACCTTGCATATCACACATTGGGGGGGGGGGGGGGGTACAGGTCTTTTAAAGAGTAATTTGAGAAAGTTCTTAGAAGTTACTTCATTTTTCCTCAAAACGCAGCTGCTTTTTTTACCACAGAAGTCTCACTGTGAACCGTATCACTTAAAAAAGTATGTAGCCAAATATTTATGACTATCATACAAATTTCTTGAATAAATAATACAATAAACACATCTTATTCCAACCTATAATATCTGTGTTCAAACTTGAAGAGCTTAAATTGATTTTAGGATTTTTGCATAACAGTACCAATTTTCTCTCGAATATTATATATTTTTTAGAAACCATCTGCAACACAGATTTTCGTTTGTCTGGATTTTTTTTTGGACAAACTGGATGTATTCAAAATAGTTAAAATCTAAATGCACACTTTTGTGATAAACTTGCACTGATTGTATTCTCTTATTTATTGAACTAATTGAATCACACAAAATTCTTCAAGAATGTTTTTATGGAACAATATAGAGAATTCATTGTTCAAATTCATAATACCATAATCACCAATCTTCTGTGGCATATGTTTTTGATGAGTTAACATGAGAGAATATAATGTATGAAATACCCTTTTCCTGTTTCTGATTATACTTTTGAAATCAATCAATCTTTAAAAATGGTCTTTGTACAGTAATGCTACGAAACAGTAAAATAGTTTTTAAAAATCTGTCTGCATAGCCCAGTGAAAGCAGACATGTTAAAATATGCAAAAGTAGCTACAGAAGACATCTGAGCTAAACCACAAAAAATGTTTTAAGCTAGCCACACCTACCAGTTTGCACAAAAAACTAAAAAACTAAAAGAGCTCAATCACCGAGAGGATGTCATGCAGGCCTAGTTCTAAATCTGAACACACCAATTTTTATTTGTACATGACATGCATGAGAACCAAACCAAGTAACTGACCATGAATTTTCAATGGCAACTGTCACAGTAAGTTTACATAAAATAAATGGTGGCAAGTTTCCCAGAGCTTCTTTTACACGACTTTTCGCCAACTTACGATAAATAAAGTGTTGCATCCTATCAAAAAAATCACTGCATCCTGTCATAATTGCACAAAAGTTTGTTTTTTTTCACTCATTTCGAGACTGATCAGAAAAACTGAAAAAAAAAGTTTCTGTGAAATTTTTTTATTATAAAAAACCAACGTGTACCGACTTGAGTCAACGGAGTCTTGTGTCTGAGAAATCCTAGATTCGACAATGTTTTGATATTTTTTAATTGAAATGTTGCTAAATTTGTTCTGTATCCCCCTAGACTCATACACAGGGGTAAATTCAAGCCGAAACCAAATACTTTGAAAATATAACGGCTCACATTTCTGCTGAAATATTGCAATACACATCACTGAACTATTATACAAGTCCTACAGAACTGTTCATACCCCAGAGATAGGATGATGTCAATATATAAAAAAAATATGTAGTGGTAGATTTTAGAGGAGTATGTTGAGTGATGCATGCAGTTCAAAGTCAATACAAATGTGTGAAGTGTTGAATCGACTCCATGATCAGACAATTTAGTTTGAAAAAACCTACGTGCTATAAAAGAAACATTGAAGTACAAGACGACAAGTGCACCTATGTTCCAAGTGCACCTATGTTCCAAGTACAGCTATGTTCCAGACTAATTCATCACAGGTCTCAGCACCACTCCAGCCTCCACTGCAGGTCTCCAGTCTCCAGGCCCTGAAAGCAGTTAACAGGAGAATGAAAAAGGAGGACAAGGAGGCAGAGGTCTGGGGGGAGAGAGGAGAGGGGGAACAAAGACGAGACAACAGGAAAAGAAAAGAGAAGAGAGCGAGAGGAGAGAGAGAGGAGAGAGGAGAGAGAAGAGAGAGAGAGAGAGGAGGGGGGGGGGGAGGAGAGGGGGGGACAAAAGAAGCGAGAGAGAGAGAGAGAGGAGAGAGAGAGAGAGGGGGAGGGAGGAGGGAGGGAGAGAGAGAGAGGGGGGAGGGAGGGGGAGAGAGGAGAGAGAGAGGGAAGGGAGAGAAGAGAGATGGAGGAGGAGGGAGGGAGAGAGAGAGAGGAAGAGTATGACATTTCTCAATGAATTAAGACTGATTTTTTTAAATATATAAGATATGGGTTTCCACTAAACAGTAAACTCATATCTGTAATCAATATTACTGTAAATCCATTTGCGTTTCACTACCTTCTCATAAACAAAACTTTTTTTTTAGCTGAAGTATAAGTCATTTAATTTCACTACCTTTAAAGATGAAAATTTTTATAATTCTCTTAACACTGTCACAATTCCTCTCTATTAATTGGTTTTAAAACAAGTTGCTCTTAACTGACTTTCAAACATCCAAATTTATCTCCACTCAACATACTGATTAATCTTTTCCCAGGGATGTATATCAACAGAACATCCACTCATTTTCAGAATGCGTAAATGACATTTTAAACAAGTTGAGAGCGAGAACAGTGATTTTTTCACCTGTATGTCAGGACAACGTCTTGACTCTTCCCCCCCCCCCCCCTTCATGCAGGCAGTTGCAGCATCAGTGGTAGCAACTGTTGACAGATTCTTCAACACAGCACTGAGGTCTGCTCCAATTGAAATGCAGGTCCTGGGAAGATCTCCACTGGCGCCCGGTTCTTTTCTCCCATGAACATGGAACAGTGCCTGGCGATAGGTGACTGGTAGCACTCTCCTGGATCACAAGGTACCTGGTAAAACAGATCTACATCACAACGTGAATGAAAGGAAAATAAAGCGGTAAAAGTGGGCAGAAAAAGAGATAATAAACAGAACTAAGACTAGACCATCAGAGGTTATTCAGAAGAGAAGTACATAAGGCGAGGGGACCATCCTCAACAGGCAGGTACCAGGTGGCGGATAGGGGATAGGGGGTCAGTCAGCTGGCAAAGCAGCCCCGGACCAGCTGGCCATGTTCCTATCAGGACGGGGCAGGGACAGCAGGTGGCTCTGTTGTCGAAATGAAATATCCCATTATGACCAAGACGGGAACATCACGCGATCAAGAGCCGCGGTAAAACTCTGCCCCCTGGGCTCCCAGGGTAAAAGGAGATAAGGGTGGCGTAACCCTGGCTGAAATCTAGGGGCTGAAGTCAGCAGTATGGGGCCATTAGCGCCCTCTAACAAATCCCCACACCATGCACAAAGAAAAAGCATGGAGACAGAAGAGAGGTAAGAAAAGATAAAAGGAGGAGTAGAGTCTTGAAAAAAGTGAAAAATTGGCAAGTCTGAAGTAACAAGCCTCGAAGTTTAACTAAGGAACAGAAAAAAGCTGCGATGGACAGACAATGGACAGGTATCACAAAGACAAAACCATTAGACAAAAAATATCCCGTCAGAAAAAAACAGATGGACACGACGTTGTAAAATGCCTTACCTTTCAGAAAGGGCAGGTCCTGATGGTTGTGATCACTTGTCGGTTCAGGTCACAGGCACGTATGATCCACATGACTTTAACCACCACGTTAGGACCCATGTATCAAAGGATAAGGAGGAGGAGGGATCTGTCCCAAGGAAATTAAGAATTGAATGACAAGAGTTACAGCCCCTAATGACCACTGTAAATGATCTAAGATTGAAGTGACAAAGTCAGTCTCAAATGACCACTGACATTATGTAAGATTGGAGTTACAACCCCTGAGACTACTGGATAAGAACAGAGTGACAAGATTCACAACCCCTCATGACGACTGCAATGATTTAAGATTGGAGCGACTAGGTCACAGGCCCCCACGACCAACGGCTTAAGAATGGAGTAACGAATCCAGCCCCTCATGACCACTGTATCCAAACCTCTACAGATGGAGACACCAAGATCACTGGTACCGGGATTGCTCTCCTCTTCACTCCACCTTCCCTTTTTTTGGTTTTAGTTTTATTCTATTTTGGTTTAGCTTTTATCATTTTATTCTCTTGTAGTTTAGTTTTCTCTAAGTTTTGGCTTTATATTGCTACAGTTTAGTTTTTTTTATTTCTTTATTCTCTCCTACCGTTTTGAGGGAAGGTGGAGTTATTTGCTTTTTGTTTGGTTTTGGTTTTTTTTTTGGTTTGAAATGTTATTCATTTTATTTTAACTCGTTTAGTGAGGAGCATTAATGCAACCAGAAGCTTGGTGTCCAGTGATCCTTTGAAGACAAGTGAGGAGGAAACCACGCAGAACAGACACGTCCAACAGATCTCCGAAAAAACGAAGTTCAACATATCTCCGGAAACATATCTCCGAAAACTATGAAGCACAGCACATCTCCGAAAACATACCCCCGAAAACTATGAAGCACAGCACATCTCCGAAAACGTACCTTCGAAAACTATGAAGCACAGCACATGTCCGAAAACGTACCTCCGAAAACTATGAAGCACAGCACATCTCCGAAAACGTACCTCCGAAAACTATGAAGCACAGCACATCTCCGAAAACTATGAAGCACAACATATCTCCGAAAACATTACCGAAAACTATGGAGCTCAATTTATCTCCAAAAACAACATATTTCCAAAAAATCTCCGAAATCCTGAAGCACATCTAAAAAAAACTTTGATTACAACATATATCCAAAAACTATCAACCACAACGCATCTCCGAAAACATAATTGAAATTTAACAAAATATCGCTGAAAAACATCTCCGAAAACTATGGACCACAACATACCTCCGAAAACTATGGACCACAACTTATAGATCTCCAAAAGCTATGAGCAAAGCATATCTCCATCTTGAAGCTGACGACATATCCCAGATCCAAAGAAAACTTCGTATGTCCTCCTTAATCTTTTAATAACAAGGGCCTAGCAAGGTTAAGTCATGTTTCACACGGTACACGGAGAATGGGAAGTATCTGGCAAACAAAAACAAATGTCAGATCTGGCATTGTCCAACAACAGGGAAAGTGTGGGCACATTACATCTGTAGACCACACAGGTGCAGGTCTCACAGAGAGAGAGAGAGAGAGAGAGGAGAGAGAGAGAGAGAGAGAGAGAGAGAGAGAGAGAGAGAGGGGGGGGGGGGGGGAGGAAGGCAGAAGGGAAGGGGGTGGAGAGAGAGAGAGAGGGGGGAGGAGAGAGAGACAGAGAGGGGGGGGGAGAGAGAGACAGAGAGAGAGAGAGGAAGGGAAGGGGAGAGAGAGAGAGAGAGAGAGAGAGAGAGGAGAGGAGAGAGGGAGGGGGGGGGAAGGTGGGATGCATCCAACATGAATTCCCTTTTTAAACATCAATACCCATTTTTTAGAATGATAAACTTCTGTATCCACTATTTTAACGATTGATATTTAAAACAGCATCAACTACCACAGGGGCACTATGAAAACAGAAAAAAAGGTCAAAATGGAACCAAACACCCAATGAAAGTAGGGAAACACAAAAGGAAAACGAGAATCTTGAGGGTTTGGCAGCTGGAATATGTTCCGTTTTGTTTTTTTAAAAAAATATCAAAAGTTAAAATGTAAACGTTCTCAATTCTTGGTCTAAAATGTTAATTACTATTCTGATTTAAATTCATGTCAAAATGGGGGCTTTTGCAAAAAAAAAAAAAAAAAAAAAAAAAGGCTGACGACTTTGAAGCTTAAACTTATACAACGAACAGCACCTACCATAGTACGATTTTCTGGTCTGCATGCGGAACAATGGCTCCTTGAAATTCGGAACTTGCTCGAAACCTCGGAGAAGACTAACGGGCGTTACAAATCAGTCTTGGTCCCAGGTGTATGTACACGGACGCCATCTTTCTTCGTGCTGGAAACATAGGGGAGACACAAGTGTCAGGCTTGTTGGTCACTGAACAGGAGAAAAAATATTGAATGCGAACTGAAGAAGAAAGAGCCATACAACTCAGCCCCGGCTGAAATATACAGCTAAAAGGATACTGTGCCGTATGTTGTGTGTGTTTGTATTGCTAAAAGGAGTGGGACTGACGAGGTAAAAACAGTTTTGTGGTTTTGACATGGCATTGGCGAAGAATTCAGTTCAATGGCAAGATTCTGAAGTAGTCATCAAGTTAAGTCACGCAGGAATGGGAGCACATGGGGAGTTTGCCTCTTTACTTCGCTTTTTATTACCGTTTTTTTTAAAGTCATAATCCTTTCCTTTTTTAATTTCAAAAGTGTAAATGTAGTTAATAATAACTAGTCCGAGGTCATAAAAAGAACGGCATCACTTACCTGTGGCCTCGCAACAGATCTACAAAGAGCAGCAACAGTCAATGCGTCTTGCAGCCTCTCCATTTCAACAGCAAACTGGAATCAACTGAACAGTGAAGTGCGCATGCCTAGTTAGTCAGCGCCCTCTGTGGGTGAACAAACTCGCTTTCCTCGTGCATCACGGACCATGGCCATGCTGATGGCTATAGCAATCTTGCACTTTTACCAGCCGCCATGGCGCAGTGGTTAGCGCCTTGGATTTCGTACTAGAAGGTCGCGGGTTCGAATCCCATAATCTGCTTTACGGATGCGAGTTTGAGATGACCAACACCGCAGTTGTCTGTATCACTCGGTCCAGTTGACGCTGGAATTTATTAAAGCAAGCGTAAATTACAACCCTGTCAAGTAGTCTCAAAGCATATACACTTCCACAGCACCATCATTTCATCATCGTCACTATCATTGCTCACCATACAATATAAAAGTGATTCACTGGCCTCAGTTGCTCTGGTATCCTGGTGACCTCAGATTTGGTTTCTCCATACACTTATATGCCTCTGGTGAGTTTGTGTCAAAGCCTTTGGGTTTGGAGGTTCTTGAGGGATGGTTGTTGGAGGGACGTTGTGGTGGTTGCGACCTCGGGTGGGTGACTTACTCAGTCTGGCTCCACGACTGAGCTAATACTGTCGTTAGTAGAGGGCTCAGTAGGTGGTGTCCTACATGTATTAGCTCTGAACAGGCACCACTGAACACCACCAAAGTGGCCCAGCAGCAGGGCCGGCCCCTCTGGCTGGTGGCCCCACGGCAGCTTGATATTGATGGGACCCTGTGGGCTTCCTACCACGAGGATGAGACATAACGAATCTGGGTATGGCTGTGGCAGGGAGATTGAGATGAGCGGCGTGGGAACAGCAGGATGTGGACATCACAGAAGATGAGGCAGCAAAAAAAAAAGCACTTTTGGCTTGAGGTAATTTCTCCTGCGCGGTGATACTGTGGACCACGACGATTAGATCTATATGTGGAAAGAAAAACATGATCACGGCACCATGAACTATG
Source organism: Stramonita haemastoma (assembly GCA_030674155.1). Lineage (NCBI taxonomy): Eukaryota > Metazoa > Mollusca > Gastropoda > Neogastropoda > Muricidae > Stramonita > Stramonita haemastoma. Next base: position 115,948,625 of record CM060316.1, read on the forward strand.
TTAGGCACAATGATCATAATCGATTTCAATGATGCAATTTTGACACCATCAGCACACCATAGCTCTACCTTGAACCAAGGTGCGACTTGTCAAGACAGGACATGTAGATGGCAAAACACAGACAAGGAAAGAGGGTAGAGTAAGGCAGAGACTTCCACTGCTTTGGGAGTGGAGATGTAAACATACACACCAGCAGGCTACAACTGGTCATGGCTTTCATCACTCTAAAAATTCCATCTTGTTGTTGTTGTTGTTGTTGTTGTTGTTGTTGTTGTATCATTATTAGTATTATGATGATGATGATGATGATGATCATCATCATCATCATCATCACCATCATCATCATCATCATCATCATCATCATCATCATCATCATCATCATCATCATCATCACCACCACCATCACCATCATTACTATCATCAAAGAACTTATGACTACAAAAGAGTTCTTTGTTGCATTTTTTTTTAGGTTACACCATTAATCTAGGCAGACAGGTTTACAAACAAGAAAAAGAAACATAAGCTGATGCTGCACTATAGGGATGCACACTCTCCAAGGACCTTTGCCTGAATCATATATCCTGCACAGCCACAAATGTTTCTGTTTTTAAAAAAAGTGACTCGATCAACCGAAAATTCTTGGGTACATCGTGGGTGTGTATACACCCATGTTTTGAAAGAGGCCTGTTATGGACAACATTAGAATGACGTCACTGTTCTGTGAGGCTCCCTACATCCTGGTTGCTAGGACATCTACCTGTCCTTGGACTGACAATTTTTTTTACCCTGCTAAGCTGTGGTGGCACAAGAATTGATAGTATTTTCAGAGATTGAGGCAGTGAATCAATTAGGGGTGTGTGGTGGTGTGTGTGTGTGTGTGTGTGTGTGTGTGTGTGTGTGTGTGTGTACATGCATGCCTACTGCGTGTGCATGTGTGTACAGCGCGTGTTTGTATATGTGTGCAATGTGTGTGTATCTGTGTATGTGACATGATTGCATGTACATGCATGCATAAATATGTGTGAGTATTGTGTTTCAGACAGCAGAGTTTTATTATGATGTACTTCTACCTAGGGTTATGTACCATGGTATCAATGTCTGCGTGTGTGTGTGTGTGTGGGGGGGGGGGGGGGTCAATCATACAGATCTTTAGCCTAGTATTACTTTTACACTTTGATCTGAAATATGAATAAGCTTCTTATCCTGGAAGGTTAAAAAAAGAAAGATCAAGCACCCACATACAACCATACTCTCGTTCTCTCGTTCTCTCTCTCCCTCTCTCTGTCATGGGTATCTTTCTGTTCCTTGTAAAGCTCTTCTTTCAGAGAAAGTGAACAAAATTGATACATTTTGAGTTTTTTTCTTCTTCGAGGTGTCTGTTACAACACACATAAGAAAATAAGCTAAGGAAAAATATGAAAAGGAGATGAAAAAGAAAACAAAAGAAACAACCAGCCATGTATCACACGCTATGGAGTGTGTGCGATGGGGCTTAACGGAAAGAACAACAAAAATCTGAGTATTTTTGTCCGTTTTGCTTCGACTACAAGTTGTATAAAGTATATAGATCTATATTCGTGCTAACATAATGAACTAAATATGTTGGTGGAGAGAGAAAGAGGTGCCTTAATCAAAACCACATGGTCAACCTGTATACTGTGTGAAATCTTTATTCCATCAAAAAACATGTGAAAGATATTAATTTTTATTGACTATCTATTAAGAATTTATCTTATTGTTAACTTGAAGAGTTGAATGTTTGTACACCCTTAGGGACTTCTGTATGCAATCGTAACTTCTAAACCTTAATACAGAAGCCTTGTATGAGATTCCTAGAGTGCATGATCACGAACATCATTTTCTCTCACTGAGAGCAAAGTGAGATGGAAAGTTGAAATTCTGCATTAAAGTGTGATGATGATGACGATTGGTTTTGAAACCATTCCATTTTGTTGTACCCAGTACTGGAAACAATGGATTGATGTTGAGTATACATACATACGTTTGTTGGCTAGCAGTAGTGCGAAATTAAAGTGAACAACTTGAAGTGCATGATACCAATGTCGTCTTTTCTGCCAACATCAGGCACTCTCTGAGATATATTTTATCAACATAAATCTGCATGTATAAGCTGTAGCATTACTGTAGTGAAATAATGTTTATTGACATAAATTGACATGTGATCCAGCTTTGATTCGGTCTCTTTCAGTGATTCCATCTACACGTAATGGAAGCCACCTCTGTAGTAAGAGCAAAGCACTTTTATAATTTAAGAGTGTTTGTTGCAGTCCCTAAGAATAGGTAGATATTCTTGTGGCCTACCACAGCTCCCAGCAAAAAATAAAATGGACAGAGAAAGAAAATATGTGTGAAATAAAAGTTGTAAAAAAACAAATGATGGAACTACACAGCTCATGAATCTATGTGCCTTAGGTTCGGGGATCTTTTTGTATATATATAAAAAACCCAGCAAGGGAGATCATAAAATCTGTACCCAGCCAATGAGCCTGTCTTCGCTAGATGACAATGATAAAAACGTTCAGTTGTTTTTTCATCTTGTGCCACATGGTGAAAAACAACAACAACTGGATTGTCTTGGCTGGGAGACATGAGGAAGGAAGGAAGGAAGGAGTGAGAGTGTATGCAGCAGTGGACGTGTTTATTTTATTTTTTTTAATTTTGTTTTATACCACTTTATGTCAACAGATTTCTCTGCGTGAAAGTCGGGCTGCTCTCCCCGGGGAGAGCGCGTCGCCACAAGTGCAGCGCCTACCCATTATTTTTTATTCCTCAGGGATGGTGTCTAAACACGACACCTGTGTGCATGCTGTTTTTTTTTAATTTTGTCATCCGCTCCTACCGGCACACGATGGCCTGTTCTTTCGAAAGGCGGAACGGGGTTTTAACGTGTGCGCAAGATGTTCTGCGAGCGTTCGCACACGGAGCCTCGGTTTATAGTCTCATCCGAATGACTTTGACATTCAGTTTGATTTTTTCGTCAAACTGGGAAGAAAGGGTACGAACCCAGAACCTCACGGTTCACTTGTTGGCAGGCGAACATCTTAACCATCCTGCCACCGTCCTTCCTGTTGTGTTCACCCTGCCAGTCCACACCAAGCCTTGCCCACACAGCTGTGCATGCCCACACAGCCTGTGCATTGCCCACACAGATTATGTGCATTGCCCACACAGACTGTGCATTGCCCACACAGATTCTGTGCATTGCCCACACAGCTGTGCATTGCCCACACAGCCTGTGCATTGCCCACACAGCCTGTGCATTGCCCACACAGATCTGTGCATTGCCCACACAGCCTGTGCATTGCCCACACAGCCTGTGCATTGCCCACACAGCCTGTGCATTGCCCACACAGCCTGTGCCGCCTGATAAACATCGCCCGTCTCAAAGCGCCAGTTGACAGGGACACAAGAGGTGGACCCTGAGAATCCCCTGACCTGTCCTGACCCGTTTATCCCTCACGCCTAGCCCTGGCCCCTATCCTCCCCTGCCCCTGCTGCCCCCGGCCCTCCCACAGTCTAGGGGGGAGAGGCTTTCCATTGACACTCATATCAGCGAGCTGTGATCTTCCGGCCTAATCCCTGTCTGTGAGGGGAAAATAATGCTCTAAGTCCCTCTTTCACAGCTCCTTTGCAGCCTCAGCAGAGGTATTGGGGGCGGGCAGCCAGCCCTGATAAGTGCTACAAGTCAGCTGTTTACCTTTTTAAGCCCCACCCCGGGCTACGTACTGCTGGAGTTCATGTCACTCCTGCCACCTTGAATGTGTCACTGGCCTCTGACGTCATTCAGGGAAATGGGTTTTCCCTATAATAACATTGAGGAAACAAGATTACAATGCAGACACCCAGCCATTCTTCTTTCAAGACAGTGCTATTGATAGAACGCAAATATTCTTACCATAAAGCTCACAAGGTTCAGTTTTTCCTGTCTTCTGCCCTGGCTTACAGTCATTGCAGACAAACTATGAAGTTAACGTATCGGAAAAAAGGGGGAAGAAAGAACGAAAGGGGAGGGAGGGAGGAAAGGAAGCGTGGTGGAAGGATGGTGCCAACTACGTGTCAGTTCATTCATCCTAAGCTGACACAGCCAAGAACAGAAGTCTTCGGCTAGAGCTCCGAGGTTCACCAATACAGCAAGATTTTGCGTATGCCAACATTATAAGCTGATGCAGTGAAGACTTCGAAAAATGACGTTATGTCCGTGTTTCGGGGGGTTTGTTATTGTTGTTTTTTTTTGTTCCAGGGGTAAAGATCCCAGTAGTTCGCCAGTTGTAAGATTTGGTGTATGTGACGTGTTTACCCTCCATTATGAAGCCGCATTCTGACTTCAGGGCTATAGTCTAGACAGATATCTGTGTGCATGCGATTGCAGGGACATGTCTATACATGTCTATCCAGTTTTGTTCTCCAAAAGAGTGCTAGGAGAAGTTTATGACCAGTGTACGCAGACGGGGGCAGACGTGAAGAATCGACAGAAGAGATCAGTTGCTCCGAATCCCCAAAACCACATGGGTGCATATTCCTTTATCCTCCAAATAAAAGAACGAAATAAAATAAAATAAAACAAGATAAAAATGGATTAAAAAAATACAGCTGCATGTGAGAACGGAACCTGTGATCCTTGAATCACGCATCGAATGTCCTACCCACTCAGGTGGCCGAGCTCCAGTAGGCCTCGTGTGGTTTGATTTTGTATGGTATGTATGTATGTATGTATGTATGTATGTAATGCATGTATGTATGTATTTTGTATGTATGTATGTATGTATGTATGTATGTATGTATGTATGTATGTATGTATGATGTATGTATGTATGTATGTATGTATACTGCTGAATAGAATGGATCTTTGGATGGCTGGAATGTAACACAACTCAAAATGACACCCCCCCCCCCCCTCTAGGGATACTGGGGGTCTGTAAGTATAGAGAGCATCTCCATCTTCTGGAAATTCTGTGCTAGGAATCCTCTCTTTTCTATCCCTCTCTTTCTTTCTGCCTTGTTCCTTTTTTCCCTATTGCTCCCTCCTTCTCTGTCTATGTGCATTCTTGGTCCACTCTTCTGCCTTAGCCCCCCAGAAAGACTTGAAAGATAAAACAAAGAACTTTCTCCCATGCCATAGTTGGATGTGCTGGGCCTGACTTGTCAGGCACTTAACGGAGGCACAGTCTTGCTCATATGACACACAACAGTAGATGAAAAAGAAGAAGTAGGAGGAGGAGGAGGAGGAGGAGGAGGAGGAGAAGAACAAGAAGAACAAGAAGAACAACAAGTGTCAATTGTCCGTTGTGTGTTGAATAGAATTCGTTTCTTTAAGAGAGACAACACAGCAACACAAACAAACAGAAATGTGATAAACATGGCAGAGTTCTTTGTGCCATTGATTGCCGTTCTTGATAATTACCAAGTGTGCCACTTACACAAAGTGTCTTGTAACGATCTGTGGCTGCCTTTAATTACCTACAATTATGTCTTCTGATATGAGAACTACTCAGATTGCTGTTGTTGTTAAATTTATGTGGGGTGATATTTTTATAAAAACAACAACACATTTCAGCTTTACTATCAGAAAAGTGGTTGTTCTAGCTTTTTTCTTCTTATAATCATCATCACACTCTTTCTAAAGTCACTTCGAAATTCCCTACACGTTTGCTGAGAATATCCGCCTAAACACTGCCCTATTGTAGCCTGATACTCGTAATGTTGGGCGCATTTGTAGCGGCTCTCGGAGGTGGCATTAAAAAGTATTTCTAAAATAGTTTTCTGTCAACGTCGTGGAATGTTAAGAATGCCAGGAATGGCGGGGTGTCGGAGGGGAACGATTCTGCTCCTACACACAGAGATTAAGCCACTGAGAGGACTGTTTTGACCATGATCCCTCCTCTCCCTGTTTGTCGGTCTGTCTGTCTGTCTCTATTTGAGTGTCTGTCTGTCTCTCCGTATCTGTCTGTCCCCCTATCTGTCTGTCTTTCTGTCTGTCTGTCCCACTGTCTCTCTGTCTCTGCCCCCCTATCTGTCCTGTCTGTCTGTCTGTCTGTCTGTCTGTCTGTCTGTCTGTCTGTCTCTGTCTGTCTGTCGTCTGTCTGTTCTCTCTCTCTCTCTCTCTCTCTCTCCTCTCTCTCTCTCTCTCTCTCTCCCTCTCTCTCTCTCTCTCTCTCTCTCTCTCTCTCTCTCTCTCCCTCCTCTCTCTCCAGTAGCAGCAGCAGCAGCAGCAGTAGTAGTGTTAGTGTTAGTGTTAGTAGTAGTAGTAGTAGTAGTAGTAGTAGTAGTAGTATCATTACTACTACTACTACTACTACTACTACTACTACTACTACTACTACTACTACTACTACTAGTAGTAGTATCATTACTACTACTACTACTACTACTACTACTACTACTACTACTACTACTACTACTACCAGCCGGAAGGAACGGATCACAAAATCAACAAACTGCATGAAGGCAGGGACTGGATGTAAAATAAAAAATACAGAGCATATTCCCTTATTCTGGAATTACTATTACCACTGCCACCACTACGACAATTAATGAAGTAGCCGCATACGGACTTCGGGAAGATGGCATAACATCCCAGATTGCAGGTGTCCAGTATGTCACACATTGCCATATATCGGTTGGGACGGCAGCGGTACCCGGGGTAGAGGCTGTAACGGGTATCACCTCTATAATACACACATTCCAATGGCGGGGTGGAGGAGGATACAATAGGAGGGGGGGGGGGGGGGGTAGGGTGAAGCTCCACTTCTCTCACATTACACATTGTCGCCGGCACAGTCTATTTATACCGAAACCTCAGCACTATCTGTCACAAGAAAAACCCAACGCCAGTTAACACACCCTCTTTTTTCTTCGTCTTTTTTTTAAAGGTAGTCTGTCTTCCACTTTGTGACACCATCTGCTGAATGTCTCCCCGTTTGTGCTAAAACCTTTTTTTCCCCGATCCACTAGACCTTGAGAGGTGGTCTGGGTGCTAGTCCTTTAGAGAACACGATAAACCGAGGTCCATTGTTCAACACGCAATTCAGTGCATGGAAAAGAACCTACAGTAACAAGAGAGTTGTCCTACCTGGCAAACGTTCTGCAGTAAAGAAAAACAAAAAACATCACTGATAGCTTAGGAAAACAAATGCACTTGCAGACTGGGAGAAAAAATAGATTGCTTTGCTTTTGTAGCGACACCCCCTCCTGGAGAGCAGCCCCCCATGTCCATGCATCAACCCCACCCCCCCCCACCACACACACCACCGCACCCCCCCCCCCCTCCCCCACAGAGTTACTCACCTATTCCAAATGGACTGTCCACGAATCCCCCTGCTCCTCCCCCCTTCCTAACCCCCCCCCCCCCCCCCCCCCAGGATCTGAGAATCTCTTCATTTCACGGGCAGTCAGTAGCGGTGCTGCTTCCTGCTCAGGTGACAGGAACTGGAGACAGGAAGAAAGCCCAAAGATCAGAACAGCTGCGCTGATCCCTTCTGAAACAGGAGTTTTGTGTCACAGGTGAAACAGAGTTTTGTGTCACAGGCGACAGTCCCTCCGCTACAATGCTTTACGAGTCCCTGGCTGACTCAGGTTCCTTGCCTCTGCCTCTTCCCCATCCTCCTCCTCCTCCTCCTTCTCCTCTTCATCCTCCTCCTCCTCCTTTTAGAAATTAGAAAAAAAAAAACACAAACAAGAATTTGACTTGACCTCCTCCTCCTCCTCCTCCTCTTCCTCCTCCTCTTCTTCCTCCTCCTCCTCTTCTTCCTCCTCCTCCTCCTCTTCTTCCTCCTCCTGCTCCTCTTCCTCCTCCTCCTCTTCCTCATCTTCCTCCTTCTCCTCCTCCAAACTAGTCTGGCTAGCTGACTCAACGGTCTACCTGCCATTGGCAAATCTCTGAAACTCAGATTTAGAACTAATGGAGAAAAGAGGAGGGGCTGGTTGTAAAATAGCCAGACAGAGAAGGCGTGTGTGTGTGTGTGTGTGTGTGTGTGTGTGTGTGTGTGTGTGTGTGTGTGGTGTGTGTGTGTGTGTGTGTGTGTGTGTGTGTGTGCGCTCGTAGTGTGTGTGTGTGTGTGTGTTTGTGTGCGTGTGTGTGTGTGTGTGTGTGTGTGTGTTGTGTGTGTGTGCGTATGTGTGTGTGTGTGTGTGTGTGTGTGTGTGTGTGTGTGTGTGTGTGTGTGTGTGTGTGTGTGTGTTGTGTGTGTGTGTGTGCATGGGCGCCCAGGTATGTGTGAATCTAGAGGGTAATGTTCTGATGGAGAAGTATAGTGAAGGTGTAAAAGGTTGTATCCCTTGTCTCTTGTCTCCCGGTTAAGTTATTTTGACTTTATTACCCTGTTTGTTTGGATTTTTTATATGGTAGGGGGGGAGGGGGCTTTCTTGGTTTTAGATATTTTACAAATTGCCTTTCATTCATCATCTGGCGGAGAACAGATGTTTGCCTGACTGAAACAATACTATTCCACCCAAAAAAAAAAAAAAAAAACCCACCCAGACTAGACTATTTTTCATGAACATGTTTTCTTTGCTAACAAACATCAACTTGGATCAAATCATTCAAAATGGTCCCCTGAGGACACACACACACACACACACACACACAGTACCCACACTCCTCTGGGAGCAGAAATGGCGGGAACACATCAAGTAAAATTCTTCAGGGACTGTGTACAGTAAAGAGAAGTTTAGAGAAGAAGGCTTAACACTGTGAGAAAGAAAGAAAGAGAGAGACAGATTATTTTATTTATTATATTTTATTTATTCTTTTATATGGAGGATAATGAGAGAGAGAGAGAGAGAGAGAGAGAGAGAGAGAGAGAGAGAGAGAGAGAGAGAGAGAGAGAGAGAGAGGAGAGAGAGAGAGAGAGTATTTTATTGATTTTATTTTATTTATTCTTTTATATCAAGGATAATGAGAGAGAGAGACAGACAGACAGACAGACAGAGACAGACATATAAACAGAAACAGAGAGGGACAGCCAGAGAGAGAGAGAGAAGAGAGAGAGAGAGAGAGAGAGGAGAGAGAGAGAGAGAGAGAGACAGACAGACAGACAGACAGACAGACAGACAGACAGACAGGTAGACAGACAGACAGACAGACAAACAGACAGATGGGTAGTTGCAGGAGTTAGGCAGGCAGGCAGGCAGGCAGATGGCTTATCAAGGGCTCAACCTGCTCAGTTACACTGTCCTCTCTCCGCCTGCCAGGGCCACGTGATAAAATTGGCGGCAAGTAATCCCCCTTGATCCCGGGTGGATTAGCTCCCCTGATGGATCCACCCTAGTCAGCAGTGAGCGAAGGAAGAGCGACAACTCTTCCTGACGTCTCGCTCTAGCTCTGCTCGGGGGCCCAGGCGAAGGGGTCTGTTTAGCAGGGGTGGAAAGGGTTAAGAGAGCATTTCCTCGCTAACCAAAGAAAAAAACCTTCCCAGGGCAGACGAGGGGAGCCGTGATTAGCTGATTACAGAGCAGTGGAGGACTACTAATTAAGCAGTCTGCCGCTAGTCCCCCTGTCCAGTAAATCAGTGTCTCCTGCCTCCTCCTCCCCTACACTCCTTCATCTGCCAGCACTTTGAGGTAACAGCGTCAACAAAACAGCTCCTTTTCCTCCCAAGGAAGGGCTGTGCTTTTGTCTGTTGCTGTGGGTTCTAATAGCTGAGGTCACCATCCCCGTGGACTTCAGGCCATTGACTTCAGCTTGCCTGACCTTCCCCTTTTCCAGAACACCCAGTGACCCTTGCTTTGGGAGACATTGTCTCAAAGTAGCCATTAGGAAGAGGTCTTGTGAAAATGTCAGGGGATGGCAAACTGTTCACACACGCACGCACGCGCACGCACGCACGTACGCACATACACGCTCACACACACGCACGCAAGCACGCACGCACAGAGTCTTAATGGCAATAAAGTTTTCTGATTCTGATTCTCACACACACACACACACACACACACACACACACCACACACACACACACACACACACACACACACACACAATCTATACATATTGCATATTGAAATGTTGAAATATGAGTAAACTATAATTTTGGTTCAGGTGTGTGTGATTAGCTAGTTTTCTGATATTATCACCAGTTTAGTCCTCGTTATTACTGTAATTATTGTCGTCGTCATCATTATTGATTTTTTTTCTTTTCCATCTCCTTACATACTTTTCTTTTGTAGATGGCTTGATGAAAAAAGCAAGTGTTTTGCTTACTCAATGTAACATCTGTAAATAAACATTTGGCTTTGACTTTGACCTACACACACACACACACACACACACACACACACACACAATTTAGAAGAAGTGGACAGCATGATGCTTCTTTTGTCAGGGCAGTTGTTAATGACTGGATGAACACACAGGTCATCAAAATTATTCAGATATATAATAATTATAATTTCCATTTTTCCCCGTTTCGCCACTTTCAAAAACCATAGGTATGTAGTGCCAATCCCGTGAACAGCAGCATAGTCATCATGGCATTCTGCATGCTTGTTCTGGATTAGATCGAAAATGAACAGCAATTTGTTTAGTTTTTGCTATGTCATGGAGTGTGTGACTATGAGCGTGTGCTTTGACAGAGTGTAGATCATAAAGGTAAAGGTGTCCCGTAACCTATGTCCAGATCATAAAGGTAAAGGTGTCCCGTAACCTATGTCCAGATCATAAAGGTGAAGGTGTCCCATAACCTATGTCCAGATCAAAAAGATAAAGGTGTCCCGTAACCTATGTCCAGATCATAAAGGTAAAGGTGTCCCATAACCTATGTTCAGGGCGAGGTGTCCAAGACCTCAGCTTCTGTAGGGGCCAGCATACTGAGGGCGGCGCCCATGTCCTCTCCCTCGCAGGTACCCATTTACAACTGGGTGGACTGGGGGACTGTATTGAAGCCAAGGCGCGCAAACGGTCACCCATCCAGTTGGTGACCACGCCCAATGCTGCTTAACTTTAGCTTAGGGAAAGTTAGTGTTCTAAGATCCTCACTATCAACAGGTACTCACAGCTGCCCAGAGATGCTGAGATCATCTCTATCAACAGGTACTCACAGCTGCCCAGAGATGCTGAGATCATCTCTATCAACAGGTACTTACAGCTGCCCAGGGATGCTGGACTACACAGGATTCTGTCTGGCCCCTTCAGAACTCCCCCAGGAGCTAGACACAGCTGCTCACTGGCCATCTCTACACGGCAACAGGTCAGACCCCCACAGCCAGCTCCTGTCCCACCGGATGAGACTAATACACCGAGGCCCGTGTGCGAAGGCACGCAACACATCTTGCGCACACGTTAAATCCTGTTCCGGTAAGGGTAGGCCATTGTGTGCCGGTGGGAACAGATGACAAGATTTACAAAACTGCATACACACAGGGACTGGATGTAAAAAAGCACATGAGTGCTTATTTCATTATCCTCGATATAAAAGAATCAAAAGAAAAATCCTGACAAATATCCCACACTGACCAGTGTCCCTGTGGCACACAGGACTACAGACCTCCCCCTCCCCCTTCTTTCTTTTCCTTTATTATTTTATTTCGAGGACAACGGATTAAGCACTCACGTCTTTTAAAAAAAAAAATCAGTCCCCATGTGTATGCAGTTTTGTCAATGTTGTCATCCATTCCTACTGGCATACAATGGCCTACGCTTCAAAAAAGCAGAACGGGTTTTAACGTGTGCGCAGGATGTTCTGTCCTATCCTGCAGTCCTGGCTACCTTCAACATGAAGGCACCAGACATAGCCCAGCCCTGTGTGCAGAGCTCCAGGGGAAAGAAAAGGTGGGGGAGGGGGAGATGGCTGCCACAGACAGCGACTTTGCCATCCAGTCCAGACAGAACTTGAGTGTGGCCAGGGGGAATGCTGTGTAGTAGGAGAATTCCCTTAGAGGGTTTTATTTTTATTTTATTTTATCTTTTACCACTTTATGTCACAGCAGATTTCTCTGGTGAAATTCGGGCTGCTCTCCACGGGGAGAGCGCGTCGCCACAAGCGCAGCGCCTACCCATTAAATTTTTTTTTTTCCTCAGGGATGGTATCTAAACACGACACCTGTGTGCATGCTGGGGTTATTACTGGGGTTGGGGGCCAGCACGGAATGTTTCCATTGGCTGTGTCTGATCATGATGAGTGTAAGATACACCTTACAGTCAGAAAAGTGTGGATGTGGAGAGGAGTGGAGTGTGTGGACGATTGGTGTAGTCTTCAATTTTAGCCTTCCACATACAGTGATACCTATACTATTGGGTGTGTGTGTGTGTGTGTGTGTGTGTGTGTGTGTGTGTGTGTGTTTTCTTGCATGTGTGTGCATGCATGCCTGCTGCGCGTCTGTGTATGTGTATGTGCATGTGTGCATCCGTGTGTCTGCGTAGGCACGCATAAATACATATGTAATTGTATGCTTCTGAGCACAAAAGTAGTGACAAAGTAACTATAGAGATGGCACACATGCTACAGAAGGTTACTCTCTCTTTATGCAAAGAGAAAGGCAGGTGCTCTCTACTGTGATAATTATCACCACAGCTGGTTTTGGGGCACAAGGCCTGAAACAACATTCTGTTGACACTCAGTAGGTGAAATCCACTCCCCCATAAAAACAGACGAACAAACAAAGAAACAAACACACCACAAAAACAATCAGCAGAGAGCTTTGTTGCCTAAGCTTTTCAAGACATTTAGACAAGATGATTTACTGAAAATGATCAGGTTATACTGTCACAGAAGACTAGGTTTACATAATGCTCATCACCATTTGAATCACATTTCCTCTTGAATTCCAAATGCACTTTTGCACCATTTGGGTGTCTTAGCTCTCTCTCTCTCTCTCTCTCTCTCTCTCTCTCTCTCTCTCTCTCTCTCTCTCTTCTAATGGTGGCATGTGTGTGGGGGCATTGAAAAGTAGGTCGCAGGAAAGTACCTTGTAAAGGGAGAACAGCGTGCATCAGAGCAGGGCTACCTATATCAATGTCCCAATTGGGAAGACCTTAAGTAAGCAGTTTCTACACAGACTTTTTTCCCCAATGAGATCTGATCCAGGCCAAAAGCTGTGTCATTGCCGAGGCCTACACTAAAATGTTGTAAAATGTAGTGTTGATATTGCCTTCAGCCATGACAATCTCTTAACATAATAACCTACACTCTTCTTTAAAGGAGAAAAAATCCTCTTAAGTAGGAGTATGGTTGCCTATATGGCGAGGTACATGAAAACAGTCATACACCAAACTTCTCATTCAGTGTGCAATTTCAATCTCACAGTGATTCCCAGGTGGGATGAGGGAGTCAGAGTGCACATTCTGGGTGACCCCCCAGAGTGTTAAGCTGAGGAACACACAACAACAACAGCAACAGCAGGTCAATAGCTTATGTCAAAGTGTGTAAGACCAAAAGTAAGCAATTTAAACACAAACACTTTTGTTTTCTTTGTTTGTCAGTCCTCTGCTAGATCTTCCAGGTGTACCAAATGGAAAATCTTTGTATATGCTCTTGTTCCCTTCCTTCTTGCCACTTCCTTCTGGTCTATTTTCTGCGTTCATGGTCCATTCTCCTGCCTTTTTTCCCCAAAGACTTACAAGATAACAAATCTCTTCCATGCCGAAGTTACAGGCCTGGGCTTGACTTGTCAGGCGCTTAATGGCAGCGCAACCTATTTTCGCTCATATGACAGATAACAGTTGCTGAGTTTCGATGACGAAGAAGAAGATACACAAAGCTTCCAGTTTTTCATTAAAAATGATGACAAAAGATCTGACCTCAAATACAGTTATTTTAAAACCTTTTTCTTGTTGACACTAAATTCAGTAATTGCTGGTTTTCTTTGAGACCATGCCTAAATAAACACCCTTTACCAATAGATAACCACCACCACCACCATTACCATTACCAACAGCAGCAGCAACAGCAGCACAACAACAACAACAACAACAACACACAACACACTGATCACCATACAACAACCAAACAGAGAGAGAGAGAGAGAGAGAGAGAGAGAGAGGTATTCATCCCTCCAAACTAATTGTCAAACCCCATCAGTAGCAACTCAATTAACTGTTTATTATTAACTACGCCGGTGGCAACTGGTTTACAAGTACAACAGCTTGGAAGTGGGAGGAGTGGAGAGATAGGGGGTGGAACCCTGATGAATTGCCTGCTACATGTCCCAACACCCCACACTGTGGACCATAGTAAAATGGGGGGGGGGGGGGGTCAAAGTGGTGAAGATTGTATGCAGTGATAAGGTCATTGGCCAGGCCTCCTAATTACGATGTTCACCAAAAGTTATGGTGTTGCTTTATGATTAATTTTGTCTATTTATTGTCTACACTGTCTAGACTTTGCTAACTCCCCCTTCCCCTTCCCCCTACCTCCAACCTCACACACACACACGCGAGCACGCGCACGCACACACACACACACACACACACACACACACAACACACACACACACACACACACACACACAACCTGGAATTAGAGAAGATTATGGTACAGTAGATTACTGTGCTCATCAGTGCAAAACTATCTAAAGCGAAACTCCAAGCCTCATGCGATCTTTGTTGACTTAAGAAAAGCCTTCGAATCTGTAAATCGAAGCAAAGACTGTAGGGCGTACTATCTTTGATCGAAGTGTGGTGTGGGACATCATAAGAAACAAGTGGTATCAATGACAAAGTATACAGAGCTGTTCTTGGAATTTACGATATTGTTTGTCATGTTTAAGAAACAAAAATCAATATACGGATTTGTTATGTTCAAAAGGAGTTCTTTAAACTGTTTGCTTAGTCCCCCATTGCTTGCTTATTTCTTTTCTTTTATTAATAATGAAATTGGAAAGGGGATTGTCAAAAACATTTTTTGAAGAAGCCAAACATTGTATACAAATAATTCATGGAGCTGCTGAAATGTTTTTGTTTCTTATATTGACGACATGACAATTGTCTCTAATACTGTTGTTGGTTTACACACCAGTTGTATGTTCTGAAAAAAAGAAAGAGGTGGACTTGTCTTGAATGTGAAAATGGAGAAATCTTGTATGACGGTTTTCTGCAAGGGAGAAGATCTTAGCACACCTATGAAATCGCTTTCTGGAGATGCAGAAGTTAAGGCAATGAATTCCTAGAAATACCTTGAGTAATTTAAGACAAAACAAAGCTGGAATGCTGCTTGGACAGATCGAATCAGAAAAGGGAGAAAGGCAGTTATTGTCATTTTTCAAGCTGTGAGAAAATTGAATTGTACCGAGTTTGAATTGTTTTGTAAACTGTTTGATACTGGAGTGGAATTGATGTGAAGATATGCAGCAGCAGAAATTTGGGGTACTTATGAAAATTATCAGGTTGAAAATAAACTCACGTTTGCTATAAATGTTTTGTAAATGTGCCTCTTCACTCATCTAATACAACCAGTATGTGGAGAAATCCTCACGTACCCCTTAAATATCCACACAATTATCAAGAGAATTAGTTAGTGGTTAAAAATTGACTGCTTACAAGATTATGCAGACAGGATTAGGGATGTAGTTACAGCAGCATGAGGATGGAAAAGCAGGACTGGATAGAGCGGTCAAACAATCTTGATTGAAAATCAATTTGGTGTTGCTTGGTTTCGTCAAGGGGTTGACCGTAAAACTCCATTTATAACAAAGTTTGAAGAAGCTCTGGACAGTATATTTCAGCAAAACTAGCCTGCTCATTTGGAGGAAAACATAAAGAATAGCATGGTGTTTCTCATTTAAAGGTATTTTTCGAACAGAAAAATCTCTCATTGCCGTCAAATAAATGGCACAGATACCTTCTGACAGGTTTAGAACACAAACTCTGGGAATGTGTCACAAGAGATGGTTTGATATGGATGTTGAACTAACAATCTATGTACATTGTTCTGTAAAAGAGTAGAAGATGAAGTTCAAATCATTTTCCAATGTAAAGAATATGACACAGTTCGATAGAAGTGTAGTGCAATTTTGTTGTCTGCTGCATGAATTGTTTTGTTGACAAATATTGAAGGTACTACAGTATCTGTTGTGGAGTATATTGCTGAAGCAGCTTCTGTTAGAAAAAAGAAAATGAGATCTTTAACATGAAAGCTGTTTGTAAAGAATGAGTGGTGATGATAGTTTATATTTTATTGATTCTCTATCTTTAAAAATGTGTTTAAGTTGACAATCTGTTTGCACAAAAACAACTAGTTGGATGGTCATCTTTGTGTGGTTTACACTATTCTAACATGATATCTCTTACCTGTATGTATGAACACATTTATGAAAAACACGGGATATACTGTGTTGTGCCTGTGTTGGACAATCTTTTATCAGTTTTCTTACTTGCTTGCTTTTCTCAACTTGTTTACCACTTGACCTCCCCCCTTAGCTATAAAGCTGTACAGTACCGATGCCCATACAAAACGTTCAGTGTCCAGTATCCTCTCTCTCTCTCTCTCTCTCTCTCTCTCTCTCTCTCTCTCTCTCTCTCTCTCTCTCTCTCTCTCTCTCTGTCTGTCTGTCTGTCTCCCTCTCCTCCACTCACCCCCTCTCCCCCTCTCTCTTTACCCCCCCTCTCTCTAGCTCTCTAAATGTGCAAGAGTGCATGCGCGTGCAAGAGAACCTCCTCCCAGTCCCCACTACCTACCTACCTACCCCCTAACTTCTCTCTGCTCCCCTCACTGCTCTGTCTGTCTGTCTGTCTGTCCTGGCCTCCCAGGCCCATTCATTTAGCGGGTGCCACCACACGCAAGCCGGGGGTCACTCCATTCACAGCCAGACGGCCATTAGCAATTAGCCGGGAGGGAAGCCAATTTTGCGGAGCATTAAAGTAACATGCATAATTTTATACCGCCACAGCTGCAGCACAGCTAAACTGGCAGAGGGCGACGCCTCCAACCCTTCAGTTCATTTTCAATTCGTTTTTGTTTTTAGTTTGGCTTTAGTTTGTTTATATAGCGCTGATGTTGCCATCCACATAGGTCATATCAAAGCTGATGCTGCAAAAAAACAAATCCAAACCAAAACATAGCGGGAAAAAAAGTCTGCCCCCACAATTATCACTACCACAACCACTACCACCACCACAAATACCACCAACAATAACAACAACAAACCTGCTATAACACCCCGACATTACTCAAAACATTGCGCTACTCCTTTTGAAGGAAAGTCCCTCTCCACCACCACTACCACCACACCACCACCACCACCACCACCACCACCACACCAAACACACAACAACAACAACAACAACAACAAAACAAACAAAGGAAACAAACAAGTAATCTCCTTAAACACCTAGATACATGAGTCACAACCCAACACTGCTCCCTTCACACCTTGGGGGTAGGGATAGCCTGGGGTTAGAGCCTTGCGCACTGCACTCTGATCCGCTGACCCAGGTTCGATTACCATTCAAGGGATTTTCCCCAGAGTAAACCTCATCACCCACTCCCCTCTCTCTAAAAGTCATTAAGATGAGGCTATAACTTAAGGACCGAGTGCGAACGCACCCAGAACATCCTGCGCACACGTTAAAAACCTGTCCCTCTTTTTAAAAGAGTATGTCGTTGTGTGTCAATGGAAACAGCTGACAATTTTTTTCCATTCACACATGTGTTGTGTTCAGACGTCATCCCCGATGTTAGAATGCCACTACTTTCATGGTGGGCAAAGACGGTCGCTTACGCAAAATCTCATCATTCGTGAACCTCGGAGCTTTGGCCAAAGAGTGAAAACAAATTATTCATTCATTCATTTTACTTGTGGTGGGGACGGTGTCATTCAAAGATGTTGACTTGTTAACATATTCTCAGACTTCATCGTTGTCTGCCTCCCAGTGTTTGAAGACTTCTTTGTGGAACCCTCAGTCAGCAACTCCTGAGGCCCCGACAATGCTGCCGTGGTAGGCTGAAGGCCCTCCAGGGTCCGAAAAGTTTGTCCCTCATCGGCAGGTCAGTAGGCCAGATATCGGCCTTCACTCAGGTTCTGGCGTGTTGGACAGGTCTGGAGAAGTGTTCCACTGTCATGGGAGAAGTGCCACAGGGGCATGCTTTAGAATCACCAATGTGGAACTTGGTAAAATTGTAATGTCTGAGTTTGCAGTGTTCAGTCCTCAGCCTCACAATGGTTACTTGGTCGTCTCTGGGGAGGAGGTAAAAGTAATTCTTACTGATGAAATCAGGGTGCTGCTGAAGCCATCTTCTCTTTTGTTTTTCCTTCACTATTGTCTTTGCCTCTTCATACGTCACCTCCTGCTCCTCTTGCGGCATCTGACCTCCTGACTTTGCCAGTAGGTCAGCTTCCTGGTTGCCATGGATACTGCAGTGTGAAGGAACCCACTGGATGACTGTATGCTCGCTAATTACATGAATACTAAACACTAAGAAGCCTGTGGAGTGACCTGTTTTCTGCTGCATTGTAGGCTATTGTGGATCCCGGTAGATTTCTCTGTGTGAAATTCGGGCCACGATTTCTGGGAAGAGAACGTCATTCTGATAAAATGTCACCCCTATTTCGTCAGTCCCGTCTGCATTAAATTAACATTTTATTCCTTTCGGTGAGAAAATTTCTTTCTGTTTTGCAGTGGTTTTTGCCGGCTTGCGCCGTTGTGGGATGTCTTATGTTGGCTAAAAGCAGATTGCACTGAGGACCCTACTATCCGAAATACTAGTACTTAGGCCACTACTTATGACCCAGTGTGTGAAGGAAGGGCCTAACTTCACAGAAGAGAGAGAGAGAGAGAGAGGGGGGGGGGGGGGGGGGGGGGGGAGAAGACGGGAGATCAACACGCGACTTTTCACTCTCTAAATATGTTTTACGCTTAGAACACAGGTCCATATGCGCTCTGAGAGAGAAAAATGGTTTGATTTGACTGTAAGTTATGGACAAAAAACCAGAACTTCAATGTAATGCATTGGAAGTTGTATTTTTCAATTTTTATATTTCTTGCAATGCATAATACGAATATTATGATGAGCATCGTTTGATTTGACTGCAAGTTACGATCAAAAACAGTACTGCAATGTAATATAATGGAAGTTTTTTTTGCAATGCATAATACGAATACCATGATGAGCATGGACAACTTGGACTCAAACTGACCAAAGGCATGGGCTAGCGCACCCCATTACCCCTGAACACCTCCCCCCAACCAACCCCACACCACCCTACATAGTACACTGAGTACAGTAAGCACATGACATTGCTGTATGGCTCCTCTGCTATTAACGTTCTGTTATAGGTTTTCTTTTGAATTTATTATTTTAATTGCTGGGTTTGTTTTAGCTACATTTAATTCTTGTTTAAGTCCAATATCACCCAGAGTAAACAGACTTTAAATGAAAAACAAACAAACACAATCCCACAGCACACAGCAAAGCGCACCGAAACAACACAATGCAAGGCAGTGCAACTCAATGTAATGCAGTGCAGTTTGAAAAAAACAACTAGTTATTACATAAACTCATACTTTATATCTTTTGTTATGTTTCCATTAGTGTCAATTTATAACATATATAATGAAGTGCTACACAACAGCTACCGTACCATACAGTGCAGTGGAATGGCATGCACGCGCATGCACGTATGTATGTGTGTGTGTGTGTGGAGAGAGAGAGAGAGAGAGAGAGAGAGAGAGAGAGAGAGAGAGAGAGAGAGAGAGAGAGAGAGAGAGAGAGAGAGAGAGAGAGAGAGAGAGAGAGAGGAGGGGGGGGGGGGAGTTTTGGCTAGTGTTCAGTTTCGTTTTGGTCTCAAGGACGTACATTTGTTATGTAATCAGAAACATGTACACGTGTATGATAACAGGAACATTAAAAACAAACAACAAAAACCAAACAAACCCCCCAAACAAACAGTATGAAAACCAAAACAGACGAAAAACCAAAACAAACAGACCAAAAACAAACAGACCAAAAACAAACAGACCAAAAACAAAGAGACCAAAAACAAAACAAAAACAAAAAGAACAAAAAAACCCAAAACTTCATGGTGCTGCTCTTGTGGCGACGCGTTCTTCCAGGGAAGAGTATGCCACCTAGCCCAGAATTCAGACAGAAATCTGTCATGATTGAAAGTGGTATGTATGCAATACAATACAATACAATACAATAATAATACAAACTACAATACAATACATACAATACAATACAATACAATACATTCAATTCAATTCAATACAATACAAGTCAGTACGAGACAATACAGTGCCATACATAATTACAATTACAGATGCAATATCAAACACAATATGCAATACCAAATACACCCTTCTGAATACAATACACATACAATACAATACAATATCAAATACAGTACAATAAAAATACACATAAATGCATACACAGTACATTGCAACATACCAATACCAATACAATACAAATATCAATACAATACAATACAATACAATTACAAATACAATACAATACAATACAATACAATACAATACAACAAACACAACACAATCCAGGAGTTGAATCAGAGAAAGTCCATACAATATGGGGCGCTCGCGCGCGTGTGTGTGTGTGTGTATTTGTGCGTGTGTGTGTGTGTGTGTGTGTGTGTGTGTGTGTGTGTGTGTGTGTGTGTGTGTGTGTGTGTGTGTGTGTGTGTGTGTGTGTGTGTTTGAAGAGGGGGGGGGTACTTTGAAACATTTTATTGATGAAAAAACCTAAGCACACATGGTGTCTGTTTTACATTCATCCATCTGACAGCAGGGACAATTTGCATAAAAAGACAAACACAGACAGACCGACAGAGACAGAGACTGGCAGACAGACAGACAGATAGACAGACAGACAGACAAACAAACACAGACAGAGAGACAGAGACAGACAGAGAAGTCAGCCAAAATGGACAGCCGGACAGAGAGACCGTTTCTTGGCCAGTGTCCACAAAGGTGTGATGTCAAGGACAGGCAGTCAGTTGATGACCAAGAGATGAATTAACGGCAACAGCCACACTGGCCGTCACCATGATCCATGCAAATAGACCGACAGGTACAGGACACCACCTGTCCAGCGGGGTGGAAACAGAGCACGGGCATCCTGTACAGAACTGAGTATATCATAACTGAGTGCCTAGAAGGGCCATCCCCCTTTGGTTGCTGGCATCTCTGTGTAGAATCAACCGAGTTTGCATGCAATGACAACGTAGGATAACAGAAACTAAAGGTCGATCAGAATCAAAAGCATGGATATGCTAATCTGTTACCTCTTTCCCCGTCCCTCACTACAATTTCGAGGTTTACTAAATGGTGAGATTTTGCGTATGGGACCGGTTTTTGCTCACCATGAAGGTAGCCGCATTCCGGCCTCAGGGAGGTATGTGATTTTGTGCACATCATGCTGACTCTGTTCTTAGATCAGCCGATCAAATGGTCTGTCCATCAAAATGTTTAGAGTATGTTCAACCCCCTCCTCCCACCCGCTGTCTCATAGCAAGCCAGGTATGACCAGTGGTATGGATGGTATGACCACACCTGATATCTCCCTTGCCTTTGATTTCATTGCATGGCGCTGATTTACATTACATCATTACATTTACATTACATACATTACATTACATTACATTACATGTTGTATAGTGAAACATTCTTCACATCACTTGGGCTAGTTTTTAATATTTTTTCTTTTATATCCAGGATAACGGAATAAGCATTCATGTGCTAAAGTTCTAAAGTGTAGAGCGATGTTGTTGTTGCAGGCGGGGCAAAACATTTGTATGTATGTATGTATGTATGTATGTATGTATGTATGTATATGTATGTATGTATGTATGTATGTATGTATGTATGTAATGTATGTATGTATGTATGTATGTATGTATGTATTATGATGTACATGTATGTATGTATGTATGTATGTATACATGTATATGTATTTATTTATTGTCTTATTTATTTAATTATTCTTTTCTATCGAGGATAATGGTAAAAATAAAATGAATAAATACAAACAGTGGTATTTATGTACGCATGCCTGCATGCATGCATGCATGTACTATGTATGTATGTATGTATGTATGTATGTATGTATGTATGTATGTATGTATGTATGTATGTATGTATGTATGTATGTATGTATGTATGTATGTATGTATGCATGTAATGTATGTATGTATTATTATTGTATGTATGTATATTATATTATGTATGTATGTATATATGTATGTATGTATAATAATATTATATATTATTCATAATTTATTATTCTTTTATATCGAGGATAATGGTAAAAATAAAATAAATAGATAAAAAGTGGCTATGTATTATGTATGTATGTATGTATGATATGTATGTATGTATGTATGTATGTATGTATGTATGTATGTATGTATGTATGTATGTATGTATTATCATCATGATCATGATCATGATCATGATCATCATCATCGTATCTTGTACCATTTTAAGTCACGGCAGCTCAGATTTCTCTAGAGCTCTGCGTGAAATTCGGGCTGGTCTCCCTGGGGAGAGCACGTCGCCACAAGAGCAGCGCCACCCATTATTTTTTTCTTTTTTTGTCTGCAACTATATTCATTTGTTTTCCTATCAAAGTGACTTTTTCTGCAGAATTTTGCCAGGGACAACTCTTGTTGCCGTGGGTTCATTCACGTCCGCTAAATGACTTTGTGTAGCACAGGGACATCGGTTTATTGTCTCATCCGGAAGACTAGCACCCAGACCACCACTCGTTGATCTAATGGATGGGGGCAAGTTTTGGGCCCAAACGGGGATCAAACCACCGTACACTTCCGACCTGCACTTTTCACTTTCTAGGCAGGCGTGTTACCTCGCGCGCGCGCGCGTGTGTGTGTGTGGTCAAGTCAGGTCAAGTCAAAGGTTTATTGCCAGATGGTACATCTGTGTGTGCGTGCGTGCGTGCGTGCGCGCGCGTGTGTGTGTGCTTTGTTTTTGACTGTAGGCCTATGTTTGTATTTTTGCCATATATTCATGAACTTTTTGACCCCGCGCTCATCCTTTTGGTATTTGAAGGTTTTGCTGGACTGGAAGAACTATAAAATAATTATGCATTGTTTTCAATTATATCAGTAGAGTCCATGCCTTCACGCGCGCGCGCACACACACACACACACACACACACACACACACACACACACACACACACACACACACACACACACATACACACACACGCGTGCGCGCGCACAAACACACACATACCCCCCCCCTTCCACACACACGCTCACTTAAACACTTTTGTCCTGACAACAATGTTTATTATAATGTTCACATTTTAAAGCATCAGCATGTGGAAGCACGGAGAAAAACCAAAATGAACAGAGAAAACTAGTGTCCAGGCTGGCAGCACAATAATCCTGGTCACTTGTTCAGCGAGTCTACACTGTACAGCACAGGACTGCAAAACACACCTCCATTTTCCATGAGAGAAAATGGACCTCTCTCTCCTCTCTCTCTCTCTCTCTCTCTCTCTCTCTCTCTCTCTCTCTCTCTCTCTCTCTCTCTCTCTCACTCTCTCACTCACACCACACACACACACACACACACACACACACACACACACACACACACACAACACACACACACACACACACACACACACACACACACACAACACACACACACACACCACACACAAGTATCTTAATGACAACAAAGAAGAACAGAAGACACTCCATGTCAAGTACTATTTCAACAAAGCAGGCTGCACAACTGCGGCATCATGTCTAACAAAGGAAAGAAATTGAACACTGCTGAACAACATCAACACAATGGAATGATCTTGAGAAGTGCAAGTTTTGAACAATAGGCTGTTCACATAATAATGCACACGCATGTACTACAGTGCTTCTTGCTGGCACTGTTGTTTTTCTCCGTTTTTGTCTAAATGCAAACTTTATATTTTACATCCAGACATTACAAACTATGACCACAGAATTTTTAAGCAACAAGGTCAGAGTCTAGTTGCAGATGTTTAAGCACTCTCGCGCGCTCTTGTGGCGAGCGGCAAGCGGCGAGGGCAAGAAAAAACTGCAGCAAAACGGTAAAAGACGCGAGACGACACAATTTTCCTTATTTCCTGGGTTTTTAACTCTTCCTTGTTCCTTTACTTTCTGTTACAACCTTCTTGTTTATTTTCTGCTTTCTTCGTCTATTCTCCTCCCTTTTTTCCAGAATGACTTAACAAAATGACAGTCATCTCCTACGCCGAAGTCAGATGCACTGGGCCTGACTTGTCAAGGGCTTAAAATTAACGGCGTGCCAACGCATTTTCTTTCATACGACACACAACAATAGTTGCTGCCAGAGCGTTCGATGACCACGACGATGAAGAAGAATACCATAATAATTACAGACTAAAGTAGTTCACCAGCGTAGGAAGACAAGCAATCCCCAAATCAAAATTGTTTCCTTGTTTTAACCATGACCTTGTTGTAGTCTATTCCATGAACCGGCAGAATAAGCCTAACGGACATTTTCCTTCTCATTAACAATCAACGTTTGCTTTTCTTACTAACACTGCTTGGTCTACATGTAATAATTATGTCTTCTTTATCTCGTTTGCTTTGGTTGTCCCAGCGACACCATCTGATTTAAGGACTTTACCATCAACCATTACTCGTGAAATAAGAGTTTTTTCCTCGCCGACAGTTCCTCTCATTGCTGCTTTGTACTGCCATGTGCTCACGAGGTGGAACAAAGACTTCTTCACCTTTCGGGCCTGTCTGGCCAGAACCCTACCAGCATAAACTTGTCTCTGGGCAACTAGCTGATGGGACAGGGGGAGTGGGGAGTGGGAAGGGACGGGGATACTTCTTCTTGGTTGAAAGTGTAATGCCAACACTCACAGTCATTAGAGAGTTAACATAAATAATCATCTCAGGCTGTGGCGAGGGTGAAGTCTGACTGTTTCTAACCCACACCACCATGGAATAGTTTATTCAAAGGTCACAGAATACAATATTCCCATTTCTGTGCTGTACTGTCATTTTCTGCGATGCTAGCCACTCCTGGAAACTTTGCCTTTTGCTAACAATAAGATACTGAACAAGCTTGATGTTCTCCATTGTGAACTGGCTGTGAAGTATGTACACAACATCATTATTTGCATCTTGGCTGACATCAACATTAGGAACATGTATTGCGTAAAGTGCAGCCACTGATAATAAAACAACTGTACAGAATAATAACAAAAAACAACACGCAGCAACGATAACAACAGTTATGACAACGATAGCACTAAAATAAAAAGCAAGAAAGCAAGTTAAATAACAAGGTCAAAATGAACACCAAACATGAACAGACATTGCAGTGCGCGGTCACGTTACTACAGTATCGAGGGATCTGTAAACAGTGGTTTTTCTTCTCTTTCTCCATTCACTGTCTTTCCCCTGTCTGTTCCGTTCTGGCATTCTCATCTCGGTGTCAGTCCTGTTCACTGTAGACATTCCGTTTATACCAGGGCTTTTAGGACACTGGTGCTGACTTTACCTGTGAGAGGGTAATAAATTGATATACACCTTCACAATTCGTGTAATTAAAGCGGTGCGGAATTGTCTCTGAAAGGCTTCAGCTATGACTGAATTCTTCGTGATTAACTAGGATCATTAATAATCTTACACTGAATGTGATCCCTTTTTTCAACATGTCTTTAGAACAGTGTCTAAAGACAGGCCTCTACATCTCTTTAAACAGAAAGGAACAGCAACTGTTACCCCTTTGTCTTTTTCTGAGAGTATTTGTAGTATTTTGTTTTACCTGCATCTAATGATGATGTGTACCCTGTCAGACACTTTTGCTACGAACTGATGGGGACTGGGTGTTAAAAAAAAATGCACACGTGTGTGCTTATTCATTATTTTCGAAATAAAAAGATATGTTTTTATTTGATTTGATCTGAGTTTTAAAACAGCAGAAGTCTAGCACGTTGACAAGATTGATTGGGTGCCTGTGTGTGTGCGCGTATGGCGTATGGGCTTAAAATTAATTGGAAGGAGTTCAAACTATAATTGTGCAATACATCCGTCATGTGAGGACTTTTGTATTTTCATATGAATATTGGTTCTTTGGATTGTATTGTATTGTTTTGTGGTGGCTTATTGTATATTTTTTATGCTTATGTGAGTGCAGCGTGGGTTTTTGGGCAGGTGTGCCCTTGAGGGTTGACCTGCAGACATTAGAGTGCCTTTCTGCATGAGTGTATGTTAGTGTGTGTGTGCCCCTGTAAGTATATTATGTGTGCTTCTAGATGCCTTAGCATTGTAGGGATATGCTGGGGGGGGAGAGAGAGAGAGAGAGAGAGAGAGAGAGAGAGAGAGAGAGAGAGAGAGAGAGAGAGAGAGAGAGAGAGAGAGAGAGAGAGAGAGAGAGAGAGAGAGAACGCATTAATTGTCGAGTCATCTAAACATCATGCTGTTGATTTATAGTGTGTGTGTGTGTGTGTGTGTGTGTGTGTGTGTGTGTGTGTGTGTGTGTGTGTGTGTGTGTGTGTGTGTGTGTTTTGTTCTCCTAATGTATTGTGAATACTCTTTCTTTTTTCTTTTTTGTGCCATCCATTATGTTAGGATTTTTGGTGCTATGTGCTTAAAGTTAATTGGAAGGAGTTCAAACTATAATTGTGCAATACATCCGTCATGTGAGGACTTTTGTATTTTCATATGAATATTGGTTCTTTGGACTGCATTGTATTGTTTTTGTGGTGCACTTATTGTTTTTATTTATTTATTTATTTTTTATGCTTTTGTGTTGCTTGGCTCTTTGGGCAGGTGTGCCCTTAAGGGTTGACCTGCAGACATTAGAGTGCCTTTCTGCATGAGTGTATGTTAGTGTGTGTGTGTGCGCCTGTAAGTATACTGTGCTTCTAGATGCCTTAGCGTTGCACGGGATATGCTGGGGGAGAGAGAGAGAGAGAGAGAGAGAGAAGAGAGAGAGAGAGAGAGAGAGAGAGAGAGAGAGAGAGAGAGAGAGAGAGAGAGAGAGAGAGAGAGAGAAAGAACGCATTAATTGTCGAGTCATCTAAACATCATGCTGGTTGGTTTGTTTGTTTGTTTGTTTGTTTGTTTGTTTGTTTGTTTTTTGTTGTTGTTTTTTGTTTTTTTTTTTGGGGGGGGTGTTTCTTCTTTGTGTGTGTGTGTGGGGGGGTGTTTTGTTCTCCTAATGTATTGTGAATACTCTTTCTTTTTTCTTTTTTATGCCATCCATTGTGTTAGGATTTTTGTTGTGAGTTTTTTTCACACGCCCATATCTGCAAGCATTGGTTTTGTCAAATTTCATGTACCCCATAGGGGTTTTCTTGAAAAAAATAAAATTTTGAATTGAATTTTTTTGAATTTTTTTGATTAAAAAAATAGTTCTGAAAAAAGAGATAAACATAAAATCTACACTTATCAACCAATGAAAAAAACTAAGAAGTGATGGATTCTCTTGAATACATCATAATCTTTAAACTTGTATGTTATGTTGTACCTATCTAATTTTATTGAACGATAGATATCTTTTCAAAAAAAGAATAGAATAAGTAAATAATAATGATTTAATGATACATGTCCATATTATCTAGCCTTCGGCTATCACACAGGGAAATACTCAGGTCAACAAAGGGGTCAACAGTGGCTGTTTTTGTCCATGTAAAGGCATGTAGCGTCTGTCTCTAAACACCGTTCTAGGAGGGGGAGGGGGGGGGGGGCAGACAATGCATATGTGTGTGATTATCAATATAAACAAACCAAACATAAAAAATATTTACGCATGCAATGTCTCTCTCTCTCTCTCTCTCTCTCTCTCTTCTCTCTCTCTCTCTCTCTCTCTCTCTCTCTCCTCTCTCTCTCTCTCTCTCTTCTCTCACTCTCTCCTTGACCCATTCTAATATGCTGCATGTTGTCTACCAAGTTTACGACAAAGTCAGTACTATTGATCAGTGTTTATTCCATCAATGGCCTCTTACATAACACGTTATAATTATCAAACAAATGATTATGTCAGACATAGTCTGGCACAGAACATAATGAACACTAAGCGTTTGTGGCACTGACAGATTAACTGAGATTATGAAGTTCCTTTCAACTGGCTACCTGTACAACAAGCAACATAAATGCTATAAAACTAACAGTAAAAAAAAAAAAGAACAACCTTAGATCTCTATCCTACTTTGGGGACGAAGCAAAAGAAAGGTTTCAAAATATACAAAAAGAAAAGAAGTTTGCAGAAAAGAACGAAGAGCTTTTCTTCCCCCATTCAAGAAAGAAAAAAACAAAAACCCTGTTACCCCTAAAAGCCTGATATACAAAAACATGCAGACCTGCGTACATGTGCATTTAAATACGTGTATAAATACCGACACTCTCTCAGGAGTAACAAACAGCTATACAAAAGGAGATGGAAATTTATATTTATAAACAAGAGAAGAAACGTTCGTTTTTCTTTAATATAAACAGACGCATGAACTTTATTTTACCACTGGCACAAATGAGTCCAAACCAATGATTTTTACACGATCTAGCATACCTGTAAGTAAACCATTTATTCCTTTATCTTTCGTTTGAGTGACTTTTCCTCTGACTTCTTTAGGAGTTATTGAAGTCCTGCACTGGGGTTTTGAGGGAGTGTGACATGGGCAACGTTACCACGGCAGAGTCCAATCTTTCGCAGGTTCATGCTGGGTATGTCCGGGTCTTCCATCGTGATGGATGTAGCTGGCTTACTCTTCTACGAAAGATGCGTGGAGTTTCAAAGAGTGTGTCAGATGTGCGGCATGAGTCTGCACACAACACGACACTTGGTTCATTGTCTTATCCGGAGGACTTTCGGGGAAGAGGAATCAGCACCTGTGTTGATTAACTCCACGGGGAAATTCCCAGGAAGAGATGCCTCAGTGAAAACTCGATCCCATACCCTAAATGAATATCACATCATCAGGAGGTCTCAGGCTCACGAGGCTTTTCTGCCTACCGCCCCCATCTCACCATCTCTTGGTAAGACAGCATGAGAATTATTGGCTTGCAGAAAGTACCTTGGGTAAAGAAACAAAAGCTGTTCTCTTGTTTACAGTTAAACATGACTGCTGTTCTCCACACTACACAGCTGGTAGTTTGTACTGATACATAACACCAGCATAAAAACAAAGCTTTGAACACCTGAAACTAGCAAATGACGAAAAAAGCTGCAACAATGAAATGGACATTTTTACACCGCACAAAGATTCTTAAGCATATTCATAATTATGCAATGCTCCACAGTCAAATCTCTCATTCAAAATAATATACACTTCACGTAGGGAGCCAACATCGTTTTACAGAGATATACATAGTCATGTTCAAATAATGCTTACATTTCTTCCGGTAGGTTTATTTTGATAAAGTCATGTTTCTCAATGTTCTTTTTTAGACAACACCATTTCTGTATCAACAAAAGCAACACTCACACTATATTCTCCAGAAAATCTGGCATCTTCAGCGTTCTTGTCGAAACTCCGTTTTTAAACATACTTTGTCATACACACTACCCCCCCCCCCCCCTCCTCCACTCCCCCAATCTCCCAAGTTACCAACACTCCCCACAAACTGAAGTGTTTCCTCCAG
Source organism: Stramonita haemastoma (assembly GCA_030674155.1). Taxonomy (NCBI): domain Eukaryota; kingdom Metazoa; phylum Mollusca; class Gastropoda; order Neogastropoda; family Muricidae; genus Stramonita; species Stramonita haemastoma. Next base: position 115,978,163 of record CM060316.1, read on the forward strand.
CAGAAACCAGAGGCACTGCTGCAGACAGCAGACTGCACATCCCCCATTCTCACACCATTCAGCACCTTCCATCAGCACCCGCGTTTATCGGAGACACACATACAGGCATGTACAACATTCTACACTAATCAGACTGGCTTCAAGTTGTGATCTAAGCCGTACTCATCGGGAATCCATTGACGTAATACACTGTAGAAGCCATGTGATCGATCGACAGTCATTAGTACAGTTGTATTTTCAGAACACACAGGGACCAGGATCATCTTAGGGACACTCCCCAAACAGCTGCATCTGAACCAGGCACAGAGCACAGGGGAAAGGACGGCTATTACAGCACTCACTTTTCCCAAGCTAAGGTTAAGCAGCATCCAGCGTTGTTACCAATTGGATAGCTAGGTGGCCGTTTACGTGCCTTGGCTTCAGCACAATCCCCCAGTTCACCCAGCTGTAAATGGGTACCTGCCCTCTTTATGGTCAGGGAAAGTAAAGCAGCGAGGGAGAGGAGATGGGCGCGGCCCTCAATATGCTGGCCCCTAGAGAAGCTGAGGTCTCTGCTGCCTCGCTCCCCTATGGCCACACAGGTTAAGGGACACCTTGACCTTGACCTGACATTAATCTGAACACGGCACAGAGGGAAGGGCCATCATCTGCAGCCACACTCATCGGCGATCATGTTTTCGTGATGGCGCACCACGATCTCCTCGTACTCAAAGTACATCATGCTGAGCGGCTTCAGCTTGATGGGCACACAGCAGGTGGGCGGCGCCAGACGCCGCTTCTTCTGCCGCATCAGGGTCTGCAGCATGGCGTGGTTGGTGGGCTTGTACTTGCTGTCCACCGGCGAGGGGCACTCCCCGTAGCAGAAGCGAGCGTTGAAGTGTTTGGGGTGGATGATCCACTGGCCCCAGCCGATGAACTCGAAATCCACCTTGAAGTCATACATCTGGCATTTTTCGTGCTTTGGAGCACGGTACCAGCGTTTTTTGTTTTTGTTTTTTATTTTTCCGTCGTTTGGAATCTCGGTTTCCTCTGGGGCCGGCAGAGGCTCTCTTTCCGCGAGATCGGCTGTGGCCGTTGACAGGAGCGTTCCCCGCCTGACCTCTCACTGCGCTGTCACTGTGGTTGCCCTTGAGATCGTCCGTGGTGTAGCTCTCGTACATGTTCTTCAGGAACTCGCTGTCCTCTAGGTAGAGCGCAACCAGAGAGGTGGACTTCAGAGAGGCGTCACTCAGCAGGATCGACCTCTCCAGCTTGCGGGGGATCCGAACATGGAGCGAGACATTCCCGTGATGGGAGTTGATCCACGAGTCCAGGATCCGCGTGACGTCAAACACGTCATAATCCTGCTGGACCACGGCTCGTTCCCGTAACATGACCTTCTTGACCACACGGCCGTTACGCACGACGTCAATGCGCAGCTTGTAGCGTTTCCTCTTCCGCCGCCGCTTGTTCTTCTTCCTCTTCCGGCCCCCGGAGCGGCGCAGAAAGCGGATTTCCGCTGACCTGAGGCGTTCATTGGGCGGCAGAAAGGGCACGAAGAAGCAGACGGTGGCTTTCTGTTTCTTGGAGTATTTCACCTCTGAAACAACAGACAAGAGGGATGAAAACTAAAATGTTTACAGTACATTACATAAATGTCACACACACACACACACACACACACACACACACACACACACACACACACACACACATACACACACACACACACACACACACACACACACACACACACACACACACACACACACACACACACACACACACTCCACATAAGCATTTAACGTTCTTGTTGAATTTTGTAACAAATGCATTTAGTCCTATTCTGAAAAACAATGCCTTGATTTTTCTGTCTCTGACAACATCTATATGAGTCTTTTGATGGATGATATCTTCAAACACACCTTTCCTGTGTATAATCCATTTTGACAACCTTTGCTGATATAAACTCCACGAATTTATTTAACTATGCCTGTGTCTAAATAATCTGTAAACTTACTCCCTAAGGATAAAGAAATACGCAAAGTGTGGGATCTACTGTCATTGTTGCACCAACTTTCTAGCAGCATCTACCATGGCCCACTCATTAAGACACTTGCCTATAATTAATCTGAACACGGCAACAAAATGGATCATCGTAACACCTCCGATAGTCTAGGGACCACGTTTACTAAGTACATCATTGATACTTGATATGATCTCGAGACGTTTTCTTATTAATGTGTGTGGTGGTTGATGTGTGGGGTGTGAGAGGCTTTGGGTGTGTGGTGTGTGAGTGTGTTGAAGTCATCTGTGTGTGTTGGAGGTAGCGTGTGTGTGTGTGCAGTAATCTGAGAGTATTTCCAATCTGCATGTCCTACTGGATTGCCTGAACTTTCACTGGCCCTAATTCTTGACCTGTACATTTCTAGGAACTGCTGTCTAGTAAGTCACCTAGAGAGTGACTTCGAAGTTATGATATTGTTCATTGCAGGGATTGTAACATGTCAGACTCCCATGGGCATTTGTGTTATCAAAATTAATGTGTCTTTCGTTGAATATTTTACAATTTTAGTATTATTCATTGACGTTTCCTGATTTCGCCACGATTCTTCCTACTTGTCACCCAAAATGATATTTGATGACCATGCGCAGAACACAAGCAACGTGCGCACGTTTCTGGTATCACTTAAAGAGAAGAATGACTAAAATGACAGTACATTACATAATCACACACACACACACACACACACACACACAACACACACACACACACACACAACCACACACACACACACACACACACACGTGTGTGTGTGTGTGTGTGTGTGTGGTGTGTGTGTGTGTGTGTGTGTGTGTGTGTGTGTAGACAGGGGGGCCTGCTGCATGGGTAACAACTTACCCTCCAGGCTTTGCGCTCTAGAGCCCAGAGTGCAACTCCATTGTCTTCCGAGACAAAAATGGAGACAGATGACAGTCCTTTTTATTGCTGTGTGGGTTTGTATCTAGAGCACTGCCACTGAACAGCTTTGTCTCAGGCATGATTGAAGACTGCTTTCCCTGGGAGCATGTGCCAACATGTATCTACCGCCTTTTTCTCCCATCTCTTTTCCTCTGCTTGTATGCCTGTTTCCTACATAAGATGTTTTTGACTGAGAATATACTTTTTCTTAAAGCTGTTAGATCTTAAACGTGCACTAGTAGCTTTGTAACAGCTCTGCTGGTTGTATGATATCGCTAAAGTTGCTTGGGAACAGCTGACAAAATTAACAAAAGTGCATACACACGGGGACTTGATGTAAAAAAAAAAAAAAAAGTACGTGAGTGCTTATTCCATTAGATCTATCATCGAACTAAAATAAAGAAAGATAAAATTAAAAGTATTTATATATAATAAAATCAATACCAAATGCACGTTACCTGCACCATGTTCATTAATTAAATACTGTTTCATTCGAAAGATGAACACCTGGATTTCTCTGATGTAGCCTAAGCAGGCATCTACATGAAAATGAAACGATCGATTATAGCTTTTACAACATTCATACAAACCACACCAACTTAGACAAAACATCTAAACAGCATGAATTCTCTTGCAGAGTGAAGCTGTCAAAATCACATTATTATGTCCCTAATCCCTACCCCCCCCCCCCCCCCCCCCCCCCCCAAAAAAAAAAAAAAAAAGTTTTTTTTTTTAAAAGCAAACACAGAGAAAGAACCCATGAAATATCGCTTTTGCCTCCATGACAAAAAGACAGACCCCAAATAGACAGCTCTTGGCGACATTTATGAGCAAAGCAAGGATGGAAAAAAAAACCAGATAATCATCAGGCTTTAGGGATAACAATTGGTAACAATAATTTGTCAATAATAATATCAACACATTCAACAGCACTGTGTCCAAGCATGTGTAGGAACTTGGAAAATAAAACACTGAAGCAAAAAAAAAAAAAAAAAACCCATGTCAATCTGACATGCACATACTTAATTATTGATTAATTGTTTTATTCCACTCTGTGGTATACAGCCAGTGAAAACATTTGACAACTGATTAGCAACTACAATCGAGCAGTCAAAGCAGTTCTATCAAAATCTTAAGCTGATGTATGGACCAGATTTTTTTTTCACAAAATTCAAGTTCCTCCATTAAAAGAAAGATTGCCATAATGAAAGTAGGATGCATACATGTACAAAATTCTCTGCTCTTGGTTTCAGATGATCAATGTCGATGCTTATCATTATTTCAGAGTGTTGCTATCACTCCCTTTCTTGCCGTTCTTTAATTAAAGGTATTTGCACCCCAAAGTTTTTGTTTTAATTCTATTTCAATATCATAGAGACTGTCTCTTTAAAAAAGAAATCTGTCCATGTCTATATATTCTCTCTCTCTCTCTCTCTCTCTCTCTCTCTCTCTCTCTCTCTCTCTCTCTCTCTCTCTCTCTCTCTCTCCACTCCACAACACCACAACACACACCACCAAATAACACACACTAACCATACATATCACGCGCGCGTGCACACACCACACACACACACAGTGGCAGAAACTAACATATGGATAAGTAGACGGCAAAAGACATGTAAAAACTCATAACAAAAAACCACCAATAATAACAAAGGCTGACACAGAAATTTGAAACAACCACACTTATTCAAGTAGGCCTACACACTGACCTGTCATTTAAGCATGTTCATTCTGTACCTACTACCTATTGTTACCTGTAAATTTTGCTTACAAGTAAGAGTGTGTTGTTGTGTTGTGTGTGTTTGTGTTATTTATTATTTTATTTGATTTATCTATTTATTCTTTTATATCGAGGATGATGGAATAAGCACTTATGTACTTTCTTTCATACAGTCCCCGTGTGTACGCAGTTTTGTAAATTTTGTCATTCGTTCCCACCAGCACATAATGGCCTACTCTTTCAAGTGTGTTGTGTGTGTGGTGGTGGTGTTGGTGTGTGTGTGGTGTGTGTGTGTGTGGGTGATATTTATTTACTTATTCTTTATATCGAAGGTAACGGAATAAGCACTTATAATTATGCTTTTTTTTTTATCCAGTCCCTGTGTGTAACCTATACGGTTTTGTAAATTTTGTCATCCGTTCCCACCGGCACACAATGGCCTACTCTTTTGAGTGTGTGTGTGTTTCAGATTGTAAGTGTGTATCCACTGTGTGATGTGTGTGAATGATTGCGGCGGGCACAAAAAACCAATAAAAACAAAGAACAAAAGAGAAACGTGGTGTGTCGAGCACAGGGGAATGGGGAAATACGACAACAAACAACACAACAGCAGTCTAACATCAGACTAGTGCCTTGAACATGTACATACTCAAGATAACAAATAGAAGCAAGTGAACTTGAGTAAGATAAATGCTGCAATATATATATATATATATATATATATATATATTTATATATATATTATATATATATATAATTGAGTGTGTGTGTGTGTGTGTGTGTGTGTGTGTGTGTGTGTGTGTGTGTGTGTGTGTGTACGCGCGCGCGCGCGCACATACATACACACACACTATTGAAAATCACATATAGGCCTACCGACAATCACAGTAGAAACTGACCGTGTACGCACACGCACGCGCGCGCGCGCGCGCGCGCGCGCGCGCAACACACACACACACACAATAGCAGTACATGAAATAAGCCTAGGTGACGCCTACAGAACATTACATACTCAAGCACCAAGTCACACGTACGAATTGCCCACGCGCCGATCAGCTTGTTTTTACTGTTTTCCGTGTTGATAAATCTAGATTTATTTCTTGCATTTCTGCCAATGTCATTGTTTAATTCCATTTTATTTTTTGCCGATGTCATTATATCGGATTTTAACTTTACAAAATTTACCCTAACCTCCTGCCCTGTGTTTTCAGACACGAGTGTTGACGTGTTAAAAGCAACTTTACAGCGTATGTTTTCAGACACAGTGTTGACGTGTCAAAACCAACTTTACAGCCTATGTTTATCCAGGTAGGTGGTCCTAGCACTGGCTGCCTACGCATCATTAAAAATGCAAGATATAAAACGGACTTCATAAAGGACGGAAATAGAGATCAGAACAAATGTCTGGGCTAATTTGAATGATAAATCGACAAGTGAAGGGCTTTAAATCACGGCGACAATCGTGGGAGTATGTTTACCGGCAACACCCAGTTTTCTGTGCTCCCTAGCGTGCCTTCTGTCAAAGCGCATCAGCGGGTGCAACGTTTGACAAAGCAACTTACAAGATCTATCGACGCCCACGACCCGTTTTCGCTAAATAAAACAGAAGGCGCAAAATTGTCGTTGAAGGGGAAGGGCTGACACGAAGCTGCATGTAGCTCCATCAAGCATAAAATGATCAATCCAAGTTCACGTGTGAATGCCCGTATTACGGAAATCGTCTGCTACAAAGCTGTACGTCACATGACGTCTGCAAAACGTAGATCTATCCAGCTGATATCCAACCCACGCCCCTAGCCAGACGCCGCGTTTCAAAAACAGTTTTAATGTCAGTTTTACGATTTTTATCAAACAAAACAGATTCAATTAAGACTTGTACTTAAAATGGTTTCCTTGAATTTTATTTGGTCATTTTATGTTTGCGTCAGGCTGAAAATAGTTCTGTTTATTGTGCGGCCGCAGGTTTTGTCAAAGGCTGAACGGTAGAAAGAGAGAGACAGAGAAGAAAAAATGCCCGTTTTCATAATGCATCAGAATCGAGTTGATGGAAGTTTGAATAAAGAGCGGGGCGGGAAGTAGTCCATTAAAGCGTGGGGAATGTGGGGGGAGATGTGGGCAGTGTCGGGGGGTATTAGGCCAGGCGTTTGATTTTCTGGCCAAACGTTGGCGTTTTTGTTCGCCCTTGATCCGGTCTGTCGCTTTATGTCACCTTTATTTGTTCGACCTTGCTTGTTTCCCAGTCTGTGCTTTCCTGGTCTCCCTCCCTCCACCCACTTCCCTCCCCCTTGTGGTCTGTCTGCTCACCTACTGCTGTGTAGCCCCTACCTGAATGTGGCTGAGTTGGAGTCAAAGCTCGGATGGTCTAGATATTTCAAACACATTTACTTTCCTTTAGACTGCAGTTACGATTTTATCCAACTGTGTACCGAGCACTAGACTGTGACGGATTATAGAAATGTGTAATAATAAAACATCTAAGTGTTCACAATGACATGTCAAGTTTTAGTGTGTGTGTGTGTGTGTGTGTGTGTGTGTGTGTGTGTGTGTGTGTGTGTCTGTGTCTGTGTGTCTGTGTGTGTCTGTGTGTCTGTGCGTGCGTGGTCATTTTTTGTTCGAGTATGTTTTTATTATCTTTTTAGTTTGTGTTTACTGTTAGAAATCTAGTCAGTTATTTCTTTATTGTATTGATTCCTTTGTTGGCTCTTGTCAGTATTCTCGTGCGTTTTGTTGTTGGTTTTTTCTGTTTCTTCGTGGTTTTTCATACACCTGATATATAAGAAAGATTTTATTCTGTATTATTTTGGGGGGGGGGGGGGGGGGGGCAAGGGGACTTTTTATGGGGGGTAGGGGGGCGCTTTTGTGTGTGTGTGGAGGGGGGGGGGTGAAGGGTGAGAATGGGGAAATTGGTGGTGGTTAGTGCCGGTGATGAAGGCAAACACTGTTTATTATGGATTTGCTATCAGTCACTTTATACGTTTTTTAGACTAAAAATGAATAGTTTTGGCGAAAGAAACTAAGTTTTTTGTTCATACTCCCAAGTACACTATAAAATTTTTCATTGATAAATTCCCCAAAGTACATTAAGCTGGATATGATAATTCACGTGGCGATTTCTGACAACAGAAAGCAGTTTACAACTTGAAAGAAAACAAACTCGTAACGCACAGACATAATCATATTTATGCTAAGGCAATAGAAGTAAATATTAACACACACACACACAACACACACCACACACACACACACACACACACACACACACACACACACACACACACACACACACACACACAGCGCGCGCGCGCGCGCGCGCACGCACTTCGCAACAAACAGAAAATGCTACTGAATTTCAACAGCTGATGACAAAGTGAAGTGCTTTTCTCTGTCGAAGTTTGGAACCCGAAAATTCCTGCTTTCAATGAATTAGCTGATGGGTCATCATAAAACAGACATTTTAAAAAAAGGTCCATATATATATATATATATATATATTATATATATATATATATATCACGGAGCGGAGGTCGTATGTTAAATTCAAATCCTTTGATGTGATGTGAAGCTAGCTGGTTTGCTCGTATTGAGACATTAATAATAATAATAATAATAATAATAATAATAATAATAATAATAATAATATAAATGGAAATTATATAGCTCTACGTCTGTAAAAAAACAACAACAAAAAACAGCCCCAAACTAAAGGTCTTGGACCAAACCAATACCTCCACATGCAACCAATGACAGTTTATCATATAATAATAAATGGAATTTATATAGCGCTATATATTGTAAAAAAAAAAAAAAAAAAACCCACAAAAAAACAAAAACAAAAACAAAACAAAACGCTTGCACCCAACCAATACCTACACATGCAACCAATGACAATGTATAGTTTTAACAGTTCCAAATGTTCACACACACACACACACACACACACACACACACACACACACACACACACACACACACACACACACAAGTTATAATCTACACTTTGGCAGGGTAGTGGGGATTTCAGCTGTTGAAGACAGGACAGAGATGAGATGAAACAGGAAGGGAAAATCTTAACTCTGAAGTATGGTCTTGAAGATGGATTAAAAATTTTCATGTCATAAGTAGGCTTTTGGCGAAGGGAGAGAGGGAGATCATTCCAGGTAGATGGGCCAGAAATAGAGAAAGATCGGCGGCCAACGGTAGATAGGCTGAATCTAGGATTCGTAAGCAGAAGGTTTCTGTAGTAGAGCAGAGAGAACGAGAAGGTGTGTACAGGTGAAGACATTCATAGAGGTAGGAGGGTGCTGTTTTGTGGAGACATTTGTAACAAAGGGTATTGATCTGTCCACAGACGTGTACAGCAGTCTGGGTTTTACAGGTTTTGAAAACCATTTTTGTAAAGTAAAAGACATATCAATGACTGAGTTCACTCTTGTGGATATGTTTTGTTTTGTGGGGTTTTTTTCTTCCCAGTTCTTCGTTGTTTCTTGCTTTTGCCTTGTTTAACTTGTTTTGGATTTAGCCATTCAACAGCAAGCAGGACATTAATTTGTCACTTTATGTATTGTTAATAAACAACTTTTGTGACTCACTTCCTGCTGATTCTTCCAAAACAAAACAAAATGACAGAGCTGTGTAACAGGTCCAAAATCATGATATATGATACCCTCTAATGTGCCACAGAAATGATGTTGGAGTGGTTATATACAACACGAAAATCATGATATATGATACCCTCTAATGTGCCACAGAAATGATGTTGGAGTGGTTATATACAACACGAAAATCATGATATATGATACCCTCTAATGTGCCACAGAAATGATGTTGGAGTGGTTATATACAACACGAAAATCATGATATATGATACCCTCTAATGTGCCACAGAAATGATGTTGGAGTGGTTATATACAACACGAAAATCATGATATATGATACCCTCTAATGTGCCACAGAAATGATGTTGGAGTGGTTATATACAACACGAAAATCATGATATATGATACCCTCTAATG
>CM060316.1:115992838-116000338 GCA_030674155.1 Stramonita haemastoma
CAATGTTGCCTTTCACTTTGATATTGATCAGTGATTACAAAGGGGATGATTAGCTAAACTTCAGTGATTAAAAAGGAGATAATTACTAACTTTCTGTGATATAAAAGAGAGTTTATTTAGCTAAGACTCAGCGATTGAAAAGGAGATGATTAGCTAAACTTTCATGATTAAAAAGGAGATGATTAGCTAAACTTCTTGATTAAAAAGGAGATGATTAGCTAAACTTCAGCGATTGAAAAGGAGATGATTAGCTAAACTTCAGCGATTGAAAAGGAGATGATTAGCTAAACTTCAGTGATTAAAAAGGAGATGATTAGCTAAACTTCTGTGATTAAAAAGGAGATGATTAGCTAAACTTCAGCGATTGAAAAGGAGATGATTAGCTAAACTTCAGTGATTGAAAAGGAGATGATTAGCTAAACTTCAGCGATTGAAAAGGAGATGATTAGCTAAACTTCAGCGATTTAAAAGGAGATGGGTACCCAAACTTAATAATTACAGCCGTTTATGACTTGGAGCATAAGTAATGACCAGTTAAAACGAAAACAGTCATCAGAAGCTTCTTGCCTAGTGGTGCTGATTTGTGGGTGCTCTTTGTACTGTGATGGGTATGTATTGATGTTCAGAACATGTGTTGTGCTATGTAGATCTAGATCTATATCTTTGATATTTTTACATGGTTATTGTTTTCATATTATGGCTTGTAACCCACCAGAATTTCTCTGTTTTAGAGATAATAAAGGATTTGAATTTCGAATTTTGATTTTTGTTTTTGGCTTTTTGCGGTTTTTGTGTAGCACTTCACCTTTTCATTCAAATCTTACCTTCACATTAGTAATAATAATGATAATAATACACGGAATTTATATAGCGCTATATCTAGCAAAAATCTTTAAAACTACTGTGATAGTTGCAGTAGGTTATCAAGATTTACACTTGGAAAAAAAACTGACGGTAAAACTGGTACCTTTAGCGGAGAATTACTGTGATTGTTGCAGTAAGTTATCACGATTTACACTAGGAAAAAAAACTGACGGTAAAACTGGTACCTTTAGCGGAGAATTACTGTGATCGTTGCATTAAGTTATCAAGATTTACACTTGGAAAAAAACTGATGGTAAAACTAGTACCTTTAGCGGAGAATTACTGTGATCGTTGCAGTAGGTTATCACGATTTACACTAGGAAAAGTAAAGTAAAGACACCGGTACCTTTAGCAGAGAAGCTTCTGATGGTGTCCAGTCACGGGCTGGTCCCCCTCCTCCTCCCCGGCAGAGCTGTTGCTCCGCCGCCCTGAGGCCGCTCTGGGGGCAGAGGGCACGGGGGCCAGGCCCCGGATGAGGTCGTTGAAGAGGCGCACCATGAAGACGGTGGAGGCCTTGCGGTAGGACCGGGACCCCAGCCGCCCGTTCTTGTAGAAGTGGTACATGACCTCGTCCTCCTTCACCTCCTGACCCTGACCCTGACCCTGACCCTGCTCTCTGCCGGAGCTGTGTTGGCTGCTGTGCGAGTCGTTGTCCTGGCCGGCCACCGTCAGGAAGAACTTGGGGTGGGAGGGGGGCATGGCCACGGGCAGGGTGACGGCTGCAGCAGTGCCGCACAGGGCCCACACCGCCGCCACACACACCAGCCCCTGCAGCACCAACCACCGCCACTGACCCATCGTCTGGGAAGAGGAGGAGGAGGACAGAGGTCTTCTTCTTCTTCCTGCGTCTGCTGCTGCTGCTGCTGCTGCAAGAAGCGTTGTCATGGTGACGACTTTCCGTGCAGTATCCCGTGACCTCACTGAGCGACATCACCTCTTGTCAGTCATGCTCAAAAGACACTCTCCCATCCCCCCAGTGCTGCTAGTCTGGTCCTCACGCTCTTGGTCAGGGCTTCTTTTTGTTGTTGTTATTATTATTTCTTTTAGCTGTCAGCGGATTTATTTGTCTTCAGGACTGTTTTGTTTTTGCTGTGTGTACTTCTTTGTCTGTCGTCCTGTGAAAAATCAATTAAAATTAGAAAATTTACCTTTACCGAATTTTCTACTACAAAGTTATCAAAAACTTGACAAGTCGATAAAAAAAATGTTGTCTTATTAGGCTAGCATCCCAACTTCTCTCCTACAACTGATGGCTTTCTAAACACTACTTTTCCCAACACTCTAGTCTTTAGCTGTGTGAGGCAGGTAGACAGGTGGGGACACCACAGACACAGCACATGCTTTGGGGCTCTGGCGACGGAAGCTGCAGTCTGACTGAAGCTGGCGGAGAAGACAGGTAGATTAGACAGACAGCAGGCAGACTGGGGGTAGGTAGGTGGGTAGGTAGGTAGGTAAGTGGATCTGGTCACGCGCTATTGAGCGCCAGACGGAGAGGGTTGTGGGCACGCTTCACCACACCACACTGACGATCTCATCACAGAAACAGACAGATCTTTATATATACACAGATCCGCACCATACTTCCGTAAAGAGCAAGGCTGTTTGGCGTGGGTCGTACCGACAGCTATCTTGTCAACGTTCGCACAGAACATAAAAAACCGATTTCTTTTTTTCCTCTTTTTCTTTTATAGCTAAACCTGTGATCCCTGCAGGACGAGGCGCTAAGTGTGTATGTTCCAGAGAGTGGGGGAAAAGTAGTAGCCTAAACCTGTAGGTGTGGGGCGGGCCAGTGTCACTGGGTAGTGTGGTGCAGGTGTCGCCCCCCCCCCCCCCCCCCCTCCGCTACTGGCCGGCTATCCATTCGTCAGGGTCGGATAGCACGGCGAGCCTCTGTTGCAGGCTTCCTGTAAAACTCTTACTGTCTCACACACCACACACACACACACAACACACACACACACCACACACACACACACACACACACACACACACACACACACCCCACGTACACACTACACCATACACACACACAGATCTCTCTCCCCTTCCTCCCCCTCCCTCCTCTTTCTCCACCCACTCCCTCCCTCCCTCTCTCCCTCTCTCTCTTCTCCCTGCCATACCCAGTTACCGCGGGGTAGACAGTCGCAGTGGCCACGTTTTAAGCCTCCCCCCATTTGGCCCCCAAGAAAACTGGGAGGAGGGGGGGGGGGGGAGAAAAGACAGGAGATAGAGGGGGGAAGAGGGAGAACCCCTCCCCACCCCTGAAAAAAGGGAGTGGGGGCGTCGGTGGACCACTCAGTGGCGGCGGATCCGCAGATGCTCCTCCCTCCTCCCTCCTCCCTCCCTCCTCCCTCCCTGCCCCCGCTGCTTTGGACAGTGGCCGGCCCCCGAGGCTGTGGCCCCTGCCTGCCCTGCCCCCTGCCCCCCATGGCCGGTCAATACAGGGGGGGATTAGGCAGGGATTAGGCCCCTCGCCAAACTTCAAATCATCCTACACTCTTGCCCCGGCCCGCGGAGAAAGAAAGTCGTTAGTTTCGTTCAGGTAAGTCTTACATCAGGCGCTCCTCTTTCAAGGGGCTGCCTTCCTCCCTTCCTTCCACAGGCCGCTCTGGCTCCGGGCTTTTATGGGCCCGTGAACCTATTTTATGTCCGTGAATGCCGCAGCCTCTAAATATGTATAATTGAAAAAGACCAGCGAGAGAGAGAGAGAGAGAGAGAAGAGAGAGAGAGAGAGAGAGAGAGAGAGAGAGAGAGAGAGAGAGAGAGTCGTGATGGGGGATGAATTGAAGGCCGGGCTTACAATAACATGCCACAAACGGTGGAATTCAGGGGAGTTACAGACCCGTGTGTGCATGCACGCTGGGCGTGTTTATTCTGTTCACTTTCATGACAGTTTTTATACATCTCTTTCCTTCACCTATCCCATTGTCTCGTGGAACGTGGGGGCACCCCTGAAGATTTTGCAGCCAGCTTCCTCCACTCCCCACGATCCTATGATTTCCGTAGCAAATCGCTCCACCCAAGGCCTGTCCACTCTCTGATGTTGTCTTCCCATCGTTTCCTCTGTCTACCTCTTCGTCTCCCTCCCCTTACTGTTCCCTGTCGCCTAGGACAGTCTTGGCCAGTCCAGATGTTCGTGTGACAAACCCGTACCACTTTAGCTTGTGTTTTTCCATGTAGTTAGGAGCTCTTCATATGGACCAATGGGTTTTTTTAATTCTTGTTTTCACTTCTTCGTTAGTTTTGTGATCTTTGTATGAAATCCAAGAAGTTAACGAAGCATCTCATCTCCATTGCCTGCATCCTTTTTTCATTGTCTGCTGTTATGGTCCATGTTTCACATGCGTACAAAAATATGGACATGATCAGGGAACGCATCAGTCTGATCTTGAAGCTGATGGCGATGTTCTTATCATTCCAGAGGACTTTAAATTTGGTCATTGCAGCTGTGGTCTGGGCTATCTGGAGAGAATTTCAGATTTTGATCCTTCATCTGATACTATAGCTCCCAGATAATTATTTGAATCTATTGAGGGGTCCCGGTTTTCTTACCATCTATAACTATGTCAGTGCTGATGCCATTGGCACTATTTGTTTAAGTGTTTTTATTTACGCATCAACGTGGTTACCAGTTGGATGGTCGACCGTTTTCACGCCTTGGCTTCAGTACAGCCCTCAGCTCACCAAGCTGTAAATGGGTACCTGCCCTCTTAAGGGTCAGGCAAGGTAAAGCAGCGAGGGAGAGGAGATGGGCACCGCCTCAATATATCCTGTCCCTAGAGAAGCAGAGTCTCTGATGCCTCGCTCCCCTACGACCACATAGGTTATGGACACCTTACCTTTACTTTTCTTTTTTCTTTCTTTCTTTTTTTTTCTTTTTTAGAAAATAGTCAGGTGGACAGTGCAGGTATGAGAGATGGACAGGCAGAAGATGGAAGAATCATGAAGAGACAGGATGTTGAATGGAATGGGCACACCCTGCTGTTTCATGGCTTAGTCTGTCGTTTGGATGGTTGGTTTGTTTTATGAGCCTTTGTCTTTTGCTTTGTTTGTTGTCGTGTTGTGTGGGTTATTGTGTTTGTTTTTGGAGGGGGGGGGGGGAGTGACGTGACTTGACATTAAAAACAGCACACCATTTCCCTGTCCTTGATGTTATGGGATTTCATCGATTTTCCTCAAGACAAATTATAGAAATCGTCATGGTGACAGCATATATTATGAGATCCTTTGCATCTTCACTTAATTAAGGGAAAGAAGGATGTTCTCCAGTTCGTATGCGTTTATACGCTTGTTACGATTCTCCTAAAACGCTCTTTCAATGTAGGGGGCATACTTTGGTGAGTGTTGTCCATACATGTGTGACATCAACCACAGACCTGTCTGGCCCTCAACAGAAGATGGTCAGTTGGGGTCAAGCCAGATTTGGAAAGAAAAATATCTGAGGACTGTTTGCCTTGCTTCTTTCTGCCATCCTTTGTTTTGCCTTTAGATGAAAGTTGCCGGTGTGAAAGACAGTAGCACCACTAGGCAGTAGCCACTGGAGCATTAGAAACTGGTTATGCGGTTGTTTATAAATACAGAACGGGGCTACCAATGGATTTGACTGCTACTGAATACTGCATCTCTGTCTTCCCGATGTAGTCTATCTGTCTAAGCGTCTGACAGTTTGTCTGTCTGTCTGTCTGTCTGTCTGTCTCTGTCTGTCTGTCTGTCTGTCTGTCTTCTGTCCTGTCTCTCTCTTCTCTCTCTCTCTCTCTCTCTCTCTCTCTCTCTCTCTCTCTCTCTCTCTCTCTCTCTCTCTCTCCTCTCTCCACATTTAACTTTCACCCTCCCGTCTATCCTCCTCGATCTCCACAAAACCGACAAGTAATGAGGAATTGGGGGAGAGGGGGGGAAGGAGGGAGAGGTAGTATCAGTGACCATTATAGTATAACCCCTGTACCGGCACCGATCATGATGACTGATTGATCGAGTCCACTTGCCGCCTAAGGTGGGAGCAGGTAAACTGAAGGGAGGAGAGAAAGAGAGAAAGTCTTTTCTAAGAGGGTGTAGTAGGCCTAGCCTAGCGGCCCGCTGCTAAACACACACTACACGGCGTCAAAGCACAGACGGACGGAGCTGGATGGAGAGAGAGAGAGAGAGAGAGAGAGAGAGAGAGGAGAGAGAGAGAGAGAGAGAGAGAGAGAGAGAGAGAGAGAGAGAGGCGGCCTATACTAGGTTAGGGCGGGCCCACGTGGAGTGAGGGGCCGAGGCTGATCAAGTGTGAAGAAGCCGCGGGGGCCGACAGCGGAATTGGCTGGGAGGGCGATGAGAGCGTCTGGCCCTTTGTGGGCCGCTAGCTGGGGGTGAAAGAGCTCCCACAACAAGTGGCCAGTCCACACTGTGTACAAACCATCAACCAGCCAGCCTCAGCTAAGCTAAGCTAACCGGCCTGTACTACGCTACCGCTTACTGCAGTCCTGTGGACATCCTCGTATTATTATCATTATTAATTAGACGCGCTGTTTGTAATTTAAAAAAGGTAAAGGTGTCCCATAACCTAGGTGGTCGTAGGGGAGCGGGCGTCAGAGACCTCAGCTTCTCTAGGGGCCAGCATGTTGAAGGCGGCGCCCATCTCCTCTCCTTACTGCTTCCTTCTGACTAAGAGGGCAGGTACCCATTTATAGCTGGGTGAACTGGGGGGACTGTACTGAGGCCAAGGCACCCAAACGGTCACCCATCCAACTGGTAACCACGCTCCATGCTGCTTTTATTTTACAATCCTAAGAGTCAGGTTGCAAAGGAATAATTATTTAGTTTACTAGCCTAAAAGCCTTGAGAGAGTCTAAGGCTATGATATATTTTTCTTTATAATAATAGTGGTAAAACACGAAGACATTTCAGATATTTGATTCGCCCTGGTCAATCGTCAAAACAAAACAAAAACTTAAGGCGAATGTGTCCATCACTAGGTGTCAGCTCCTTCTCCAACCTCCCCGTCCAGAGGATTTCTGTATGACTGCTGGCTTTAAAAAAAAAGTTGTTCCTCAGCCAGGAAAGTGTTTCTGTGGTGAGAAGGGGATCCTTAGAGGAGAGGAGCGAGCCCAACACCTTGATGGTCCTTTGTGCTGAAGCAGTCCTGATTGCACTTAGCACCAGTTGAGCCCATTGGCCAGTTGTGGCGGAGCAGGCTTGAATTGCTGTGTGTGGTCAGGCATGCTCCCCCTCTGTCCTAAATGGCTGCCTGGGCCTAAGCCTGTCCTGATGGGCGTTTGGGGGGCAGGGGGAGGGGGGACCTGGGGTGGGGGTGGGGGATGGATGATGCCGCCCTCTGACAAAGACCCTTCTCAGGAGGAGTCAGGCGGTTTCTTGTCAGAAAAGGGGGTGGGTGAGTTGGGGTTGGGGTGGTGGGGGTGGTGGTTTGGGGGGGAGTGGCAGAGTGTGAATAGTGAATGACGTTGTTAGCCATTGTGGATGTAAATTCTCTTTCATTATGTATTTTTTAGTTGAGCCGCGTTCTCTGATTGTCAAATAATTTGCACTCAGTGGACATACCTGCTTTATTTTGTTATGCTTTTTTGTACTGATAACTCATTATGCATTGTTGTTATATTCCTGTAGATGTATAAAATAAATGGCTACTAGTAATGTATCATT
>CM060316.1:116005338-116021734 GCA_030674155.1 Stramonita haemastoma
CCAGGTTCCCATCTCCCTCTCTCTCTTGGGGCCATGGGATCCGGCCCTCCCTGTCTCGGGGCCTGGCTGTTGGCGTGTGTGTACCCAGACAAATCCCGCTCAAACAGCGGTGTGTGCCCTGCTTTCAGCCCGCAAATCCCCCTGTAAAACCCGACACTGGCCCTGCCAGGACAACCTGTACTGGGCACGTTTACACTGCCTGGCAAAGTTCTTCCCCCCCCCCCCCCCCCCCTCTCTCTCTCTCTCTCATCACTATGTCCTGCCTTTACATTCCCCCTTCTTCTTCATCCTCCCACCTTCTACACCCTCCTCTACACTCCTCCTTTCTTCTTCTATTCCTTCCTACAGTCCAGTTTTTGGTTACTCTCCTCCCCCCCCCCCCCCCCTCCCCCCAACACCCCTCTCTATATTATCTACTTCCCACCCCACACCTTTTCGTTGGGAGAGAAATACCCTAACGTGTCTATTAGTAGCGGGATGTAGGGGTGGGGTGGAGGTTGGCGTTGGGGTAAAAGATGGGGTGGGGGGTGGGGGTAATCATCTTTGATGCCGTATTATTAGAATAGGGTCATCAGTTCCAAGCCTGTCAGTGGGAGGGTGGTTTTTCATTATCCTTGCTCCCTGTAGCGGAGCTGACTAACTGATTGGCTGAAGTGTCGTTAGATGACACTTGACTCTGCTGACGTGAACAACAGAGAACGAGGGAGGGAGGGGGAGAGGAGCGGCAATGGGATCAGAATGTCAAGTATTAGCTCTCTTCTTCGCACAATCCCTGCCCAGCCACGCAAGTCCCCCCCCTCCCCCTCTTACACACACACGCGCACGCACGCACGCACACACGCACGCACACACGCACGCACGCACGCACGCACGCACACACACACACACACACACACACACACGTACATACGAAAACCTGAAGCAAGTAAACAACCCATCCCTCTAAAATACACAACTGCAACAATCACACACAACAAGAAAACAACCCACTAACCAACTCACCAGCCAACCAACCAGCCAGCCAACAGAGACAGGCAGTGTTGCATGCACTAAGTTCTGAAGTAGACCAGCCAGATTGCTCAGTGGTACTTGTCAGGTTTGGACTTTCGTCCACATACAATTTGTTACCATCGATGATCAAATGATCAAAGATCCTTAACGCTCTTTTCCCATCTTTTCTGGCCTCCTGTAAATGAGGAACAAGTTTCCCTCTGGTATCTCGCACACGTGGGGTGAAGTCTTCTCCAATGAAAACATTGCTTCCGTGGAGTTTGTGCTTAGCCTTCAGAACCATCTCCCCATCCCTGTAGAATGCACATCTCCCTGTCACAGGTGAGTTAGGGTTTCCATTCAGACGGTGGATCCTGTCTTGTCAGTCAGTAAGTCTTTGATCAGTCCTTCACAGTCGTTTTGAGTTTCGTTGACCAGTCTTGGTATGCCATTGAAAATAATGTTGTTTCTTTTAGAATGCCCCTCCAAGTCATCAGTCTATGGTTCCAGCTTTTCCATTTTTTCCACACAATTTTTCGTTTTCTTCTTTCAGGCTTTGGTTTTCCTATTTCAGTTCCTTAACATCCTCTTTCAAGGATGCCATTTCAGTTAGAATGCCAGAACAAGTCTCTTTGAGTTGTCTCACCTCTTCCTTCAGTTCTTTAAACATGGAAGTCAGCTCCTGTAGATAGGGAAAATTTGCTTCGACCATGCAAAAGTTAATGAATGTTTTCTGAAGTTCAGGTACAGTGGTACCCTCTTCTTCCTTCCTAGGCAACACAATATTCCCCGTTACGGCCACACTTTGCCGTCTCTTCCTCCACAACACGCTGTCTGCCTGATTTTTAGTTCGCTGTTTTGGATGCTACAATTATCAGGACTAACTAGAGCTGAAGGTATTCTAAAAGAAAATCAAGGTTAAAAGCGAACACGAACAGTCTAGGTTTTGTTTTCAGTTTACAAGAGCATTTTAAAAAAACTTTAAAAAAAACACAAAACACTTATGTATTCAAAATTAAAAACACATACGGAAAATAATTTAATAATTTTTTTTTCAGTCGTCAAGACCATTTGGAACAAAAAATACCCAAACTTATCTGCTGCAGCCGATCTCTATTACATCTATCAGACTTTTGTTGTTGTTGAGAATACAAACAATAAAGAAGAAGAAAAAAAGAGAGAAGAAAAGCCCGGGGCAGAAGGTTGCGGAACAAACAGCTTCCATGCACTCAGGCAAATGTCAGTGCTGACGTCAATGAATGCCAATGCCCTAATGGGAACTTAAAAAAAACAACACAACCCCCCCCCCCCCGACACCACACACACACACACACACACACACAAATCAAAGACAGTTGATCGTGACCACTTTTATTATTACATGGTAAGAACTTCCTCACCCTTGAAAAGGAAAGGGAAAAAACCATGTTAGATAGAGATATGGAATGTAAAAAGCATCGTGTTTACTTTGTTGTTCAAAACTTCATTCTTTTGTGATTTAGATTTTCGCCTTTTTAGATTCCGTGTATTCCTTTAACAGCACCATAGCAGGAAACACAACTGCACTGATTGAAAGCGCAGGCTGCTGTAGAAAATGATAGGCTACAGCTAGATTGCATTAATTTTACCTGGGGAAATGATAGGCCCACAATTTATGTGTGTAGGTAGGCTAGTTGAGTGCAGGTCTGGCCGCTCTCTCTGTGTTGTGGTGTTGTTGTTGCTGTTGCTGTTGGTGGTGGTGGTGGTGGTGGTGTGTGTGTGTGTGTGTGTGTGACAGAAGAGAGAGAGAGAGAGAGAGAGAGAGAGAGAGAGAGAGAGAGAGAGAGAGAGAGAAGAGGAGAGAGAAAGAGAGAGAGAGAGACAGAGACAGAGACAGAGACAGACAGACAGACAGACAGAGAGACAGAGACAGAGAGACAGAGACAGAGACAGAGAGACACAGAAGAGGAGAGAGAGAGAGAGAGGAGAGAGAGAGAGAGAGAGAGAGAGAGAGAGAGAGAGAGAGAGGGGGGGGGGGGGGGGGGGGGGGGGGTACATATATGCATATTCGCGCTATCATGTACCTGTTGTGGTTTTATTGATAATTATCAGGTCACTCCCCGTTAGTGAAAATCTGTCCTGTGCCTTTTGCACACATATCTGGCTATCTATTTATTCATTTATTCGTTTATTTCGATGATAATGGAATAAGTGCGCACGTGTTTTTTTACATTCAGTCCCTGTGTCTCTGCAGTTTTGTAAATTCTTTCCCACCGATCAAAATGGCCTACTCTTCCGAAAAAGCGTAAGAGGTTTTAAAACTTCTGTGCAAGATGTCCTCTTGTGTGTGTGTGTGTGTGTGTGTGTGTGTGTGTGTGTGTGTGTGTGTGTGTTGTGTGTGTGTGTGTGTGTGTGTGTGTTTTCATTTAGATCTGTAGGAGTAAACCATTGGGTGCATGGGTTTACATCCAATGCTTTCACATTAGGGAATCCCTGCATAAACAACGCTATAGCCAATGCGGTGTTTCAGAATTGATCAACGATTTGGTCTGAATAATTTAGTCATTTTCCCGTAAAGTGGAGAAGCAATTCCTGGAATACCTCCCCCCCCCCCCTCCCCTTTCCCCCCTGCCGCTTGTTCCGTCTTCAAAACACACAAAAGCTGTTTGGGCTTACATATACTTCTTCGCTGGCACGCACGCACGCACGCACGTACGCACGCGCGCGCGCACACACACACACACACACAAAAACACACACACCGCGCGCGCGCGCGCCAACACACACACACACACACACACACACACAAAACACACACACACACGCGAGCGCGCGCGCACGACGACGACGACGACGAACGAGAGGAGAGAGAGAGAGAGAGAGAGAGAGAGAGAGAGAGAGAGAGAGAGAGAGAGAGAGAGAGAGAGAGAGAGAGAGAAGACAGACAGACAGACAGACAGACAGACAGACAGACAGACAGACAGACAGAGAGATTATACTCGAATGTTTTTTTTGTGTTTTTTTTTTTAACTCTGCAACATTTACTCGCGACTGTCCAGACAGCAAAATCATTTTCGCGAAAATTTCAACATAGATGCTTCATGAGATCAAAGACAACCGGCAATTCTTTTCTGCCTGCCGAAACATGTCACACACCCTATCGCTTATCACCCTCCCGTCCCCTTTCCCCGACTTCTCACCTCTTCCTGTATTTATAACGGCGAAATCCTGCCTCCCTCCTCCCCCCCCCCCTTATCCAGCAGTAAATGGTTGTGTCCTCGTCGCCCTTTGTTTTCTTCCGTATCATTATTATATTATATTATTATATTATTGTAGGCAAAACGCCCAGTTCCGGGACACAGACACATACCTGCTAAAACAGGTGGAGGCACATTCCTGCCTCTTTCATGGCGTAATCGATCGATCGATAGTCATCTGCTGATGCAAAAAGCTCTGTCTGTTTATCTGTCTGTCTGTTTTCTCTCTACTTTTCTTCTTTTCATAGACTGTCGCTATCTGTCTGTCTCTACGATGTTCACACACACAAACATACACACACACACACGCACACACACACACACACCACACACACACGCACACGCACGCACACACACACACTCTCTCTCTCTCTGTCTGTCTCTGTGTCTGTCTGTCTGTTTGTCTGTCTGTCTGTCTGTCTCTCTGTCTGTCTCTCTGTCTCTGTCTCTGTCTCTGTCTCTCTCTCTCGACAAAATTCAATTCAATTCAATTCAATCACTGTATTATCTCACGTACAGAGACATTAATGTTTCAGCTTTTGGCTATGAAACAAATCATTAACTTTGATCAAAACGGTCATCAAATCAGTACAGTTTACGTTCCACTTATTTACCATCCCCACTTTACTACGACAATAAAAGCGTAGAAAACGAGAACAAACACTTCAAAGGAACAAATGATATTACACGTATAAAATGTTTTACAGGCAAGTTACATATATTTCACAATAGATATTCTGCACCTGTTCCCTGCGTAAATTCATGTGGTGAACTGTAACATGATCAGTTCGGCAATCCTCCCCTTCAAATAATTAAGACACTAAGAAACAGTAATAGACTTCATTAAGACAGTAAAAACCAAACAAACCCAACAACAACCCCGAAAAACAGCAATGAAACTGCTGTCAGGCTGTTGCTGTTTTAAAGAATGACTGTCAGAAAGGGGGAGAAAATGGAGTTTTTCTACAACAGAGCCTTTCTCCAGACAGTTCTAGCAAGGGCATTTCCTTTTCTATTCAAACTCGATCTCAATCAATCAATCAATCAATGAAACAATCAATCAAACAATCAATCAATCACTCAGGCTGTAAGATGCCAAAAAAACACTTGGTTAACAGGGAAAAGCGGAGGCCGCTTCTTGTTCTCCGTGCATGTTTTCAGCCAAGGACAGCATTTTCCTGGCAAGGAGTGACGTAGCGTCTCAAAACAGCATCTGGAGGGACAAAGGTCTTGCTTAGGAGAATCCCCTTCTGACTGACCAAACTCCCATGTGATGGAGGAGAACAATCTGATGGAGCCTGGGATCGAGCCACCGTAGAGGTGCCCTCTGTAGGGGATTTTACCCGGGAGTTAATGTGTGTACTGACTCCATTCCCCCGAAAGTAATTCGGATGAGCCTATAAACCGAAGCCCTGTGTGCGAACCCACGCAGAGCATCTTGCGCACACGTTATAAAACCCATTTAGCATTTCGGGAGAGTAGGCTATTTTGTGCTGGTAGAAATGGATGACAATTCTTTTGGTTTTGGTTTGAAACACGGCATGCACACCGATGTGGTGTTAGACATGCACCCTCCCCGAAAC
The DNA here is from genome assembly GCA_030674155.1 of Stramonita haemastoma. Classification (NCBI taxonomy): domain Eukaryota; kingdom Metazoa; phylum Mollusca; class Gastropoda; order Neogastropoda; family Muricidae; genus Stramonita; species Stramonita haemastoma. The sequence goes on from CM060316.1 coordinate 116,011,148, forward strand.
TGGAATGCAGCTACCTTAATGTCGGGTTAAAAAACAGTTCCATATGCAAAATCTCTCTGTTGGTGAACCTTTAAGCTATAGCCTAAGAACAAAAAAAAAGTTTAAAAGAAAGGAAAACAAAGCCCCCCCCCCCCCGAAAAAACAACAACAACAACAACACCAACAAACCCAACAACAAAAAAACAACCAAACAACAACAACAAAATCTTTGCTGAATCGAACCCTAGTTACATAACATGACATACCTGTATCAGCAGGGAATAAGAGTCTAAAGTCACATAGACTACAAAAACCATGTCACCCTCAAGCAGAAACCAGTATCTAACTGTACTCTCATGCGCTTTCCCAAACTAGAAAGATGTTCCCAAATATAGCACAAAGATGTCCTCAAAATAGATGGTTTCCAAAATAGCGGCATCCACGCAGAGGGGAGGCAACTAAAATTCACGTTCTTTGCATTCTGGTGGACGCAGCGAGGGTTTCAACTATGCCTCAGCAAAATGTAATGGGGGCATAAAAGGATCGAATGAATTTTTATTTGTAAAGACTGTCCAAAAATCATAGGGTAGAAATGAATTGAATGATGTTGTGGTTGTGCATTCCGCAGCTTTAAAACTCTGGGGGTCACCCAGAATGTGCACACTGACTCTCTCATCCCACCTGGGAATCACTGTGTGATTGAAATTGCACACTGAATGAGAAGTTTGCGTGTATGACTGTTTTCAAATACCTGGCCATATAGGCAGCCATGCTCCGACTTCAGAGGAATTTAATTGAATAAAACCAAGTAATCAAAAACACAACGAAAGAAACTTTTTCAAAGCCGTAGCCTACAACTGCTTTTCCCCATTGTGCACGTTTCTTCATTCGTGACTTCTCTCTGACGGAAAAACCCATACACCGTGATATGATAGAGGTTTTCCTCACTCTATGGTAGATCAAGAGTTTTCCATGGTTATGTCTGTGTAGCCTACTCATGATGCAAGTCCCCTACAATTTGCATACGGGTGTGAAATACGAAATATTCAGTTACAGCCCACGTATGAATGTTTTATTATTTTAAATTAATAACCTAAACTCGTACGGAACGAAACTCTTCTCAGCAAACTGCTGTCAATGGCGTAAAATAACTATCTGTGGCAGCGAGGGCGGGATTACCATTTTGAGTGTTTCAAACGATGAATTGCGTATTAACTTTTGATGATACAAGTCTGGTTTATGTCACAATGGCCTTGCTGTTCTACGTTTTCAGTGAACGAAAAGACTTAATGAGAACATCAGTGTGACGTATTTCATGACGTCAGTGTAAGGCGAATACGTCAGCTAAAAACACACACACACACACACACACACACACACACACACACACGAAAAAAAAAAGCCTAACCAATAAAAGCCCCCCCCCCAAAAGTAACACCCACCCCCACCTTTTCACCAGCTGTCTATGTAGTTAAAATGTTAAAAAATAAAAATTAAAAGGGATGGAAATATGTCTAGCGTCAGTTAAAGCAATGCCTATGATAAGATCAGTCATAATGATAGTCATAGCAATACTTATATAATCGTGATCAACATTACTGGGTAATGATAAGATCAGTCATAATGATAATTGTCTTATATCCTCGATATAAAAGAATAAATCAAATAAATCAGATCTCTCTCTCTCTCTTTCAAGTGATGTACTTACGACCTTCCCCTTGTTTCACTTTTGCTTTGTTCTGATATAGTGTTATTAGTATGTTTGTGGAGATGTGTGTGGAAACTGTTTTAAGTTTGGGCGTTTTTTTTTTTGTTTTTTTTTTTTATAATAAACACCATTTAAGGGTTGATGAGTGCTATTTCATCTTCATGATGAGAAAAAAGTATTGTAATACTAACAATGACAACAGCAGAATGATCAGTGTGGGAAAAGAGAACAGAATGATCTGTATGCGAAGAGAGACCAAATATGATCAGTGTGTGAACAGCATAGCAGGGACGTTACACAAGATGAAGCAGTAAAATAAAGTACAACCCCCCTAAAAAAAAAAGAAAAAGAAAACAAGAGTGTAAAAACCCCAACAACTACTAAACTAACCAACCAAGAAACCCACGACATCAGCAAAATAATTACCCCCCCCCCCCCCAAAAAAAGAAAAAAAACAACAAAAATATGAACTAATTCAACAAAAATACGAACAAAACCCAACAAAAATACGAACAAAAACCAACCACAAAAGAAAAACAAACCAACCAACAAACAAAAAAACAAATTCAAACAAAACACAACACACACAACACACACACACACACCACACACACACACACACACACACACCCCCGAAAAGACTAATCTCGTACTTTTTAATAATGGTTTTAATCCACCAGTTCTACCTGTTTTTCAGATAGATGGGAAAGCTTTGGAATATAAATCTATGGTGAAGTTTTTAGGGGTACACTTCACATCCTCACTAAGTTGGAATCATCACATTGACTATTTAAATACTAAAGCCAGGAAAAGTCTTAACTTCTTGAAAGTTATCAGTAAACAAGTGTGGGCTCATGATGTAGCTGTTTTAAAGCATCTAGCATTATCTCTTGTACGTTCAAGACTCATTTATGGCCAGGAAGCATTTTTCAGCGCTCCAAAATCTTTATTACAAAAAATGACAAGATTAGACTGTAAGGCTTTTCGATTAGCTTTGGGTGTACCTTTTCATGCATCATCCTTGGGTACTTATAAAGAGATAGGTATTTTGCCTTTAGATGATCATCGACAACTGGCTGTGGCAAAATATCTCTTGCGTTGTTCAAAACAAGAAAGCAATGTGGATACCGAAATAAATATAAGATCTGGTGTCAACTTCCCCAAAAGAGCTCTTACTATTCGTTCTGTTACCACGGCTAGAACTTATACTTCTCACTTATTTGATAAGGCAGAAATATGTCCTACAGAAATAACTAAATCAAAGATTAACATCTCATCTTGCCCACCATGGGAGCTTCAGAGAGCTAATTTTGACTTAAATTATTCTTCTTTAACCAAAAAAGGTAATGAAAATATTCTTAGCGCGTCAGTAAAAGAACATATACAAACTGCATATCCAGAACATCTAAAAATCTACACTGACGGCTCACTTTTAAATAACAACGAGGCGGGAGCAGCTTTTGTAATCCCATCACTGAAAATAGAAAGATCTTTTTATATTGGGAAAAATCGTTCTATTTTTACAGCTGAATTATCTGCCATTTTGATGGCTTTATATTTTCTTCTAGATTTTCCCAAAGACATATTTTTAACGCTTTTTTTGTGTTGATTCCAAGTCGGTTTTACTTGCTTTAAAAAATTCCAGTTCAAAAGTGAGACAAGATCTCATAACTGAGATTGGACATCTAATTCATTTTCTGATGTTACGAGGCACCTGTGTTACCTTTTGCTGGATTCCTTCCCATTGTGGTATCTACTTTAATGAAATAGTTGACAAAGTAGCAAAATGTGGAGCAAAGCACACTGATGGGTCCTGCAGCATTAATGTCCCCTTATCTGTTCATGAGGGCTATAGTATGCTACAGAATGCATGTTGGAAACATTTTAAAAAGAAACAAAGTATTGGTTCTCACCAGAATGATGATGTAACCCATTTATTATCTTTTGATAAGATTAAATGCCGTAACTCTCATGAATATAGAAATGTTGTATCTCTTATTTATAGATTCAAGCTAAATGCCCTTAGATCGAAATTTTTCAAAAAAAGCAACGTGTATCTGTGGCGAAAATATTACAATAAGTCACATTCTTTTAGAATGCAGAGATTTGAAAAACTTTTTACCTGTTTTCACATACGTTTGCTTAGAGCAAATTCTAAAAGACATTTCGCTAATGAAAGAAATTGTATTGTCATTAAGTCATAGTCCTATTATCAGGTTTTTATGATGTAATGGTTATTTATTATTATTTTTTTTTTAAAGTAGTTATATGAATTGCAAAGTTAGTGTTTAAGATGTTATTTCTTTCTTTTTAATTATTCTTGTTCTATGGTTTTAATTTTTGGTTCATATAGTTGTTTAATGCAGAAATTTAGCTATTTACCCCCTCCATACACACACTCACCTCACTCATATACACTTTCCCGTCTGATATCACTATTTAGTGGAAGGACGTTAAACTGAAGAACTAACTAACTAACACACACACACACACACAGAGCATAATCCTGCGTCTAGACCACAGCATCAACATAACAATGGCATGTTGTAAGGTCTGTAATACGACTGCATGAAATCTATATGACAGTTTATCCCCCACCCCACCTTTTCTTTCTCTCTCGCTCATTTCTTTTATCGGATTTCCTGATGGAAAACTGTTCCCACCCACTTCTTCGGTTACCGTGTGAAAGACTAGCACTCCCCCCCCCCCTACCTCCCTCTCCCATGACTTCTCTCTTCTCCATAATAATGCGGACCATATGAAAGGGGGAAAAGGCAAAGTTTAGTAGGTCGTTATTTCGATTCTTTTTTGTTGTCTATTTTGTTCTTGTAAAGTTGCAGAGACAGTCGAAGTATACGTACATTTGTCTGTCTGTTTCTTTCACGTGTGTGTGTGTGCGTGCGTGTGTGTATGTGCAGTTGTGTGACAATATTATATAGGCTGTCTGAGAGAGAGAGAGAGAGAGAGAGAGAGAGAGAGAGAGAGAGAGAGAGAGTGAGAGAGGAGAGAGAGAGAGAGAGAGAGGGAGAGAGAGAGAGAGAGAGAGTTCTATCTTTAACTGAGCCTGTATTTCAACACCCCCCCCCCCCTCCCCAACACACACACACACACACACACACACACACACACACACACACACACAAGAGTAAGTATACTGAAGAAGGAGAAGGGAGGAGAGGGGAGAAACGCGAACCCGGAGACCAACAACTAACTCCTTTGCTGGCGAGAAGTCTCCTCTGTCATTGCGGGGCTGATAACATCACGAGAAGCGATGTGATACGGTCCCCAAACCTCCCCAAATCTGACAGGCCCAAAGCCGGTGGGATACTGGGCGCTTATTGCCGAGGCGATAGCATCAGGAGAAGGGGAGCGACACTGCAGAGACACCACAAAATCTGACAGACTAAGCCACAGCAGACCGAGTTGCACCTCAGTAGGACTGCGAAAGAATCCCCGGACCAGAAACTGGAACTCAAGGTCGGTGAATAAAATGAGTCTGTGTGTGTGTGTGTGTGTGTGTGTGTGGTGTGTGTGTGTGTGTGTGTGTGTACCCATTGGTTCAGAGCAGTTGCCTTAGCCTGGGGAAACGGGAGTGAGAAAGAGGGAAAAGAAGTTGTGTGTGTGTGTGTGTGTGTGTGTGTGTGTGTGTGTGTGTGTGGGGTGTGTGCCCATTTGCAATGTAATACTCAAATTGAGGTTATGAAACCTTCATAATTATGCTCACTAAGTCTACCCTACACAATGAGGACAGCCATGACAGTACTGCTGTATCCCTTCCCCATTTTCCTGCACACACACACACACACACACACACCAGATAGCCTGGTGATCAGAATGATGCTCTCCTGATCTGCTGACCCATGCTAAAATCCGTTCAAGAGGGTTTTTTTCCCTGGTTGACATCAGTGCCAACTCAACTCCCCACAAAAGTCCTTTGGATGAGACTGTAAACTGAGGTCCTGTGTGCAAACACAGACAGAACATCTTGCACACACATTAAATCCTGTTTCACTTTTCGAAAGAATAGGCATTGTGTGCTGGAGGAACAGATGACAAAATTTACAAAACTGCATACACACTGGGACTGGATGTAACTAGACACATGAGAGCTTATTCCATTACCTATGAAATAAAAGAATAAATACACAAAACACCCCACACACACACACCCACACACACACACCACACAACACACACACACGCACACAGACCATATGAAATAAAACACACACACACACACACACACACACATCCTGAATTTTGTTTCTTTAATCAATAAAATGTATGACAGAAATCATTTCACACATAATAATCACATAAACAGTTCTAAAAAAAAAAAAGAGCCACAATAAAGACAGATGACAGCTCATAGCAAACACTGTCTTTAAAGGAGACATACAATCAAATAGAAAAAATGGTTTAGAAAAAACTCCAAATCATTTAAATCAATAATATATCTAATCATTGAGTTTGAACATTTGTTCTTTTTCAAGAAAATCTATTGTCCCTTTGTACATAATCATTCATAGTGAGCTGCCACCCTGTTCAAGGGAGACAATTATACATAATTTTCATAATCTTTCTGCAAACAGGTGCAGAATTTGAAACGAAGGGAGGTAACCTACAAGCAACAAAACTAGCTCCTATTAACAACACTGATAGACCAGTCAGTGCTTTAGTTGCTTCAACAGGCACGTTCAATCACAGGAAGTGAAGTTTTCAATATGGAACTATCAAATTGCTCCTCACATGCATGCTTTTTTCATCTGGTACAATAGTAAGTTGATATCATGAATTATTATGGTGTTATTTTTGGCAAGATTTCAGTTTGAGGCTGTCTTCTCTTTTTAAAAAAAAAAAACCCAAACAAATTTGTTCACATTTTTAAGCACAAGAGTAAATCTTCTTTTCTGTATTTATCATGATTTGGTACTAGTTTGAAATTTGATAGTATGTCTCCTTTAAATAACATGTCAAAACAATTTTCTTTTTTTGACATCTTTGGTAATATGTAAATATGTCAACAATGTGCACTGATAGTGGGTATGTATGGAAGGAATTGATATATTTAAGTAGTTAAGCAGGTAAATATAGACATAAATTGTCAATATTGCATATTCTAACACAGGTATAAATATAGATATAAATATATTACACTTTACAGAAAGATACATATATAAATGTCAGCAATATTGCATATTTGTCCCATTCAAGTGAAATCCGTTTACAAATTTTCAGAAAAAAGCAAATGACCAATTAAAAAAAAATCAGATAAAAAATAGTATTTAACAGAATATAATGGAGAAAACTCAAATAGTCTTCTCCTCTTCAACACTCCCCTTACAAAGTGGGGAGCATGGTGTCTAGTTTTCTCCTGCGATTGTGATCAGCTTGCAGGAGGTCTGCCTGCTGGCCTCAGCTGACACATTCCCACTTCACAGCAGCTCTTTTTTTGCACAGGGTGCATGTAGATTATGGTGATGTTGTCATAACTCACCAAATGCTGACATGAATCACGGGATCTTTAACGTGCATACCTGTATGTATAAAGACATGAAAGGAATTCAGGCACTGGACGGTCTTTTCACCTGGGAGAGTGTTAGAAATCCCCACCCTTAATTCATCAGAGGCCATCTTCTACCAAGATCTGAACCCAGACTTCTAGGACCCATGGGGTTGAAGCCAGACTGTCTTAACCACTCAGCTAGAGTCTGTCAAATCAGACAGACTAGTTGTGAGAAAAACACAAGCTTTGTAACAATGCCCTTCTTCCCTATTCAGTGCTCCTGAGACCTCCTATGTGACTCTATCACATCCACAGTTGCTGACAGGAAAAAAAACAGAAAATCTTGATCTCAACAAGGAAAAACAAAGTGCTGCAAGTTCATCATATAAAAAAAAGACAAATAAAGCACAACAATTTTTATCCAATAATGCTGAACAACAGTTGAAATCAGGAGAGGTCTTGTCTTTCTCAAGGCTCACACCTTGTCAAGAATTAAGAATAAAACTAAAACAGTGAAACAATATAACAAAGGTATATATTAAACTTGGGCATAAATCAAAATAAAGAGTAAAGTCGAGTTCATTAAGTTCTATTTCATTTTTCTGAAGCAAACTTTACCACAACCAAACAAGTGAAAACACAGAACCTGAACATGAGGTATAGGTGTAGTGTATATCTACCCCCACACGCCCACAGCACTAAAACAATGCGTCCTGAATATAGAATTGCACTTTCCACAAGGCAAACCTAACATTGCCTCTGTAACACTTGAGCTAATAAAACAATAACAACCTTACAGCAATGAAATTCAGCCAGTATAACATAGATATGATATGTTTCAAACATACTTCATATGGTATAATTATTTAACTTGAAACAAGGAATGCAACAGATGAAAATCAATATAGACAGGATAATTATGTATCCTGATTTAAAAAAAAAAATGTTTTGCATTTCAAACCTTTATGAAAAAAAGTCACAGAAAACATGAAGTGATAAATCTTGTCTTCTTACATGAATTTTAGCTTAAGTTCATTTGGAATCTTGCAGAAAAATAAAGGTATAATATGAATTGTACACAAGTTATAGATATACATTGTTCTTACACAATGCTTCTTCTTCTGTAGGCTATCTATCACAGATGAAGGAAACCAAAGCACAGTCAATGAATTCAACACTCAGACTAAATTACTGCAGAGTGCTATGAACTTGATGTTCCTGATTTAGCACTGGCAATATGATTACGTGAGCCTGGCTTTTGTCCCTGAAAGATCCACAGTTTTTACAAAGTCAAGAAAGCAGTCTTTTAAAGCTGCTCTGCTGTTCTAAAACCTGCCACAAATGAATCTTATATAATCCTTTATCTCTGAAGTCACAATGCAGCTACCTGGATGGTGGGTAAGAACAGCTGCATTCACAAAATCTCACCAGCAGTGAACCTCTGAGCTCTAGCCGAGGGATGAAAAACAAAAAAACAACAAACAATCCCCATAAATACACCCAATGAGAGTTCACATTCAAAAAGACATTTCTCACAAAGTGCATCATAAAAAGCAATGTCTACATAAAATCTAAAAATCATAAACTTGGAATAAAAAAAAATGTACTGTATAAAATGATTGTTCACCTCTGGCATAAAAGATTGCTTTGGATGATTTACACATTGTGCTTTTCTGCTCTTACACACACACACACCACACACACACACACACACACACACACACACACACACACACCACACACACACACACACATTTGTCTAAAATCACTTGATGTGAATAGACATTAAACTGAAGAGATCACACACACACACACACACACACACACAACACACACCACACACACACACACCACACACACACACGCAATATCTTAAATAATGCAATTACTTTCAATGCTAAATTACTGTAATCCAAATACTGTCAAGTCAACTGCTATCACTTCAGTACAACAATTATGTAATTTATTTCTCCCTATCAAAAGGACTTTTGAGGTTGTAAAACTAAAAGAAATTTTAAATACCACATGTAAAGCCTGTAAAATTTTATCAATAATAGGACACTGAGTCTGCATTAGACACAGATTAACTCTCAGTGGAACGGCCGTCCGTATAGTGGATCAGTGTTAAAGCAACGGTTTTGAACGGCTGTCCGCTATAAGCGGATTTGCTGTTTGCAGATTTTTCATGCTGCCGCCGCATTGATACTATGACTAGTGCAGTTTAACATAGCCTTGTGAGCCTGTCCAAGGTCAAATGCAGAGTGTTGCCAGGTATTTCCCTGAGTTCTGAACTGTTTGCGGTTGCGGAGAGTAGGGGACACGGAGTAGTGACACGGTGTACAAAATTCTGAGTATTTTCTTCATGCTTGTCAAAGCTTAAATATTAAAGAGAGAGCTTAAAAATTTTTATATGTCTAGCCCCCCATGTTAAATTATAAGTTAAAAAAAAAAAAACCTTTTTTTTGTTTTTGTATATTTTATGATTTTTTTCAAACGATTACCCAAATAGGCCCCCCATGGGGAAAAGCAAGGGAGAACGGGGGTCCCGGTGAGTTTAAAACTAGCAAACAACTTGATTTTCTCTGATCAGCTCCAATTATCCCGAAAAATGAACTTCTTTATTATTGTAAGGGTTCACAAACATATCCACAAAAGCTGTGAACCTTTAAAAAAACCCAACAGTCACTTTTCAGTATGTCTAACAGCTGGGGCCCCCCATGTCTTCCTTTTTGGGCTCAAGAGGAAAAAAGTGCACACTGGTTACAAAAAAAAAAAAACTGGAAAAATTTTACCTATCCAGCAAAACTTTTAGGTTTTAGTTTTTGTTTGATTTATTGCTTTTTTTAACGCAGGTAAAACCTCTTAACGCAATGTAAAAAAAAAACTAAAAAAAAAAGTGTACCCCCCCTCCCCCTGACAAAAAAACCAACCCTCAAGCAAAACGAAACAAAAAGCAGCATGATTACATTATAGGTCTGGTAAATTAAATGAAAATTTAAAAAAAAAATTTAAAAAAAACAAGCAAAAAATTCAGCATATATCTGTTATAAAATTAATGCCTAATTTTCACAAAAATTTTCTTACCTTTTTAAGCCACACATATTTCAAAAATGTTACTATTTGGTTTTTTAAAAGTTGCAACGACAAAAGGGGGACAGGGCAATCCCGCTTTATTAAAAATTTGATTATTAAAAAAAAAAAACCAACATCTGCTATCTACTTAAAATCATCAACCATTTATTTCTTTTGGATGAAAATGTTCAAAAAAACCTAGATACAAAACTATTTTTTTTTTATAACTGTACAAATAAACAAATAAAAAAAAACAAAACATTCACCCAAAGGTAATCCCCTTTTTAGATCATCATTTTTTTACTTTTTTGTTAGATTTTCC
>CM060316.1:116021834-116024334 GCA_030674155.1 Stramonita haemastoma
CTGCCCTTTTGTCTGCTTTTTCCGATTTTAACACACACAAACAACAACACACACACAAAACACACACACCACACACACACACACACCCACCCCACACACACACCAAACCACGCACGCACAGCACCCCCAACACCCCAACCACCACTCTCTCTCTCCTCGTCTTCCTGTGTCTTCGTCTGTCTGTCTTTCTTTTTGTCGTTGTTTCTCTGTCTCTGTTCGTCTCTGTCTTTTCCCCTTTTTCTCCGCAAAATTAAATTAAATTCAATTCAATCATGTATTATCTACACAGAGTATTTATGTTTCAGCTTTTGGCTTGAAAAAAATCATTATTTTGATCATAACGGTCATAAATCAGTACATTTTTCGTTCCATTTTTTTCCCATCCCCATTTTATACACAATAAAAGGAAAAACGATAACAAAAATTTTCAAAGGAAACAAATGATATTACAGATAAAAAGTTTTACGGGCAATTACTTATTTTCAAAAATAGATTTTCGCGCCTTTTCCCTGCGTAATTAGTGGTGAACTGTAACCTGATCAGTTGGGAAAATTCCCCCCTTCAAATAATTAAGCCCACTAAGAAACTGTAAAGATTCATTAAACAGAAAAAACCAAACAAACCCAACACACCCCCGAAAAAAAAAAAGCAATGAAATGCTGTCAGGTGTTGCTGTTTAAAGAAGACTCAGAAAGGGGGAAAATGGATTTTTTTTACAAAAGAACCTTTCTCCCGACAGTTCTGCAAGGGCATTTCCTTTTCTATTCAAAAATCGTATCCCCTCAATCAATCAATCAATGAAAAAACAATAAACAATCAATCAAACACTAGGCTGTAAGTGCCAAAAAGAACTTGGGGTTACAGGGAAAAGCGGGGGGCCGCTTCTTGTTCTCCGTGCATGTTTTCACCAAGGGCGCATTTTCCTCAAGGGTACTACTCTCAAACCACATCTGGGGGACACAGGTCTTGCTTAGGAGAATCCCCTTCTGACGGACCAAATCCCATGTGATGGACGAGAAACAATCTGATGGGGCCTGGGGAGCGAGCCACCGTGGGAGGTGCCCTCTGTAGGGGATTTTAACCCGGGAGTTAATGTGTTTTTACTGACTCCATTCCCCCGAAAGTAATTCGGATGAGCCTATAAAGCGAAGCCCTGTGTGCGAACCCACGCAGAGCATCTTGCGCACACGTTATAAACCCATTTAGCATTTCGGGAGAGTAGGCTATTTTGTGCTGGTAGAAATGGATGGCCTTTTTTGTTTTGGTTTGAAACACGGCATGCACACCGATGTGGTGTTAGACATGCACCCTCCCCGAAACTGGAATGCAGCTACCTTAATGTCGGGTTAGAAAACAGTTGCATATGCAAAATCTCACTGTTGGTGAACCTTTAAGCTACAGCCTAAGAACAAAAAAAAAAAGTAAAAAAAGTTTAAAAAAAGGAAAACAAAGCCCCCCCCCCCCCCCCCCCCCCGAAAAACAACAACACCAAGAAACCCAACAACAAAAAACAACCAAACAACAACAACAACAAAATCTTTGCTGAATCGAACCCTAGTTACATGACATACCTGTATCAGCAGGGAATAAGAGTCTAAAGTCACATAGACTACAAAAATCATGTCACCCTCAAGCAGAAACCAGTATCTAACTGTACTCTCATGGCTTTCCCAAACTAGAAAGATGTTCCCAAATATAGCACAAAGATGTCCTCAAAATAGATGGTTTCCAAAATAGCGGCATCCAGGCAGAGGGGAGGCAACTAAAATTCACGTCTCTTTGCATTCTGGTGGACACAGCGAGGGTTTCAACTATGCCTCAGCAAAACTGTGATGGGGGCATAAAAGGATCGAATAAATTTTTATTTGTAAAGACTGTCCAAAAATCGTAGGGTAGAAATGAATTGAATGATGTTGTTGTTGTGCATTCCCCAGCTTAACACTCTGGGGGTCACCCAGAATGTGCACTCTGACTCATCTCATCCCACCTGGGAATCACTGTGTGATTGAAATTGCACACTGAATGAGAAGTTTGCGTGTATGGCTGTTTTCAAATACCTCGCCATATAGGCAGCCATCTCTGACTTCAGAGGAGTTTAATTGAATAAAACCAAGCAATCAAAAACACAAAGAAAGAAACTTCTTCAAAGCCTATAACTGCTTTTCCCCATTGTGCACGTTTCTTCATTCGTGACTTCTCTCTGACGGAAAAAAAACATACACCGTGATAGAGGTTTTCCTCACTCCATTGTGGATGATGAGTTTTCCATGGTTATGTCTGTGTAAAGTACTTATGATGCAAGTCCCCTACAATCTGCATATGGATGTGAAATACGAAATATTCAGTTACAGCCCACGTATGAATGTTTTATTATTTTAAATTAATAACCTTAACTCGTACGGAACGAAACTCCTCTCAGCAAACTGCTGTCAATGGCGTAAAATAACAACCTGTGGCAGCGAGGGCGGGGTACCATTTTGAGTGTTTCAAACGATGAATT
>CM060316.1:116029334-116034334 GCA_030674155.1 Stramonita haemastoma
AGAGTCTGTCAAATCAGACAGACTAGTTGTGGGAAAAACACAAGCTTGTAACAATGCCCTTCTTCCCTATTCAGTGCTCCTGAGACTTCCTATGTGACTCTATCACATCACAGTTGCTGACAGAAAAAAAACAGAAAATCTGATCTCAACAAGGAAAAACAAAGTGCTGCAAGTTCATCATATAAAAAAAAAAGACAAATAAAGCACAACAATTTTATCCAATAATGCTGAACAACAGTTGAAATCAGGAGAGGTCTTGTCTTCTCAAGGCTCACACCTTGTCAAGAATTAAGATAAAACTAAAACAGTGAAACAATATAACAAAAGGTATATATAAACTTGGGCATAAATCAAAATAAAGAGTAAAGTCGAGTTCATTAAGTTCTATTTCATTTTTCAGAAGCAAACTTTACCACAACCAAACAAGTGAAAACACAGACCTGAACATGAGGTATAGGTGTAGTGTATATCTACCCCCACACAGCCCACAGCACTAAAACAATGCGTCCTGAATCATAGAATTGCACTTTCCACAAGGCAAACCTAACACTGCCTCTGTAACACTTGAGCTAATAAAACAATAACAACCTTACAGCAATGAAATTCAGCCAGTATAACATAGATATGATATGTTTCAACATACTTCATATGGTATGATTATTCACTTGAAACAAGGAATGCAACAGATGAAAATCAATATAGACAGGATAATTATGTATCCTGATTAAAAAAAAAAAAGTTTTGCATTTCAAACCTTTATAAAAAAAGTCACAGAAAACATGAAGTGATAAATCTTGTCTTCTTACATGAATTTTAGCTTAAGTATCATTTGGAATCTTGCAGAAAAATAAAGGTATAATATGAATTGTACACAAATTATAGATATACATTGTTCTTACACAATGCTTCTTCTTCTGAGGCTATCTATCACAGATGAAGGAAACCAAAGCACAGTCATGAATTCAACACTCAGACTAAATTACTGCAGAGTGCTATGAACTTGATGTTCCTGATTTAGCACTGGCAATATGATTACGCGAGCCTGGCTTTTGTCCCTGAAAGATCCACAGTTTTTACAAAGTCAAGAAAGCAGTCTTTTAAAGCTGCTCTGCTGTTCTAAAACCTGCCACAAGTGATCTTATATATCCTTTATCTCTGAAGTCAGAATGCAGCTACCTGGATGGTGGGTAAGAACGGCTGCATTCACAAAATCTCACCAGCAGTGAACCTCTGAGCTCTAGCCGAGGAATGAAAAACAAAACAACAACAATTCCCATAAACACACCCAATGAGAGTTCACATTCAGCTGGGCAGTAAAAACATTTCACACAAAGTGCATCATAAAAAGCAATGTCTACATAAAATCTAAAAATCATAAACTTGGAATAAAAAAAATGTTACTGTATAAAATGATTGTTCACCTCTGGCATAAAAGATTGCTTTGGATGATTTACACATTGTGCTTTTCTGCTCTTACACACACACACACACACACACACACACACACACACACACACACACACACACACACACACACACACACATTTGTCTAAAATCACTTGATGTGAATAGACATTAAACTGAAGAGATCACACACACACACACACACACACACACACACACACACACACACACCACACACACACACACACACACACACACAAGCAATATCTTAAAATAATGCAATTCTTTCAATGCTAAATTACTGTAATCCAAATACTGTCAAGTCAACTGCCATCACTTCAGTACAACAATTATGTAATTTATTTCTCCCTATCAAAAGACTTTTGAGGTTGTAAAACTTAAAAGAAATTTAAAATACCACATGTAAAGCCTGTAAAATTTGATCAATATAGGACACTGAGTCTGCATTAGACACAGATTAACTCTCAGTGGACGGCCGTCGACTATAGCGGATCAGTGTAAAGCAACGGTTTTGGACGGCTGTCCGCTGTAGCAGATTTGCTGTTTGCAGATTTTTCATGCTGCCGCCGCATTGATACTATGATTAGTGCAGTTTAACATAGCCTTGTGAGCCTGTCCAAGGTCAAATGCAGAGTGTTGCCAGGTATTTCCCTGAGTTCCAAACTGTTTGCGGTTGCGGAGAGTAGGGGACACGGAGTAGTGACACGGTGTACAAAATTCTGAGTATTTTCTTCATGCTTGTCAAAGCTTAAATATTAAAGAGAGAGCTTAAATCTTTTGATATGTACTAGCCCAGCATGTTATTCATAAGTTAAAAAAAATTTTCTTTCTATGTGTTTTGTATATTTTATGATTTTTTACAAACGATTACAAATAGGCCGTCCATGGGGAAAAGCAAGGGAGAGAACTGGCCGTCCCGAGTGAGTTAAAGCTGAGCAAACAACTTGATTTTGCTCTGATCAGCTCACATATATCCAGAAATGAACATCTCTTCATTGATTGCTAAGGGCTTCACAAATCATACTCCACAAAAGCTGTGAACTGAATGAGCACCAATCAGTCACTGGATCAGATATGTCTAACAGCTGGGCCATCATGTCTTCCTTTGGGCTCAAGAGGAAATAAAGTGCACACTGGTTCACAAAACAGAAAATGCTGAACTTTGACCTATACCAGCAGTCTTGTTAGGTTTTAGTTTGTTTGTTTGAGTGAGTTGCTTTTGTAACAGCAGTGTAAATACCTACTTAGATGCAATGTAAAAACAAACTAAAAACTGAGTGTGCCATCCTCCCCCTGATAAAAAAACCAAGCCTCAAACAAAACGAAACAAGAAATTGCAGCATGATTACATTATATTGGTCTGTGTAAATTAAATGAAAATTTAAAACAAAAGATTTAAAAACAAACAAGCAAAATTACAGCATGATATACTGTTATAAATCACATGCCATAACTTTTCACAAAATTATTCTTCACCATTTTTAAGCCACACATATTTCAAGCTGTTCACTATTGGTGTCAAACAGTTGCAACAGACAACAGGCTACAGGGTCAATCCAGTTTTATGTAAATTCAGAGTTATTAAAAAAAGAAATCTCTAACATCTGCTATCTACATAACAATCATCATCCATTTGATTTCTTTTGGTATGAAAAATTTTCAAAAACCATAGATACAAAAGCTATTTTCTTTCATAACTGATCATAATAAACAAATAAACAAAAACAAAACATTCAATCCCAAAGGTAATCCATTCTTATGACTCATCATCTCAATCACTTTGGCTGTTAGATTTTCCTCATACAAGATGCAAATACACAAGGATGATAAATATCAAAATGTGCTGAGCGAATTATCGGAAGAGAGCGACGTTGGTGAATATGGCCTCCAGAATGACAGCTGCTCCCACAAAGTAGAGGAACCAGGTTTTCCCCTTGGGCAGGTCACCGCGCCGAACAAACATGATCTGCACACACACAGTACAGAAACATGGAGTACAGGTATGTACACACAGTACAGAAACATGGGGTACAGGTATGTACACACAGTACAGAAACATGGGTACAGGTATGTACACACAGTACAGAAACATGGGGTACAGGTATGTACACACAGTGCAGAAACATGGGGTACAGGTATGTACACACAGTACAGAAACATGGAGTACAGGTATGTACATACAGTACAGAAACATGGAGTACAGGTATGTACACACAGTACAGAAACATGGAGTACAGGTATGTACACAGTACAGAAACATGGGGTACAGGTATGTACATACAGTACAGAAACATGGGTACAGGTATGTACACACAGTACAGAAACATGGGTACAGGTATGTACACACAGTACAGAAACATGGGGTACAGGTATGTACACACAGTACAGAAACATGGGGTACAGGTATGTACACACAGTACAGAAACATGGAGTACAGGTATGTACATACAGTGCAGAAACATGGGGTACAGGTATGTACACATGTACAGAAACATGGAGTACAGGTATGTACACACTGTACAGAAACATGGAGTACAGGTATGTACACACTGTACAGAAACATGGGGTACAGGTATGTACACACTGTACAGAAACATGGAGTACAGGTATGTACACACTGTACAGAAACATGGAGTACAGGTATGTACACACTGTACAGAAACATGGAGTACAGGTATGTACACACTGTACAGAAACATGGAGTACAGGTATGTACACACAGTACAGAAACATGGAGTACAGGTATGTACACACAGTACAGAAACATGGGTACAGGTATGTACATACAGTACAGAAACATGGAGTACAGGTATGTACATACAGTACAGAAACATGGAGTACAGGTATGTACATACAGTACAGAAACATGGAGTACAGGTATGTACATACATGTACAGAAACATGGAGTACAGGTATGTACACACTGTACAGAAACATGGAGTACAGGTATGTACATACAGTACAGAAACATGGGTACAGGTATGTCACACAGTACAGAAACATGGAGTACAGGTATGTACATACAGTACAGAAACATGGGTACAGGTATGTACACACAGTACAGAAACATGGAGTACAGGTATGTACACACAGTACAGAAACATGGGGTACAGGTATGTACACACAGTACAGAAACATGGGTACAGGTATGTACACACAGTACAGAATTATAAAATTGCAGACACATACACATGTATGCACGGTAAACACACACACACACACACACACACACACACACACACACACACACACACACACACACACACAGCAAACATACAGGCACGCACACATGTACCTCTCTCACACACACACACACACACACCACACACACAACACACACACACACACACACACACACACACACACACACCAAACATACAGGCACACACGCATGTACTCTCTCTCTCTCTCTCCTCTCTCTCTCTCTCTCTCTCTCTCTCTCTCTCTCTCTCTCTCTCTCTCCTCACACACACACACACACACACACACACACACACACACACCACACACACACACACACACACACACACACAACACACACAAAGCACGGGATAGCCTTGTGGTCAGAACATTGC
>CM060316.1:116039334-116076834 GCA_030674155.1 Stramonita haemastoma
TTTCCCCTATCACCTATGTGGTCATGCAACAGAGAAAAGTGAAGTCAAATTAGTAAGTCACACAGAACAGCAATATTCCTGGTGACAATTTAAGATTCATCTAGACAGTGAAGGGATATAGTGCAGACATTCACGATCTTTTTGAACGTAAAAGTTTTGCACTGTACATATATTACTCCCACAGCTATCCACAATTTAATCTTTTCGAATATGAAAATTGTGAATGGCATGCTACTGAGTAGCTTTCCAGACCAAAATATATGAAGTGTTTATATTCAAAAACAACGGGAAATGTTCTAAAGTGCAAACAACTATTTACACACACATAGAACATAGATTAAATAACACTCATGGCAAACTCAACACAACACAACACACAGACACACACACACACATACACACACACACAACACACACACACTCCAAAAGAAAAGGTTTCAGAAGTGATGATGGCTGTAACTCATACATAATGGCATCAAGAATGATAGAACTAATGTTGTCTAACATCATAGTACTGTTTGGAGCATCACCAGAGTGCCAGCAACAGCATAGTTAAAATACAGTAAGTAAAAATGCAGTTGCCTATAACTAGTATAAATTAAGCTTGACTAACATATAGGCCTCCCAAGTATTAGATTTATTAAAAAAAAATTTAAGCCACCCACCCCCCCACATACCTACCTAAATAGTCGTTATCACAATTTTAACTTCAAATTTCAAGGTTTGGAACAACAGCTTAATATTTAACTACGAGTGTAAATAGCAATTTACTGAAGACAATCAGATTGTGATCGTTAAAACTGCTTGTAGGTTGCACGTGGGTGAGTGTATGCATTCATGGTACTGCGACCATCCCTGACACGATATTAGGCCGAATAAACTTGACATCACAAGTGGGTAGCCTAGTGAGAATGACATTTTTCACAGTGACTAGAGTTTGCCTACTAAAAAAAAAGTATAACTTCTCAAGTGTAGTAAAACTTTAGAACACGTACAATCAAGATGATGTCAGTGTGCAGCTTGCATTCCGAATCTAACTTGGTATTTCTAATATAAGCTCAAATCGAGCAGACTTGCACAATTTACAAAGGTTACCTTCAAAGTAGGCTAGGCTAGGCTAGTGCATTGAGATTTGCCTTCGAAGTGCAATCAAAACAAGGGGCGCGTGATCATGTGTTGGAGTTGTCTGCTTCTGGAAGGTAATGTTTGCTACGATTAAGGTAATTGGTCCTTTTTCTTTCAAAATCCAATCAGAATTATTTTGTTAGACGTGTTAGGCCTAAGTCATGTGACCAGACAAAAGCTAAAATGGCGACCAGCTCTACTCCCGATGGAATATATTTCGAACTGTCACCACGAATAGTAAGAAAACCTGACAAACATGTCAGAGTGCATGTTAACTCGTTTTGCAACTTAGAACTATTTTAAGAAAAAGTTTTATCAATCAGTAAAACACGAAACACTTTGACTAAGACTTTTGTCGACACAAAAGGAAAATGAAAGTAGGCGTGGTTAGATTTTGATTAATTTTAAAACAACTATTTTTGCTGTCAACACATTTCTTGAATTAGCTTCAATCTTAAACGTCGTTCATGCACATGATTGTTCATTTTGTGTGTACATGCGTGTGTTATAGTTTTGTTGTTGGCTTTTTAGCAAGAACTATGATAACAGATGAATGTTTTAGTTAAGCTTATAATTATATTGCATCTTAAAACAAACAGGTGGCAAGACAGTGACATGGAGCCCGGGGATGACAGGGATCCACTGTAGTATGTGTGTGGGTGTGTTTGTGTAGGGGGTTCAGGTACGAACATGCATGCCTCTGTGTGTGTGTGTGTGTGTGTGTGTGTGTGTGTGTGTGTGTGTGTGTGAAGTCAAGTAAAATTTTTATTTCCAAATGGTACATTGAATAAGCATTGATTTGCTTTTTTTCATCAAGCCATCTATCGAGGAAAAAAAGAAGAGGAGAAAAATAAACATGTCACCAATATTGTTTGACTAACATGTGCGTGTCAATCAATCAATCAATCAAATTTTTATTTCCAGATGGTACATTGAGTAAGCATCGATTTGCTTTTTTCCATCAAGCCATCTATCTAAAGAAAAGAAAGAAAAATCAAAACAACATCAAAAATCAAATCAAAACAAAACAAAGCAAAAACCAACAAAAAACAAAGCAGAAAATCCCTAGCAAACAATAAAGCCAACAAAAGAAAGAAAAGGGGAAAAAGCAAACAAACAAATAAAACAACATCAATCATTTCACCAACATTAATTAGCTAACATGATTTCAACAGCTTTAAAATAAAATATGCCTATAAATAATACAAGCAACTACAATAACAGCAAAAACAACCAAAAGAGAAAAAACAACAAACAAACAAAAAAAAACAAACAAAAAAAACCACCACTCAAAAGCCATACACACATATGCACACACACACACAACACACACCACACACACACAACACACACACCACACACACACACACACACACACACACCACACACACACACACACAACACACACCATGCGCGGCACACACACACACCACACACTACACCTACACCTACACACACATATACCACACAACACACACCTACCTACACCTACACTACACACACACACACACACACACACACACACACACACACACACACACACACACACACACACACACCGGTTAGCGCACATCCACTCAGCACGTGTACTCGTACGACATGCACACATTTAGAGTCTTTTAAAAATCATATAGTGTCAAAAAACCCCACAAAAAACAGCTTATATCAGTTACAATGTAACCAAAAACCATTATTTAAAAAAAAAAAAAAAAAAAAGAGTCCATGAAATGCTATAAGCAATTTATGTCAGATTGCAATATCTCTATACTTCAGTTCATACTTTATATTTTTAGAAGAAAGATAAGGAAAAAACAACAAACGCATACCTTATAATGATACCCATCATCACTGAGAGGAAATAACATATACGCTAACAAACATACAATCAAACAAAAGAAAAACAAAAACAAACAAACAAACAAACAAAAAGAACCCACAAAAAGCACACAAAAAAACAAACAATCAAACCAAAACAGCAAAAACCAATCCACACGGGTTATATATTAGAAGGAAGAAAAGAAAAAAAACAACAAAAGCAACAATACCATATGATAATACCCATCACCACTGAGTGGAAATAACATAACAAACGTACGGCATGTACACATTTAAGTTGTTTTTTTTAAATCATATAGTGTCAAACAAACAGCTTATATCAGTTACAATGTCACCAACCATTATTTAAGACTTAAGAAAAAGAATCCATGAAATGTCATTAAACAACTTATGTCAGATTACAATATCTCCACACTTTAGTTCATACTTATATATTAGAAGGAAGAAAAAGAAAAAAAAACAAAACAAAACAAAAAAACAAAACAAAACAAAACAAAAACAAACAACAACAACAAAAACGCAACAATACCATATGATGATATCGATCTCCATTGAGAGGAAATAACATTTACACTAACAAACATACAAACAACAAAAAACTAACAAACAAACAGAAGCAACAGACAACCAAACAAACAAAATAAACGTGTGTGTGTGTGTGTGTGTGTGTGTGTGTGTGTGTGTGTGTGTGTGTGTGTGTGTGTGTGTGTGTGTATTGAAATGTTGTTTGATGACAAGAACCTTGCATTGTGGTTGTTGTGGTTGTTTTTGTTATGAGAAAACACTGTTCCTCATCATAATCTCCCTTCCCTGCTGTTTTTCAGGTCCTGACTGTGCGTGTAAGTCAATGTTTTAACTCTTTTGGAAGTTGTGGTAAGTGGTGCTGCTATATTCTATAAGAATTACATGTAATATATCAAAATTATGACTGTTTACACCCGAGAAGGCAAAATCATAAAGATTTATATATATATATATATATATATATATATATATATATATATATATATATATATATATATATATATATATACATACATACATACATGAAATACTGAGAAGGCATTTTAAAAAATCATGAAAAATGTCCATTTTCAGTTTTTTGTATTATATGCTAGTGCTAGCTATATGGTTGGTTGGTAATGTATGATCAGATACTGAGATAGTACTAATTCAGTCAATAGTTTCATGCACATAATCTTCTTTTCAGTTATCTACCCCTAAAAATCAACAACAGCAACAAACAACCACCCCCCCCCCAGAAAAAAGAAAAAAGCAAAAACCATAAAAAAAGAACAAAAACAAAAATCCCAAACCCAACTCCAATAACAACCTCTCCAGCAAACAAACAAAAACAACCCCCCACCAAAAAACAACAAAACAACAAGAAACCCTAAAACTATACTAAAGAAACAAAAGCAAACAAATCCAACCAACAACAGCAAAAATCAAGTTTGAACACACACACACACACCACACACACACACACACACACACAACACACACACACACACACACACACACACACACACACACACACACACACACACACACACAACACACACACACACACACACACACACACATTCCAACTAAAGAGCAGCTCTTTTTTTTTTTAATAACAGTATGCATTGCTGGGTATGTTTATGTTTCTGTGACTCACCAAATGCAGAGAATTTCGGGGTCATTCCCATTTGATCTTTAGTGCAAAATATATATATATATGAAAGTAACCATGGCATTGGCAGGTCTGCACTTAAATACATACATGTATAAGACTACATGACTTTGATGACAAAAGGTAGATAACTGATTTTAAGCTCTTCACTTTTTTCTTTTCAGATAACGTTCATCCTGTGTATTGCACAGGGAGAAAGCAGTTCAGCCAACTATCTGTTAGCAGGCAATGTTGTCAGTAAGTATGAATGTAGATTTGGGCATCATTGCTTTTGCAGTGGTGTGGTGTGTGTGGTGTGTGTGTGTGTGTGTGTGTGTGTGTGTGTGTGTGTGTGTGTGTGTGTGTACCTTCTTAATGGTCTATTGTCCATTCATTGCAAGGTGATTGAGATAGTTATCTATACCTCATTACCTGTTCCAAAAGCATACAAAAAATGGGCCAGAGTGAGTCTTGGATTTAAAAGGAGGAAATTTGTCAAAAAAATATGTTCTACGTTAGATCTACCACTGACTGAGAAAGTATTTCAGCAACTGAGAGAGAGAGAGAGAGAGAGAGAGAGAGAGAGAGAGAGGAGAGAGAGAGAGAGAGAGAGAGAGAGAGAGAGAGAGAGAGAATGTGTGTGTACGTGTGTGTGTGTATGCATGCGCGCAGGCACATGCGCATATGTATACAACTTACAAGTACATGTATTAAGTATCACATCAAAATAACTCAGTGGAATATACACTAAACTGAAGAATGTATATATATATATTCATGAACATGATCTTAATTCTAATATTTTGTGGATGGTTGCAAACGTGTAAATGGTTTGAATGAAAGTGCTTTGATTTGTTTGCTTAACAAGATTCAGTGCTACATAAACACCATGCATTATCATCATCATCATCATCATCATCATCATCATCATCATCATCATCATCATCATCATCATCATCATCATCATTATTATTATTAGTAGTAGTAGTAGTATTAGTATTAGTATTATTATTGTTGTTGTTGTTGTTGTTGTTGTTGTTGTTAACCCAGGTTGAATATGTCCCTTTTTCCAGTTAGTGCCTTTGTGGGGATTGTGGTGGTAAGTTTCCTTGTCTTGTCCTTTCCAGCTGTGTTGATGTTGTTATTGTTATTGTTGCGTTTGTGGTTGTTGGAGTGTTGTAAACCAGCCCATTCCCCTGCTCTACCTATACCTGCCCCTCTTGATCTTATCTAACCCTGTTCTAATCCTTCCTGACTGATCATTATTTAAAAAAAATATCTGCTGCTTTTGTTTATGTGCATTTGAAATACACTCATTCATTAGAATAGTTGACCACATAAAGGAGTGTATATAATATATCTCTCTTATATATTATATATATATCTGTATACATATCTGTATATCTTCTTATTCATTGAATGCTCAGATGGCAGCTATTGCTGTTTGCCATGTAAGCTAAAATTGGTGTGCTGGCGTTAAGTATCTGACAAGTCAGGCCCAGTATATCCAACTTTGGCGTTGGAGAAAGTTGTTGTCCTGTAAGTCTCTCTGGAAAAAGGCTGGAGAATGGACCAAGAAGGCAAAAAATGGATAAGAAGGAAGTGACAGGCAGAAAAGGAAGAAAGGAGAAACAAAGAAAAGGATAGTAAAGGGGAATTTCTAGCACATAATTTCCTAAAGATGGGGATGCTATTTGCACTATCAGGCCGCCAGTATCCCCATCCGGGCTGGGACTTTTCTTCACTTCAAATGTATTCATTACATCAGTTGAACACATAATGCGGTATATGATCTCTATGGTGTATAAAATCTGTATTAACAACATTATGTCTTTAATGATCTTATAATAATAATGTGTTCATCTGTTTTTACTGGTTGTTTGGATTTTTTAAAATCTCCTCTGCTTGTATGTGTGTGTGTGTGTGTGTGTGTGTGTGTGTGTGTGTGTGTGTGTGTGTGTGTGTGTGTGTGTGTGTGTGTGTGTGTGTTGTATGTGTGTTGTGTGTGTGTGTGTTGTTGTGTGTGTGTGTGTGTGTGTGTGTGTGTGTGTGTGTGTGTGTGTGTGTGTGTGTGTGTGTGTGTATGCTTATGATCATGTATATATATAATTATGATATTCATTCAGCTTGAGAAGGCTTCAGAAAAAATTTGCTGAAATTATTGAAAAGAAGGAGATGAGGCTAAACACAGTTGTTGTTGTCTCAGTTTTACGTCTGTTGTGTTTTTACTACTGTTTCACTATGTGACCTCAACTGTGTTCTTGGAGGGATTGGTGCCCAGCAGAAGTGTGGGGTTTTATCAGAATTATAGATCATGGATAGATGGATGGATGGATGGATGGATGGGTGGATGGATGGATGGATGGGTGGGTGGGTGGGTGGATGGATGGGTGGGTGGGTGGGTGGATGGTTGGATGGATGGGTGGATGGTTGGATGGATGGGTGGATGGTTGGATGGATGGATAATATTAGTTGTATGTAAGTATTGTTGCTCTTGCTGTTTGTTTGTTTGTTTATTTTCATCATATTTTATTAACATGGATTTTTTGGTTCTATTATCATAGACTTAGTTAATGAATCATTTCTTTTTCCCATACACAGAACTGGTGGTACAGAAGTGGCGATTTGGTAAGTGCATATGACACATATGATTATAGCTGTAAATGGTACCTGCTCTCTTTAGGGTCTTTTAAGGTAAAGCAGCAAGGGAGAGGAGATGGGCTTCACCCTCAATATGCTGGCCCCTAGAGAAGCTGAGGTCTCTGATGCTTCACCCGGTATGATCACATAAGTTATGGGACAGCTTCTTTTTTTTTCCCTCTAATCTATTTACATATATTAACATGTAAGTTGACTAGATTCACTGAAAACAATGTTCAAAATTAAGTAGTTGGTACTTCTCCATGTACTACTGTCATCAGTAAAGCACAACATCTAACAAGACTTGCAAATTGGGGATTGCCATTGTCTCATGCATAGTAGATGATCTAGCATCCAAACATCTGGCTGTGCATTGTTCTCTCCGAAGTAATTAAGTTTTTATGGGAATTTTCAATGTGTTATATCATTGTGTGTGTGTGTGTGTGTGTGTGTGTGTGTGTGTGTGTGTGTTGTGTGTGTGTGTGTGTGTGTGTGTGTGTGTGTGTGTGTGTGTGTGTGTGTGAGAGAGAGAGAGAGAGAGAGAGAGAGAACACTGAACACTGAACACTGAAATGATTTAATGTACATTGGCCTTGGACCACAATACATTGGCTGGGCTTGGGGTGTACCAATACGTTCTTCCATATCATTTATGAAGCAAATGCACAAATAAGACATGATTTATCACTGATGAAAAAAGAAAAGAAAAGAAAAACACACATTTACTCTTTTTCCTGATTACAAATCTCAAATCAACCATAACCTAATCACATAAAGACTATTGTGTTTGGGAAAATTCATGTATATTGAATACATATAAAAAATAACAGTAATTCAATAAACTGCCTGAGACAACATTGTTTTCCTTTTGTTAATAGAATGAAAGATATATCTGGACAAACCATGCATGTACTCATCATTTGCTACTCTGAGCAGATCTGGTAATGGTACATTTATACAATTGCTTAAAAACTTTTCCCTCAAGCTTGTGTACATGCAACATTCTAGTAGAAAGTGGGCTTCATTTTCAATTTTCGTTTTACAAAATGGACACAATCTGTCTTGAATATTATCACTGTATCTATACACATTATTATTAAGAGGTAAAACGTTAAACCTTGCTTGCGTAATTGCTACACGGAAACAATAGACATCTATGGAGTTCAAATACTGCTCTTTTGCAAAAATAGTTTTAAACGATCTATAAATATCATATCTTTCTTTATCTCTTATAGTCCCACAAGAGAGAGAGAGAGAGAGAGAGAGAGAGAGAGAGAGAGAGAGAGAGAGAGAGAGAGAGAGAGAGAGAGAGAGAGAGTCAGTCTGTGCAGGTTCAGATATGTTGAATCTATTTATTTATCATATCCTATGGCAGTTTGAACATGTACCTATACCTCCACTTTGACTCCTGACACAGTCTGTTCCTGTCGTGTGCTTTCTCCCCCAGGGCAGTGAGAAGTTCTGGTACATCCTGCTGGTTGCCGGGGTGCTGGTGTTCCAGAGCGTGGCCTGTGACCTCTTCATATTCAAAGAGTCCATCAACGTGGTGGTGGCTCCGACCCTGGGCCCCGTCAATGCCTCCACGCGTGTCTTTTCCTGGGCCCCCTTCAGAACCACCCACAACAGGTCTTTGGTGGAGCCCCTCCCCACCCTCCCCTCTTTGTCTTTCAGCTAGAGCACACTGGTAAAGATGGGCAAGCCTGCAACTACTGAACTCTGCATTTTACAGAGTTATTTTTGCTGTCAGTTATTTTCATGATTTTTACCAAATATTTTCTTGAAACTGCGGTTAAAATTTCAAAACATTGGAGGTTGCTGGAATAGCAGGCATCTGTCAGTCTCGGAAGACTATGGAGTTGCGCTGTAGGTTGTAGAGTGCAAAGCCTGGGTAAGTGAGTATGGAGGGCAAACTGTTACCCATGCAGCTTGCAAACATACAGCATAAACTAATCAAGGGGAAGCAAGTAGGGCTGCAACTGTGATCAGCTTTTTTAGGCCTACAAAGAACAAGAAGAACAGAAGGGTTTGGTTTGGCTATATCAGAGTCCCAGCTGAGCTGACCAATTTAGGGATTGCACCATCAACAAAACACCACTACAAGTGATATTCAGAAGGATGCATCTGAATTATGTCTTATACAGTGACATTTTTTGAATTAGTGAGGGTTTTTTTTTTTGCACACACTTGAGTTTTTATTTGTTCTGAAGAAGTTTACAACTTTTCTTGTATTGAAGCTCCACATTGCTCAAAACCTTGGTTTGAAGTATCTTATGGCTAGTTTTGTTTTAAAGACCGTATCTCAAAATGACTCCACATTATCATATCGTGAGGCTTGAACATAGAGTTTGGTGATGCATTCAAATTCAATCAATCAATGGTTGCTGTTGTTGGCATGAAAACAATTTTATGGTGCTTTTATGCCAATCTTTTTAACTAAGCCTGTTTTTTAAAATATTTTTTTTCTTGTTTTGTAAAAATAAAACTGATATGGACAGTCTCCATATATGATGTTATTGTGTTGTTTTGTGATTGACTTTGTAAATTCTCACACCTTGTCTGTGGATGTTGCAGTCTATGTGTAATTAGAAGTAAGTTCTGTCTTCTCATTTCTTGATGCTGTTCTTTGAACAAACACACATTGTAAGGTTGCTCATGACGAGGCATGTTTATGAAGGGAATGGTGAGGGTAAGACCATGACAGTATCTGGATCTGCCTGAATCTTTTGGTAGTTTTGGAAAGTGATCACTTTTCATGTTTGATGTTGCTGTATGAAAAAAACTGAAATGCTCTTGTGTTTTATGCATGAATGGGCACAAATCTTCTTGTCTGATTTCCTAATTTTGCAATATGAATATAAATTAAGTCTCTCATTTTTATGTCAACACAAAGTCTCTTATGTTTTCAAATGAGTTGTATGCAAATTTCTCTTTTTTTGTTTCTATCTTGTGATCTTTCTGTTAGGGTTTGGATATACTCCACATTTTTGGAAATATTGAAATAATGATCTCCAACTAAACTATGATTTATGAGCTTAGGAATATACATGACCAATTTTTATTCTGCATTACTTTGTTTTCATGATGTGCTCTCCAACTCATTTTTACTGTTTTTTTCCCTTTTCTTCATGTTTTTTCACTTTAATCTCCTGTTGTTCTATCCTTGTTTATTTGTATGTCTTAAGATCATGCTTATTTACTTGGTTTTTTCCTCTGTTGTGATTTTATACAAATAGTTTAAGATACAATGTGCTATTTTTCTATTAAATAAAAAGAACTTGTGAACCTATTGACTATCAGAGTTCAGATCTCAGAATTAAACAAAACACCAAAAAACATATGCATGCATGGTTGAAAAGACTTGTAGAAGTCAGTACTGTTTTGGGTGGGTTTTTTGTTGGTGTTTGTTTTAAATTTCTGTATTTAAGACTAATGTTGAAAATGTTTATTTGATTTTTTTAAAACAGTAGTTAATAATAATGTGTTTTGTAATATTTTTTTAAAATCATGCTTTGTAAGTGTTTTGTCCTTTTTTTTTTAGCTTCCTTTTTTTAGTGATTTCAGCCAAACCAAATAGCTGGTATTCATCATACTAGTAGAGAGGGCTGTAACGAGAACCAAAGATGAGATGGAAATTTTAACCTTAAATTTTTAAATCATAGTAAATAATTGTAATATGTCATACTGTCATAAAATGTGTACATGTCATCTTAAGATATGAAATTTTTTTTTTTTTAAAACATGTCTACCATACTAACCACAAGCAATAATTGTTGTATGTCATACAATGATCAAGTGCAATAAAGACATCTTCACTGAAAGTGTTTTACAGTTTTACTATTTTTCAAGCAAACCAAACAATTGTTGTGTGTCATACTATCATAATGTGCAATAATGACATCTTGATGTAAAGGGTTTTATTATATTTTTACTGTATTTTGATCAAACCAAATTGTTGTTAAATATCGTGTTGCTATCAAGCGCAATAATGGCATACAGTGGACAATCATATAAACTATTCATTGTAATCCTTTTCATTGTCTTTGTTGTTGTTGTTGAGATCATGGTGCTGTTGCAGAATATGAAAATGATGCAGAATATGCAAGTAATGCAAAATATGCAAATGATGGTGATAATGCTGACCCGAGTACACTTTTGTATTTCTGGTTGTAAAATCATAGAACAGACATTTGTTATAATAAAATTGTACAACTTCATTCAACACACTCACTCTCTCATTCTTTGTTAGTTTGTGTGTGTGTGTGTGTGTGTGTGTGTGTGTGTGTGTGTGTGTGTGTGTGTGTGTGTGTGTGTGTGTGTGTGTGGTGTGTGCACTTTTTAAGCATGCTTATGGTGGATTAGAACAATCAATCAAACAATATAACAGTTCCAAGTTGTCCAAGTTTAATTTCTTTGTTCCATGGAGTAACTGGAATGGCTGAAATGGTCAAGGCTGTTCTGTTGCTGCTTTTTTCTCTTGTCACTCATTGGAAAAAACAAGACTATCATAAATAAACACATGGGTAAACACACAATGAAGAATAAATAAATCAACTGCCTCTCAAGATTTGGAATGAACACTATGCATCCTCTTTAAAACCTCCTAAAAAGATAAATTCATGAAAGTTTCTACTAGTCATGTTTACATTCCTGTCAGTCTTGTTTGTCACATAATTATTTGTTTGTGTGACAAATAGATGGGAGGTTTAGGTTATTTTTTTCCAGAAAATATAACTGCGGTTCTTAAAATGTCTCATATCAAGTATGGTGCTAAATGGGGACAAGGAAAAGGGCTTGCAATAATAAGCATAATGCAAAGTTTTCAGACAAAACACACACAAAAAATTTTCATGGAAAGTCACAAAACAAAGCAAAACATCCCCACCCAAAGACCACAACCCCTCTCCCCCCACAACCCTCTCCCCCCAATTCAACAACAACAAAAAGAAAAACCCCAACCAACCAAACAAAAACAACATTCCCCCCACCCCCCAAAAAAAGAAAAAAAAAAAGAAAAAAAGAAAACCAAGAACACACACACCACAAGCGAATAAGCCATTAGCCTAGGGACTGTTTGTTTATATTTTTCTTAAAAGACGTTTATGTAGCCTTGACATCTAACCTCTAGATTCGGCCAGCACGCAGTTTCCATTTCCACCACCTTGATGTTCTGATTCCAAACATTGCGACAGCGATCATGACCCTTTTGTTTGCAAGACTGCTGAGTAGACCATGTTGTTGTGATGGCAGTGTGTCTGTTTTACGGAAAATATCGACACAAGCAGAATCTCTAGTGAGTGGTAACTTGATCGGTGCTTTGCTCTTGCAGCGTGTCCGCGGTGGGCCTACTGCGGCAGTAGCGACATGAGCCTAACACTAGCACTAGCCCTAACAGAAAGGCAACTAGCTTCTCTTTCTTTTCATTCTCTAGCCTACCGCCTTCAACATTATGATGATTCTGTAGACTTCAATGTGTATGCTGGGTATGTTCACGTTTCCGTAACCCACCGATCGCTGACAGGAGTGACGGGATCTTTAACGTGCATAATTTTGATTGTCTGCATGTGTAATAGTAATATACACGAAGGGAATGAAGGCACTGGCAGGTCAGCACTTGAAGTTGACCTGGAAGATCGTAAAAATCCCCACCTGTAATTGACCAGATACCGCTGAGATTCGAACTAAAGAATCGTAAAGGTATTTATGCTGAGTTTTTATTGCGATCAGAGAGGTCCTAGTGACTGTCTAAAGAGTGGAAAGCACTAAAGGGTTCAGGATTCAAGTTTCCAGTGAGATGTTTATTCAAGACAATATTTTCCATGGAGATTACAATGGTACCAACTCCGATCCCTAGCAAGTTCTGAAGAGACCAAAAACCAAGATCTCATTTACAAACACACAATTAATTTTTGGTAAACTTATCAAAAATCCATCCTCTCATCATTGAAGAATTGGCCTGATATAGCTGGTGGCATGCACCCTACTATGTCACTTGTGTGTGTGTGTGGTGTGTGTGTGTGTGTGTGTGTGTGTGTGTGTGTGTGTGTGTGTGTTGATGTGTGTGTGTGTGTGTGTGTGTGTGTGTGTTGTGTGTGTGTGTGTGTGTGTGTGTGTGTGTCACTGGGGTTGTGTGTGTGTGTGTGTGTGTGTGTGTGTGTGTGTGTGCGTGCGTGTGCATTTAGGATCAGAAATGAGAATGATAGAAAGAGATTAACCAATCAATACTTGGATTGATAATAGACATCATGGATTAAGAAACAGCACAGAGAGAAAGGTAGATGGTAATTATAACCAAAAATAGAGATAAGTAAACAAAGATTAATATCACATGATCAAATTTCAATATCAGAAACTACTGTGAAAGTGAAGCATCACTGCCTGTATACATGTCGGCAGGTATGGAAGGCGGGCACCTCCACACCCCTAGTTCCCAGGTGCAGCAGCAGAACCCTGACCTCTGACCTCAGCCTGGGTGACGACCCCGTAACCTCCAGACTCCACAGAAGGGGCAGGAACCTCAAGGTCACCACCAGACACATGGCCCATCATTCATCACAGGTGGGTATATTAACTATCTATAGATATGCTATGGGTTTGTTTTTTTTTAAAATCATATAGATCCCTCCCCTGCCTTACTCCCCAGTTACCACCCCACTCTCCCTCCTCACTTTTTCTTTTTTGTACTGTTATAGAGGACTGGATGTAAAAAAAAAAGGGGGGGGGGGTTGTCATGCTTATTCCTTCACCTTCTAAAAGTGAAATTCAATCAATCAATCAGTCAAAAAAGAGCTTGAGAGCTTGAGAGCTCTATCTTCTCTCCCTCTCTCACATTGAACTTTCCTCTTTCTTTCCTCATCTCTTCTTGTAGTTGGTGGTGGTTGTGAGGGTAGAGGTGGTGTTAGGTAATATATTAGGTGGGGGTTGAGCGGATGGCAGTTTTGAGTTGTCGGGGAGTCGTTGGTGGGTGGGCAAGTAGTGAGTGGGCAAGTGTTTGTGTGATGTGTGGTGTACGTGTGCATGTGTGTGTGTGTGTGTGTGTGTGTATTTTATTGATTAATAGAAATAAGCAAAGTAAGTGAGAGATAGACAGAATGAGAGGGAGATCATCATGACCTTTATATGGTTAAACTGATTCTAAAAACTGCACACACTAAAACTGCGAAGGTCATTTGTAAAGACAGGCAATCATACAATAATTACATTTATTTGTTGTACCAAAAATCAGGAAATTGTACAATATGTTTATTTGTTATGCCAAAAGTAGGCAGTTATACAAAATGGTTTATTTTTTGTGCCAAAAAACCAGGCCATTAAACAATAATTGCATAAATTTATTTGTTTTGCCTGACAGCAGGACGGCGGTCACGGTTCCCTGACAGAGCACCAGAGGCAGGTGGGGGCCAGAGGTCTGCCGAGGCAGCGACCCATTGAGGGGGTCAGCCACGTCCTGTGTGTGGCCTCTGGCAAAGGGGGAGTGGGCAAGTCCACCACTGCAGGTACAGACAGTGCTGTCTTTGTGTATTATAAATTCATACATGTGTCTATCTTTTGTAAAATTCATCATGCTTTTTGCTAACATAGTCCTGAATGAAGTAAAACCAACTGGTGTCATTTTAACATATGTGATGGGGCGGTAGTTAGATTATCTCCCATGTGATCAGTGTCCTGTTGCAGCATTGTGTTTCTAAGTCAGGACACACCTGAAAATTGTGCAATGCTCTGTTTCCTTTTTGGTGGTTGAAAACCCTCCATTGCATACACTCTGCCTTCATGGCGAAATGTAGAATGTAAGTAGCCTCTTTTTAGAGGCTGCATTCTTACTGCCTAGCTGGACCCATCTGAGGTGTTGTGCATAGATGGGAGATGAAAGATCTCCACTCTGTTACAATGTATAGTAGCATGTGTTTAAATATATGTTGGGTTTATGTATGTTTGTTATGGTCTTGTGTGTGTCTGTGTCTGTGTGTAATAGGGATTATTTGTGTATGCAGTAAAGAAGCACATAAAAATAGGATTTTTCAAATTAACTGTCATGTTTTTTAGTGAAATAAAGTTTGTGTTGGGTCAGGAGTTCTTCATTCATTCATATTTGTTTTTGCTTTTTTTCAGTGAACCTTGCACTTGCCCTGTCAGCTGTGGCTCCAGTAAGTGTGGATAAAATTTGGGAGTGAGAAAGTGGTTTGTGTGGAAAAAATCTATATATACATGTAGGAATCAAGTCTTCTGTGTGTCATGAAAGCTTTCAGTCAGATTGACACATTCATGAACTAATTTTTACTCCAACATATGCAAATGTAAATTCTCATACACATGTATACACAATAGCCTCAAATATGCCAACATGATCATATACTTGCACAAAATAATACTCTCACGAATATAAATAGAATTTGTATGCATGTGCTTGTAAATGCATGTATTTTGTATTTTGTATTTTGTACCACTTTATGTCACGCAGATTTCTCTGCATGAAATTCGGGCTGCTCTCCCCGGGGAGAGCGCGTCGCCACATGTGCAGCGCCTACCATTTTTTGTTCTTTTTCCTGCATGCAAGTGTATTTGTTTCCCTATCAGAGTGGCTTCTTTCTACAGAATTTTGCCAGGGACAACCCCTTGTTGCCGTGGGTTCTTTACGTGCGCTAAATAGTGATGTGTAACACACGGGACCTCAGTTTATCGTCTCATCCGAAAGACTAGCGCCCAGACCACCACTCAGGGTCTAATGGATGGGGAAAAGCTTTGGGTCCAAACGGGGTACGAACCCCGCACACTCCGACCCGGACTTTTTGCTTTCTAGGCAAGGCGCGTGACCACCTAGACCACCGACCATCCTATCCTATATGTATACTATACTATGTGTATAGTATACATATGTTTATATGTAAGCACATATCTGTATAGATGCTTGAACATATTTCATTTTGCACTAAACACACACACATATACAGTTATGTAACTGAGAGAGCTATATTACTTTGATTCCCTCAGAACATAAGAACATATTAAGAAAACTTTTGTTTTTGAGGACAAAAGAATAAGCACTCGTGCTATTTTTTTTTACATCCAGCCCCCATGTGTATACAGTTTTGTAAATTTTGTCATTTGTTCCTATCAGCACGAATGACTACTCTTCTGAAAGGCAGAACAAGTTTTCATGTAGGTGCAAGTTGTTCTGCATGCATTTGTGAATGGGTCCTTGGCCCCTTGGGTAGAGTCTCATCCAAAGGACTTTCGGAGGAGTGGAGTCTGCACTGATGTGAACTCCAGGGGAAAATCCCTTCACATGGGCATCTTGGTGGTGGCTAAAACCTGGGCTCGAACCAGGGCCGGCAAGTCAGGTGTTCAACACACAACGCTTTAACCACCAGGCTATCCCGTCCTCACATGTATAATATGTAATAAAGCTGAGAGCGTCAGCATACTATATATATGTATCTCTCTCTCCCTCTCTCTCTCTCTCTTTCTCTCTCTGTCTGTCTTCTGTCTGTCTGTCTGTCTGTCTGTCTGTCTGTCTGTCTGTTGTCTGTCTGTCTGTCTGTCTGTCTGTCTGTCTGTCTGTCTGTCTGTCTGTCTGTCTGTCTGTCTGTCTGTCTGTCTGTCTGTCTGTCTGTCTGTCTGTCTGTCTGTCTGTCTGTCTGTCTGTCTGTCTGTCTGTCTGTCTGTCTGTCTGTCTGTCTGTCTGTCTGTCTGTCTGTCTGTCTGTCTGTCTGTCTGTCTGTCTGTCTGTCTGTCTGTCTGTCTGTCTGTCTGTCTGTCTGTCTGTCTGTCTGTCTGTCTGTCTGTCTGTCTGTCTGTCTGTCTGTCTGTCTGTCCTTGTCTGTCTGTCTGTCTGTCTGTCTGTCTGTCTGTCTGTCTGTCTGTCTGTCTGTCTGTCTGTCTGTCTGTCTGTCTGTCTGTCTGTCTGTCTGTCTGTCTGTCTGTCTGTCTGTCTGTCTGTCTGTCTGTCTGTCTGTACCACAGGAGTTGGCAGTGGGTATTCTGGATGCTGACATCTACGGGCCCTCCATTCCCAAGCTGATGAACTTGTCAGGAGAACCAGAACTGGACAAAGGTATAACTCGTGTAAAAAGGTAAAAAAGGTAAAGATGCCTCATAATCTATATGATCATAGGGGAGCGAGGCATCAGAGACCTCAGCTTCTCTAGGGGTCAGCATATTGAGGGCAGCGGCACCTATCTCCTCTCCCTTGCTGCTTTACCTTCCCTGACCTTAAAGAGGGCAGGTACCCATTGACAGTTGGATGAACTGGGGGACTGTACTAAAGCCAAGGCACGCAAATGGTCACCCATCCGATTGGTAACCACATTTGATGCTGCTAAACTCACTTGGGACGGCCAGTTCTCTCCCTTGCTTTTCCCCACAGATGGCCCATTTGTAATGGTTAGTAAAACAAATCATAAAAAATACAAAACACATAGTAAGAAAATGAATTTGTGTGAACTTATGAATAACATGATGGTTTAGTACATATCAAAAGATTTAAGCTATCACTTTAATATTTGAGCTTTGACTAGCATAAAGAAAATACTCTGAATATTGTACTCTGTGTCACTACTCCGTGTGGGCTACTCTCTGCAACCATGAACAGAGAGTTCGGAACAACGCTCTGCATTCCACCTTGGACAGGCTCACAAGGCTATGTTAAACTGCACTAGTCATAGTATCATGTGGCCGCCGCATGAAAAATCTGCAAACAGCAAATCCGCTATAGCGGACAGCTGTCCTCTGAGAGTTAACCTTGGCTGGGAGAAAGCGAGTGCTCTGACCACTGAGAGTTAACCTTGGCTGGGAGAAAGCGAGTGCTCTGACCACTGAGCTATCCCATCCCCAACCATATATGCCTCTGCTTAATCTGGCCATCTCATCGTTTCTGTTTGTGTTTTTGCTGTTGTATTTAGAAAAGATTTCAAACAATGTGTTGTCAGATATGCCTGTGCATGTATGTTGGCCATATACAAGTGTATATGAATTGGGGACAGGATAGCTCAGTGGTCAGAGCACTTGGTTTCCCCCAGCCAATGTTAAGCAGCATTGAGCATGGTTACCAAGTGGACTGGTGACCGTTTGCATGCCTTTGCTTCAATACACTCCCCCACTTCACCCAGCTGTAAATGGGTACCTGTCGTCTTTAGGGTCAGGGAAGGTAAAGCAGCGAGGGAGAGGAGATGGGCGCCACTCTCAATATGCTGACCCCTGGAGAAGCGGAGGTCTCTGACACCTCGCTCCCATACGACCACGTATAGGACACCTTTACCGTTACCTATGGATTTAAGTGTTTGTGAGATGTGTGATGGAAAGCTTGTGCTACAGGGTTCTTAAGTTTGATTGCAAAAGTAGAAAGAATAGCTTAATTTTCTAATTTTGTCAAAAACATATTTTGATATATCATAAACTTTTTGAAGATTATTTAAAGCTTACCTGGGTATACTGTTTTTATGAACAAAAGTGTTGGTACAGGAGGTTGTTGGAAAGGAGAAACAAAATTGTAGGAAAAATCTGTTTACTTTTGCATTCAAGGAGTAAACTAGTAAAAAGAAAAAAAATCCCCCAAACTTTGCATTTCCAGAGTGGAATATTTTCTTCTTCGTCGAACGCTCAGACTGCTACTATTGTTGCCTGTTTTATGAGCAAAAATGCGTTTGTGCTGCCGTTAAGTGCCTTACAAGTCATGCCCAGCGCATCTGTCTTTGGCTTAAGAGAGAATTGTTATTTTTTAAGTCTTTCTGGAAAAAAGGCAGGAGAAAGGACTAAGAAGACAGAAAATAGACAAGAAGAAGGTGACAGGAAGAAAAGGAACAAGGCAGAAACAAAGAGGGATAGAAAAGAGGACATTTTTAACACAGAATATCCAGAATGTGGGGATGCTAGTTTCACTGACAGGCCCCTGGCATCCCTATGGGGAAGGGGAATATTATGAAATAAAAAACCTGATATGGGCATCTGCAGAATAAGTTAGATTATTAAAGAATCTGTCGACATTGGTATCTGTAGAGTAAAAAGGTATCTGATGTTTTATCTGAATGGTAAACAATTCCATACAGTTTTGTGGTCAGACTTCAGCTTTGTTACTGCTAAATTCATTATCAATTCAGCATGATCTGCTTCTTTTCTCCCAGATAACAAGATGATACCATTAGTCAACTATGGAATAAAATGGTACGTATGTATACTGTTTACATTAAAAAAAAAATTAAAATCTATTTTTGTGATGGGAATAAAACAGACTCTGACATTATCTACACATGATTATCTATAATAAAATTGTGCATAGCATTCACAGTCTACATGCAGGCTTGTGGATAAACACACAGACTTGCACACACACACGCATGCATGCGCATGCGCATGCACGCATGCATACAGCTTCCCATATTTTTTGTTGTGTTCAGTAATGTGCATACATGCTTTAGGCTGATGTATATTATATTCAGAGATTCATAAAACTTCATTTTCTGATCATCAGTAAGTTTGTCATAGAATCATAATGTCTGTAGGGTTTTATAGAAAATCTTCTGTACTGTCTGTTTATATCACAAATTTGGATGAGACTATTAATCAAGGCCCTGTGTGCAAATGCTCGCAAAAC
Source organism: Stramonita haemastoma (assembly GCA_030674155.1). Classification (NCBI taxonomy): domain Eukaryota; kingdom Metazoa; phylum Mollusca; class Gastropoda; order Neogastropoda; family Muricidae; genus Stramonita; species Stramonita haemastoma. The sequence continues at coordinate 116,059,176 of CM060316.1, forward strand.
ATCTTGCGCACTCTTTAAAAACCTCTTCTGCCTTTCCAATTTCTGCCTTTCCAATGAGTAGGCCATTGTGTACAGGTAGTAGCGGATGACAACAAAATAAAAAACCAGCAGTCTGCCCATCTATCTGTCTGTCTGTTCGTGTGTCCTTATAACAATGTGGCTTAATCATCCTCTAAAAAGTCACTTTCATTTATAAGTAGAAAAAGAACAAAAAATAATTGTGTGCTATGGATTCATGCAATATTATGTGGATGATTACTGATGACCAGCATGTCCATGGGGTTTCTGGTGGATGACTCGGCCATTGTGTGGAGAGGTCTGATGGTCATGTCTGCAGTGGAGAGGCTTCTCAGGTCTGTGTGTGTGTGTGTGTGTGTGTGTATTTATTATTATTATTATTATTATTATTATTATTATTATTATTATTATTACTACTACTACTACTACTACTACTACTACTACTACTACTACTACTACTACTACTACTATTCCCCCCCAAGAAAAATTTCATGCTGAGAAATCAGACCCGACTTTAAGTGGTGCAAAAAAAAATCAGAGAAAATGTCCAGACAGAAAAAGGCCACTTTGTTTTTATCAATTATTTCAAGAAGTTTAATTCATGGAAGTGATTTGGAGTAGAGGAGGAGGAGAACTGAGTGTAGATGGTTTCAGACAGGTGTCATGGTCACCTATGTTGTAGGTAAATATTTTTGGGGGTTTTGTTGTTTGTTTTGCTTGCTGTTTTATTTTTCTTAGTTTGTCTGTTGTTGTTTTTCTCTAGATAGATGGCTTGATAAAAAAAAATCAAATTTATTACTTACTCAATGTACAATTTGGAAATAAAATTTTGACTTTGACTTTGACTTGACTTTGGCAAGTGTTGTGGTCACCTGTAAATTGTTTCAGACAGGTGCATAGTCACCTGTGAATTGTTTCAGACAGGTATCATAGTCACCTGTGAACTGTTTCAGACAGGTGTCGTGGTCACCTATGAATTGTTTCAGACAGGTGGCATAGTCACCTGTGAATTGTTTCAGACAGGTATCATAGTCACCTGTGAATTGTTTCAGACAGGTGTCATAGTCACCTAGCTATGAATTGTTTCAGACAGGTGTCGTGGTCACCTAGCTATGAATTGTTTCAGACAGGTGTCGCTGTCACCTGTGAATTGTTTCAGACAGGTGTCGTGGTCACCTCTGGACTTTCTGGTGGTGGACATGCCCCCAGGAACTGGAGATGTCCAGCTGTCCATCGCCCAGAACCTGCCTGTCACAGGTGACCAGAGTCTGTCTGTCTGTCTTGTTAGTGTTCATTCTTAGTGGTGTAATTTGAGAGAGAGAGAGAGAGAGAGAGAGAGAGAGAGAGAGAGAGAGAGAGAGAGAGAGAGAGAAGATGGATGGATGGCTGGCTGGCTGGCTGGCTGGCTGGCTGGCTGGCTGGCTGGCTGGCTGGCTGGCTGGCTGGCTGGATACTCACAAAATGTTGAAATCACACAGAAGCATATTTCCTATGACAAACTGCATTTGACAGTGTATCAGTTTATGAAGATAAATAGATTTCTGCTGTGTTAACTCACTCAGGACGGCCAGTTCTCTCCCTTGCGTTGATCCACAGACGGCCCATTTGTAATGGTTAGTAAAAAAATTTATAAACAATACGAAACACATAGTAAGAGAATAAAATTTTTGAACTTATGAATAACATGCTGGTTAGCACATGTTAAAAGATTGAAGCTCTCATTTTGATATTTGAGCTTTGACAGCATGAAGAGAATACTCCAATTTTGTACTCCGTGTCGCTACTCCGAGCCGGCTACTCTCTGCAACTGTGAACAAAGAGTTCGAAACTCACAGAAATACCTGACAATGCTCTGCATTTGACCTTGAATAGGCTCACAAAGCTATGTTTAGCTGCACTAGTCGTAGTATCAATGCGGCCGCCATGTAAAAAATCTGCAAACAGCAAATCCGCAGTAGCCGACAGCCGTCCAAAACTGTTGCTTTACACTGATCCGCTGTAGCGGACGGCCGTCCTCTGGGAGTTAAAGTTCTTTTGCTTGCATGATGTATATCATTTTTAATAGCTTGTATGGTGTATATACATCACATTCTTTGCTAGCTTGCATGGTGTATTTCACATTGTGGGACGGGGGCTGTCAGTATAAATGGCATCCCCACCTCAAAATTCTATGCAGGGAATTCCCTCTTTCCTGTCCCTCTCTTTGTTTCTGTCTTGTTCCTTTCCTTCACCTCTCCTCCTCCTTGTCTATTTTCCACCATCAGGGTCCATTCTCCTGCCTTTTTGCCCAGAAAGACGTAAAAGGAAAACAATAATTCTCCTCCCTTGCCAATGTCAGATGCGCTGGGCCTGACTTGTCAGGTTCTTAACGGCCAGCACAACGCATATTCGTTCATATGACAGACAACAATAGTTGCTGTCTGAGCGTTTGATGAAGAAGAATCAGGATTACTACCAGGTTACTCCATTGTAGAGGACGGGACAGGTCAGTGTTCAGAGCACTCGCTTTGACCAAGCTAAAGTTAAGCAGCATCAAGTGTGGTTACCAATTGGATGGGTGACCGTTTGCACTCCTTGGCTTCAGTACAGTCCCCCCAGTTCACCCAGCTGTCAATGGGTACCTGCCCTCTTTAGGGTCAGGGAAGGTAAAGCAGCGAGGGAGAAGATGGGCGCCGCCCCCAATATGCTGGCCCCTAAGAAGCTGAGGTCTTTGACGCCTTGCTCCCCTACGACCACATAGGTTATGAGACACTTTACTTTTTAAAACAATTTTTTTATATACCTTTTTACTTCAATGTAATCATAAAAAGCCACCGCTGTAGTCTAGTGGTTAGGGTGTTGGACTTGTAATCTAAAGGTTGCGGGTTCGATCCCAGCTTTCGGCTATGGCGTTGTGCCCTTGGAAAAGGCACTTTACGGCTATTTTCTCACCCCACCCAGGTGTAAAAGGGGTACCAACCTTGTGTTGGGGGTTAACCCTGCGATAGACTGGCATCCTATCCAGGGGGAGTCTATGACTCTCAGTCGCTTAACGCCACAGAAACCGGGATAAGCACTGGCCTGAGGAGCCTTAGGCTCAGGACAGACTTTAACTTAATCATAAAAGAAGAAAAACCGCCCTGTGTTTTTCAGGTGCAGTGCTGGTGACAACGCCTCAGGACATCGCGCTGGCGGACGTTCGTCGCGGGGCGTCCATGTTTGGCAAGGTGAAGGTCCCCGTGCTGGGTGTGGTGGAGAACATGAGCGTCTTCGTCTGTCCCAACTGCGGGCACCCACACCACGTCTTCGGGCGCAAGGGAGCAGAGAAGCTGGCCAAAGAGATTGACGTGGATATTCTGGGTCAGTGAGTGAGTGTGTGTGTGTGTGTTGTGTGTGTGTGTGTGTGTGTGTGTGTGTGTGTGTGTGTGTGTAGTGTGTGTGTGTGTGTGTGTGTGTGTGTGTGTGTGTGTGTGTGTTTAGTCATTTTATCTGTTCTTTTATATCAAGGATAAAGGCATAAGTGCTCATGTGCTTTTCTACATCCATTCCATGTGTGTTTGCAGTTTTGTAAATTTTGTCATCTGTTCCCACTGGCACATGATGGCCTAGTCTTCCAAAAAGTGGAACAGGTTTTAACATGTGCGCAAGATGTTCTGTGATGATGTGTGCGAGTGTGTGTGTGTGTGTGTGTGTGTGTGTGTGTGTGTGTGTGTGTGTGTGTGTGTGTGTGTGTGTGTGTGTGTGGTTCAGTGTCTGTGTGCAGTGTGTCTGTGGGTAGTGTCTGTGTCTCTCTTTGTGTATCTGTGTCTGTGCATGCAGTGAGATGAAGCAGGAAGAAAGTTCATCGAATCATTATTTATGCTTCAATCTTTCAGCAGAGGGAAACACGGTGGTTGTCTGAACAAAGAAGTAATGTGTGTTGGTGCTGGTTGCAGGTGAAGTTCCTCTGGATGCTCAGATCTGTGAACTCTCAGATGCAGGGCTGCCTCTCATGGTAGCAGAGCCTGACAGTTCTCAGGTGGGTTCTGAAGATTGCCATTCTAGCAGTTGTAAAGGTTCTTGTGAGAGATCTTATTCCTTAACAAATTAAAAAAAGACAATCATAAGACAACAGAAAGGCACAAAAAAGCAACAAAAGAATGAAAAAAAATCTTACACCCCAAAAACAAAGCAAACAACAACAACAAATGCTAAAAAGAACCAAACAACTTACAAAATATCCTCAAAATTTCCTCGTAGTCAGAATGCAGCTACCTTTAAAGTGGGCAAAAATAGTCACATAGAAATCTGACCATTGGTGAACCTCTGAGCTCTAGCCAAGGAAGTAATCCCTCTTCCACTCCCCTACAAAAAAAAACCCCAAAAAACAAAAATCCCCAAATCACCTGAAGCAAAAGAAAAGAGACAAATGAAGTCAGACAAAAAATGCCAACTCTGCAGATGCTTCCTAGTGAAATGAAGCAGGTAACTTGAGTGCTCCTTTCTGTTTGGTTCCGTAATACTCCATGCCAAAAGTAATGTCAAGTCATCTTGAGTAACTGATGTTCCCACGCTTAGATAAAGTAAATACCACCACCACCACCCAAAAAAAACCTGGTTAAAAAGAAAAAACATAAGCAGAGTTCCATGCAAACTTTCGTCTTGTCACATATGATAAACATGTACATGAGTTGCATGATAACTATTAATAAATACATTTATAGAATTAAAAAAACCAACTTCAGTATGATTTATAATTGAGGCTCATCTCAGAGTTTGTATTCAGCTTTATTGTACTGCTTGGTCTTTTTGAAGAATTATTTGATATACTAATGACTCTATTTTAATCAGATTATGAGTAGGTTATTGCCCCTTGCCACACACATAATTATTATAACTATATACACACACATGGTATGCATGAACACAAATGGACGTGAGCCAAGCTTTGCAAACTGTCAGGTAACCGTTCTGTGTGGATTGTTTCAGGCTGCTGTCTTTAAATCCATTGCCTCACAACTTCTGAAGAAAGTGTCAGCGCTTTCTTCATGACGACAATGAGAGAGGAGGAGGGGGAGAGGGGGGGAGAGGGAGGAGAGAGAGAGAGAGAGAGAGAGAGAGAGAGAGAGAGAGAGAGAGAGAGAGAGAGACTTTGTTGTTAGATATGTTCAACATAAAAAGAAAATTGTATGTACATATATGTGTGTCTGCATGTCATTGCAGTCTTTCATTTATTCTACCATTGAAATAATAAAAAAACAAGCTGTAAAACAGAAAAATTGTGTGTATCATTCAAGTTATTTGAAAGGACAGAAGTTATTCATAACTTTCAACAGACACTACAGCTGAGTGGTTAAGAACAATCGACCTCAATCCCATGGGTCATGAAGTCATGGGTTTGAATCTCAGTAGCTTCTGGTGAATTAAAAGTTGGGATTTTTTAAGGTCTCCCAGGTCAAGTTCAAGTGCAGACCTGCCAGTGTTTTAATTTCCCACGTGTATATAGACATGCAGAAGATCAGATATGCACCTTAAAGATACCATAATTTGTAGCAGCATTCTGTGGGTTGCCATACCCAGCATACATTCCTGAAGTCAGAATCAGTCAGTCTGAATTCAAAAGTCATTCAGATGAGTCTTTAAACTGAGGCCCCGTGTGCGAACGCATGCAGAACATCTTGCGCACTGGTTAAAACCCCGTTCCGCTTTTCGGAAGAGCAGGCCACTGCTGGTAGGAGTGGATGACAAAATTATAGAAAACCAGCATGCACACAGGTGTCGTGTTTAGACACCATCCCTGAGAAAAAATCAGGTAGTTGGAGTCCCCAGGGCAGTTTGGGGCTGTATGTAAAAAAATAATGGGTAGGCGCTGCACTTGTGGCGACACGAACTCCTCAGGGAGAGCAGCCTGAATTTCACGCAGAGAAATCCTCTGTGACATAAAGTGGTATAAAAATAAAATAAACATGGGTGCCTTTATGGTAGCCCATAGTTCATAAGCAATGGAAAAAAACCCAGAGCAGACCAATGTAGCTCCAGACTACCTGCTATCTTGGCACAGTGGTTAGCGCCTTAGGTTAGAAAGTAGAAAGTCACAGGTTCAAATCCCATAGGGATTTTTCAAACTCCAGCCAGCTGCTACCCAGGGTGAGTTTGCTATGGGCTCAGTGGGGAGACTGGGACCACACAGTCGACCTTCATCCACTTTACGGATGCGAGTTTGAATGTTTCTCAAATTACCTGACCAACACTACATGTGTCTGTTTCTCTCAGGCCTGGTTTACACTGGGATATATTATGATAGGAAGCGCAGAGTACAACCTTATCACCTAGTCTCAAAGCACATGCACTTCCATAGCAGCATCTTTATCATCCTGATCATCACTGATAGTGATGGGGGCCTGGTGGTTAGAGAGTTACGCTGGTGATCAGATGACCCACGATCAAGGCACCATGGAAGCACTAGTTTTAGGAAAAAATTCTATGGATGAATGAAGTTAACATGTAATACTTACTCCATAATCCAAAAGTCCTTTGGATGAGACTACAAATCAAGGCCCCATGAGCTTATGCATGCATAACATCTCGCGCACACAGTAAAAGCTCATTCCATGTTTTGAAAGAGTAAGCCATTTGATGCTGTAGGATAGGATGACAAACTGTTAAAATGCATACAAGTGTTAACTGTTTAGACACCATCTCCAAAGGGGGAATATAGCTACCTTAAAGGTGGGTAAAAACGGTTGCTTATGCAAAATCCCACCTTTGGGGAACCTTGCAACTCGAGCTGAGGAACAAAAAAAAAAGTCCTCATTGATCAACACACAAGAAAGTAGGCGGTGTCCTCTGCATGTTGGCTCAGAACAGGCACCACTGAACTCTGCCAAAGTAACCCAGCAGCAGTGCAGGGCTTCCCTGGCTGGTGGCCCTATGGCGGCCTGACATTGATAGGCTCTCTGTAGACATCCGACTCTGAGAATGCGACAACAGGAATCTGGGTATGGCTCCATGGCTGTGGCTTTGAGATTGTAACGAGCAACGTGAGAACAGCAGGTCGGGAACATCACAGAAGATGAAGCAGAAAAAAGCTACAGACTAACAGCAACAGAAACACACCTCCTCTCTCTCTCTCTCTCTCTCCTCTCTCTCCTCTCTCTCTCTCTCTCTCTCTCTCTCTCTCTCTCTCTCTCTCTCTCTCTCTCTCTCTCTCGTTACTCTCTCTCTCTCTCTCTCTCTCTCTCTCTCTCTCTCTCTCTCTCTCTCTCTCTCTCTCTCTCTCTCTCTCCTCTCTCACACACACATACACACACACACACATGCGTGCACGCGCGCAGCTCTCTGACTTACAGATACATCAGTCAGAGAGGGGAAGACAGAAGGACAAGTAGGTTAAAGCACAAAAAGAGACAATCGGAGAGAGACAAGCAAACGAACAAAAAACAGATGGACAACCAGAGAGAGAGAGAATAAATGATGGAAAACAGGAAAAACAACTTAAAAATACGTAGAACAGTTTCAACAGATCGGGTAAATTCAACTTTTATTTGACAAGGAGCAGCAGATTATCACACTTTCTGATCAAAATGACAACCACAAGCGAAAGATAAAGTTGAAAAAAAAACCCCAAACCCCCCACAGTTGCAGACATACATAATTATCACGTTCTAAAGATCAACAACACTCCCCAAACAAGAAACCACACATGTACAGTCAGTATCACACTGCGGGGTGGAACAGTCCAGTGGCTAGAACGCTCTGCTCGTCATCCGATAGCCCGGGATCAATCCACCACCGAGGTGCCCGCTCCAGGGAGTCTTGCCCCTGAGGGGAATATTAGTAACAACACCACTCCTCCGAAAGTCCTTTGGATGAGACTATGAACCGAAGCCCTGTGTGCGAACGCACGCAGAATATCTTGCACACACGCTAAGATAATTAATATAAAAAAAAAGTAATAAAACCCACTCCGTCTTTCACAAAAGGCCATTTCAGCCGGTAGGAGTGGGTGATTATAATATAAAAAAAACCCAACAAAGCCCTGCATGTACATTGGTGTCGTGTTTCGACATTCATGGTGGGCCAGAACGGTCGCTTACGTAAAAATTTCACCATTGGTAAACCTCGGAGCTGTAAACAAGGATATAACAAGTATCACGTTCACCTCTTTAAAGTGGAAGACTAGAGCAGTCATGGTGGGTGGCATAGATGTTAGGAAAATAATTATAGTAGGCCTACCCAGCATTGTCACTAGTAGGAGATCGAAAGAGATCGTGGAACACATCTAACCACATAATCATAATGTTCTCAAACAAACTGCTAAACAAACAAGCATCTAACAACCAAACAATCGACATCAATTGCAAAACGTCAAGAAATCTGTGTGTGTGTGTGTGTGTGAAGAGAGAGAGAGAGAGAGAGAGGAGAGAGAGAGAGAGAGAGAGAGAGAGAGAGAGAGAGAGAGAGAGAGAGAGAGAGAGGAGAGAGAGAGAGAGAGAGAGAGAGAGAGAGAGAATGTTATTTGATACTGTACGGTCGATATAATGTTGACCGCTAACACACACACACACACACACACACACACACACACACACACACACACACACACACACACACACACACACCACACACACACATGGACCCTAGCACCCTGAAACTCCACAAGACAATACATCCAGATAACTTCTCCGTTCTGACAAAAGAAATGAAGGTGGACAATGAAATCCCTGAAGAATGGGAAGGGTGCAGTGTTGACAATGTCCTCACAGAACTCTTCAAGACTGGAGGTGACCTAATGGTTTACTTAAGGTTGAAGGTAAAGGGCCCCATAACCTATTCAAATTTTGGTCGTAGGGAGCAAGGCATCAGAGACCTCAGCTTCTGTAAAGGCCAGCATATTGAGGGCGGCACCCATCTCCTCTCCCTCGCTGCTTTACCTTTGCAGACCCTAAAGAGGGCCAGGTACCATTTACAGCTGGGTGAACCGGGGGACTGAACTGAAGCCAAGGCGCGCAAACGGTCACCCATCCAACTGGTAACCACGCTCGACGCTGCTTAACCTTAGCTGCGGGAAAGCGAGTGCTCTGACCACTGAGCTATCCCGCCCCCACGATGGTTGACTTACTTCACGTAGTAACACGCCTCTGCAACATGACCTGGCAGACGAGAAATGGCCGGCATCATGGACTCCATCACTTATCATCACACTCTTCAAGAAAGGCAGTCTTCAGCTGTGCCAGGACTGTGGACAAAACAGCCTCATTAGCCGTGTGAGCGACGTGGTGCTAAAGATTAGCATTAGAGAGGCTGAAAGCACCGGCAGAAGTCATCCCAGAGGAACAGGCTGGGTGGGATCCACAGAGCTTTGCTGAAACCTAGGACTTAGAATACGACCGCCATAGCTGGAGACCCGGAAATGTTCTCGTCAGTGCATGGGTGAATAGACTGTAGTGTAGTGTAGTGTAGTGTAGTGTAGTGTATGTGTAGTGTAATGTAGTGTAGTTAGTGTAGTGTAGTGTAGTGTAGTCCCTTTCCGAAGACTTCCTAAGTCAGCTTATTGAAGAGGCGACTGTGATGACGATTAATAATACCATACAAATTTACTTCGAAGGCTTTCGAGAAGAGGGAATTGAAATTCAAGAAATAATTTTGCCTCCAGCATGACAGAGAGCAGCTTTGTGGCAGCACCGTGGAGAGAACAGAGTTAAAGGCCGGATAAAGATCGCGGCAAAGTGTTACAGGTCTGTAGACTGCATTTGAATGAACCCCCTCTGTTACTGAGCCATACACAGTCTGGGAGATGGGAGGACAACATCAGCGAATGAACAGGCCTAGATCTCAACAAAACCCTGAGCAAGGCAGAGCAGAGAGAGGAATGGAGGGAACTTGTTGTTATGGGATAGAGAGATAGATCGATCGATCGATCGATCGATCGATCGATAGATAGATAGATAGATAGATAGATAGATAGATAGATAGATAGATAGATAGATAGATAGATAGATAGATCGATCGATAGATAGATAGATAGATAGATCGATAGATCGATCGATCGATAGATAGATAGCTATTGTCTCCACTACCTGGTTCGAGCTCACCGATCCACGCAGAAACTTGTAAAGTCTGTCAATAAAAGAGGGGTGAACATACAGGGAAGCATCTGCTGACGAAGACGACTGAACACTGATGGAACACTTTTAGCCAGCTGCTGGAGGAGATACAGATGTTCAAGTCTCTTGAACGAAAAACCTTCAACTCTATTCCTCTCAGTGTCCAAGTGAAAAACTTTCGATCCCCGCAAACTCTGCCAGCCCAAAGAAAAAAGAGTCCAAAGTCGGAAGCATTTACAGATGATGTTTGAGCACCAAACAAAAATTAATATCTTCGCTGGTTGCCCAGAAGCTTCAAGAGCCATTCTCGCCCTTAAACAGACATCTTTGTTAGGACGGTTCGTGCCGGCTGATGCAAGAAAGAGAGAGATGGTATAATTGTGTAGGGTGGGGAGGCCATGTATAGAGTACGATATCACGTATAGGCTAAAGTGCATCACACTTTGTGAGTGTGTTTACACTAGCTGTACCCAAAGCAGTTTTTATTAGCACTTTAGTGTAGAGAGAGAGAGAGAGAGAGAGAGAGAGAGAGAGAGAGAGAGAGAGAGAGAGAGAGAGAGAGAGAGAGAGAGAGAGAGGCGTGTTACATCAATTCAATATTGTATATAATAGCCTATAACAAATCAATAAAAAGAATGGTGTCCTCAATCAAGTATCACAGGTGGCTAGATATTTGACTCCTGTTTATGCAAATGACGGCTGTCAGAAAAGATGTCTTGTACTTTTGTGACTGCTGCAAGTGTCTTTTCCTATCATACTCATTTTCTTCGGAAATTTCCCTTTTTTCAGTTTTCCCTGACAGTCTCCTTTTTATTTTCTTTTGATGACCCCAATCCCATACCTGATCATATGTTGACAGTCATAATGCGCGTGCATGCGTGCGCGCGTACGCGCGCACACACACAACACACACACACAAAACACACACAACACATACACACACCACACACGGTACACACGAAAACAAACACAAGTTTTATGTTATCTAATATGATACTATACTATGACTATAACATCAAACTCCATTAACGTGGTGAGGCTGCCTTGTCTATGGTACTATCTAAAAGAAAGACGTAACAATTCCAAGTCACCCTCCCCTTCCCCCAACCCCCCCACCCCCACCCCCCAATCAAAAAACCCCTGAACAACACTTTGCGAAATGAGCAATATCAAAATAGAAAATGCAGTTTCGAATTCACACATTTTGGATTAAAGAGACTGGTAGCCCCCCCCCCCCCTCCCCCTTAACAACAACAACAAACAAAGAAACAAAAACGACAAGCAAACAATACACCTAAACAAACACCCCACCCACTCAAAAAAAAAGCCAAACCCCCAAAAGACCCACCCAAACATCCCCCCTCCAAAAAAAAAATCAACCACCCGGACTTATTTTCCTAAAGGCGGCAGAGTAAATGTCACGGCTGCATGGTGTGTAAGGAAGCATGAAACACAGCACACCCTGCATATGCTCCCCCCTCTGATTTCACTTTTCCCGTTCTATACTGACTGTGTAACGTGACCCGTCCCATGGTTTAAACAAGCATGAACTAGAGTAATCTTTTTTAACATTAGCAGTATCTTGACATTATTATATTATTGTCAGATGCATGATAAATATTTGTAACATAGGTAGGCCTACCCTGATTCTGAGATTAAAAAAATACCCTGATCTATTCATTGTGGCTACAAACAGAAATCAGCAACATGAATTCGTAAACACATAAAACAAAAGAAGAAAAATTAATTGCAAAAACAAATTCAAACAGAGGAAGACCCCCCCCCCCACAACAACACAACAGCAACACACAAACAAACCAACCCAACTAAAACATAACCCCCCAAAAGCAAAAGTAACCAACCAAACAAACAAAAAAGAAAAAAAAGGAAAAGAAACCACCGCTACATCCAGCACTCCTCCCGCCCACCCCTCCCCCTTTCCAACAACCCCTCCCCGCAAAAAAACAAACAAAACACCCGCCCAAAACCCCCCCACAGTTGCAAATAGGAAACATGGCTATATCCAACACAGTTATGATCACCTCTCTTTATATATATATATATATATATATATATATATATATAATATATATATATATATATATATATATATATATATATATACATATATAAAGATCTGTTATTCATGACTGGGATGGCCAACTGTCTCCATATCACAGCAATCATCTTCCTCCAATCCTCGGGTTTCTGCACACAGGCATTCAAATGGCATACAAAATGGCAACATTAAGCTATGCAAATACACAAGCTTGCTACACTCATCCCCCTGTAGGGGAAAATTTTCCGTGAAAATTGTAATCTGAGGATGCTAGTCAATTCTCAATAGCGTCGTCATTATTATCCTTATTCTGGCGGCTCCTGCGACGGCACAGGATCCATTCGCATTGGTGATTGCCTTTCCAATGGACCATTCCAGCGACGTGGTGGTGGTTGGTGTGTGTGTGTGGTGGGGGGGGGGGGGTTGCTCTGCTGCATGGGTAACAGCTAACAGCTTGCCCTCCATGCTTACCCAGGCTTTGCGCTCTGGAACCTAGAACGTAACTCCATAGTCTTTCGAGACTGGCGGATGCACACAGAATTATTCTTATCTACACTGATAACCATAGCATTCAGGGAAAAGAAAAGGAGTATATATCAGTTTTAGATGGGGCGGGCCTTTGAGCCCCAGTCTCATACACACTGTTGTGCAGGTTGTAGCTGTGGTGGTTGTTGTGATGGGGATGAGGCATGAAGGAATGGTACACAGCACTGAAATGTTCCTACAAAAGGCCTTGCAACAGAGATTGTATGCATTCAAAAAAGTGTCCTGTCCCCATAATCAATGATTATATAGAGGCAGGCAGACAGACAGGCACAAGACACACACACACACACACACACACCACACACACACAAAACACACACACACACACACACACACCTCTGCACACAAAATGCACCACCACCACCCACTCTACCCACCTGTGGTTGACCCACACAGTCACAATTCAGGCAGCCATATTCAGAATTTACCTGCACTAGACACAAACACATCCCCCTCCCCCCTCCCCACCCCATCACAGATTGGAGAAGCTGTCGTTCTTCAGGTCTCTGCGGAAGGTGATGGTGACGTGGCCGTTGACGTAGTCCATGGTCATGTACTTGCTGGTGCTGGAGTACACCCCCGACATGTGGCGCCGTCTGCCGCGCCGTCTCTCCGGCCAGCACAGGCTGCTGAACTCGCGGCGAAAGTTGTTGCTGAAGAAGCAGTAGACGAGGGGGTTGATGCCGGAGTTGGAGAGCTCCAGCCACTGCGCGATGGGCAACGCCACGTTGTAGACCACCTGCAGCTGGCGCGGGTCGTGCGTGGCCCTGAAGTAGAGGTGCAGGTAGATGACGTGCAGCGGCAGCCAGGACAGCGCGAAGAGCGCCACCATCACCGCCAGCATCTTCACCACCTTCAGCCGGCATCTCCGGATCACGCCGTGGTCCTTGGCCACCCCCGGGGCGTTGCGCGTCCACACGCGCACCCCGATGCAGATGTAGCAGATGAGCACGATCAGCAGCGGGAACAGGTACGTGCCCACGAAGATGGCGCCCACGAAGTAGGCTCTCTGGGAGGGGAAGTCCGGCCACAGCTGGTGACACATGTTCAGGCCCTCCTCCTCCACGCGGAACTGCTCGTAATACAGAGCCCAGGGCACCGGAAGTCCGGCCCCCAGCATCCAGATGGAGGCGATGAGGCTTCGGCACACCGTGCTAGTCATCCGCCATTTTGGGGGGTGGCAGATGGCCAGGTACCTGGGGATGGAGGAGGGAGGGGTGAGAATGTAGAATGTGATGGGTATGAGTGTAGTGGTGACAGAGGAATGTGCGTTCAGAGATTGTATGGGGCTACACATGCCCACATGAGTGTAATTAGGCACAGATTGTTCAATGATTCAAAATTAGGTGACAATACTGTGTGTGTGTGTGTGTGTGTGTGTGTGGTGTGTGTGTGTGTGTGGTGTGTGTGTGTGTGTGTGTGATGTGTTGCAAATAGGCTAAAAGTTTCAAATAGCACACATTCAGAGAAAAGCCTTAAAACAAACACCCATCCATAGTACATATACAAACAAAACTCACAATATACAAAACAAAATAAGACGACAACAAACAATGCACATTACCAAACAAAAAACAGACGACAAACAAAACAATGCACATTACCAAACAAAATACAGACGACAAACAAAACAATGCACAATACAATACAAAACAAGACACAGACGACAAAATCCACATCCAAACTTTAAAAGACAAGGATGCACACAAAAGTGAACGGAGAAGAGGAATAAGCGGTGTAAACACCTTCCTTTTCCCCCAGGATCAAAAACTTTGCCCCACGAGAGGGAGGGTGGGGAGAGGACTATATAGGCCTTTGTTAGAATTCTGTCAATGTTATCAGCTGTGCTAGAAAAACTCCTCTAAAAGCCCTGGTTTTAAATTGACGTCTTTAAAACAAAATTTCTATTTTTTGAAGAAATAGAAATGTTGGCGAGTCTTTTTATTATTTTTTTCTTTTATATCGAGGATAATGGAATAAGCTGTCATGTGCTTTTTTCATCCAGTTCCCTTGTGTATGCAGTTTTGTAAATATTGTCAAGCAGAACAGGATTTAACGTGTGCGCAAGATGTTCTGCGTACGTGCGTTTGCACATGGGGCTTCGGTTTACAGTCTCATCCGAAAGACTTTTGAATTGGGGAGAGTGGAGTCAGCACTGATGTTAACTCAGGGGAAAGATCCTCTCGAACAGGAATCGAACTCGGGTCGTCAAATTGCGAGCGTAATGTTCTGACCACTAGGCTATCCTGTCCGCCTTGACATGGTGCCAGCGTTTCTCTGTTGTTGTAAAGCGTGGTGTTGGGTTGAAGTGTGTGCTTTGTTTAACTAAATCTAATGGATGGATGGGAAAGGAGAGAGGAGACTTGTATTGATCTCATATCATTCCTCATCCCACTTACACTCCTATCTTTATCCAGCTGTTCTTGCCTACAGTCCTTTTTCTGTCTTCTCTTCCTGTCTGTGTCCCACTCTCTCCTGTCAAGCCTGTCTGTTCATGGTCCTGCTTTCTCGGGTTGGCTCTTTTTCTGCTTGTCATCTTCAGCGGGTTCACGAGTGGCTGGTGTCAGCAACACATACCTCTCTCTCTCTCTCTCTCTCTCTCTCTCTCTCTCTCTCTCATCTCCTCTCTCTCTCTCTCTCTCTCTCTCGCAGGGATGAATGGCGGTCTGCATGAAACTTCGGGGGAAAGGACACTCTGGAAATCATGCGAGACAGTTCTAGATGGACAGAGACTATGGGGATGGTCATTTGTGTCCTTTCACTGGCATAGGCAGCTCTCTCATGGGAGACTGGTTTGGTTTTTGCCGGCATCCAACCTCGGTTATTTTTTTTAACACTAGTGATCCAAATGAAACAAAATCAGCCATTCACTAGGAGTAAAGAGATCCCGAGATACAGTTTACTTACAGGAATCCAAACTAAGGTTTTTTTTTTATCTGGATGATTGATAATGGAGGACATGAACACCGAGACACTACTGGCAATGCTCAGCGTCTATGGAAGTAGGTGAATGTTGAAAGGGTTGTCACTGATCTTGATAAAAGAATGGAAAAAGTTTACCATCTCGGTAAAATGGAAAACGAAGTTTGGAAAATGCTTTTTTTGTTATACTATAAATACTTGTAAAAATAATGTGTTCTACAAGAAAATTATTATCAAGACATTCACTGACAGTACTAAGGGTGCTATATGGTGTAGAAGTATTGTAAGTTTGTCAGAGGCCGAACTAGCGGTTTGGATGACAAGAAAGCAAGCGGCTGATGAGCACAAAGCTTTGGGCACCAGAGAAGAGCATACACGACATCTCAACACCAAAGAAGAGCTTGGATTCAGAGAAAACCGCTCTACGTTAATTAACCATGCAGCCTATCTTGAAACAATCGTTAAAGTCTTCATTAAATGATCGCTATTTCCTTCGATTTTAAGACATTCTATGAACCATCCCAGAGATTAATATGGCGTCTTATTTCTGTGAGGTCTGTTTCAGAGGTCACAGCCATTGTTCATTCACAATGTCTTAGTAAACAGAAAATTTTCGATAAAGATTAATTCTACTTTACTTTGTCTGTGAACAATGGATAGGTGTTTACTGATCATCCTATGTCTTGGCACTTTCTTTAAAAATCAATACAGAAACTATGCTTCTTTGCCCACTAGTTTTTACTCTGTATGAATGTTGTGTACTCTACACACCACGCAGCACTTAGCCTGTGATGACTTCAATACTTCAGCTGTTTGATAGTCAGATCAAAAAATAGTGGAAGAAATGGGTCTGTAAACACTCAAGCTTTACAGACAACCAGTCAAACAATCCCCAGACCAGTCAAACATTCCCAAGTTCTGTTGCAATCCAATTTTGGATCTTGAAGCTATCGTTGGTCAAAACAGAAGCCAGGATCTGCTCCTCCTGGATTGGGTAATTTGCATACAACTTGAAAGAAATAGTGAACACACGCAAAACATCTTGCCCACACGTTAAAACCCGTTCCGCTTTTCGGAAGAATAGGTCATTGTGTGCCGTTGGGAATGAATGACAAAATTTACAATACTGCATACACAGGGGGACAGGATGTAAAAAAAGCACATAACAGCTTATTCCATTATCCTCGAAATAAAAGAATATAAAAAAAGAAGCAGGGATATAACATCTTTTTAGCCTGCATTCCAGACAGGATGAAATTCATGGTGGTGAGATCAACGTCATCTCGCTGAAAATAAAAGACATTTTCAAAATCCATCGTTTAAATTTCAGATCTGAAAGCCAGAACTAAATGATGAATCCTATGAAAGATCTCTGGCCAAAACAAAGCAACATCCAGACGGACACCAAACTTGGCTGTAACGCTGACTGTCCTTTCACAGAACAGCAGACCGTTATTCAGGGTAGCCTACACACACTAGTGGCTCTTTCCTCATTCATCTTCATTTGCTTAACAGGAAGACAATCCTTTGATGTGTGACTTCCGGTGCAAGTATCACCATCTATCGTCTGCTTCTCGACTGGCGGTTTGTACGAGACAGTAGACATAAACATTTCCTTTCAGAGTTCTCAGTTGCAGTCTCTGTTCGATGTATTTCGCCTGATAACTTTGTAGTATTTTTATGATAATAGTTTTGTTTTTGTATTCTTCTTCGTCGAGCCCTCAGACAGCCAGTAACTATTATTGTCTGTTACGTGAGCGAAAATGAATTGTGCTTCCGTCAAGCACCTCACAAGTCAAGCCCAGCGCTACCGACTTAAGTATGGGAGATAATTGTTATCTTTAAAGTCTTCCTGGTAAAAAGGCTGGAGAATATTTTGTTGTTGTTATGGTTTTTGCGCTTTCAGGATCACCCAGAATATGCTTCTTCACTTACCTCCCCCCCCCCTCCCTTAGGATTCGTGGTGATATTGTAAGTACGCCTTAGATGATAAGTTACATACAATGACTGCTTTCAAGTAGGGCCTACCTCGCCGTACAGCTAGCTATAT
>CM060316.1:116084334-116091834 GCA_030674155.1 Stramonita haemastoma
CTCTTTCTTGGCAGTCATTTGAGTACAAATGATGAAACTGTCGCTTTTGACAATTTTTAAACTTTTATTTTTATACAAGTCTTCAGATACTTACAATATTCACAGGAAAATGACAAAACGACGACAACAATACAGTAACATAACAAAAACCACAAAACAAAAATAGCAGTAACAGCAGTATCTCCGAAACCAACAACAGTAACAATAACAACAGCAGTATCAACAAATCTCTACTCTATTCAAACGATAAAAAGACCCAAATCCACACAAAGGTTTTGTTAGTTACCAATGCAAAATTTTATAGGTTGAAACCATTGTTCTGAATATGAAAATCCCTATTTATAACTATGACAGACCTGGTATTAAACTAACCATATCATAGGAAACAACAGAAGATACAGGACTCCAGACCAATGTTTTACATTTTTTTCATAAAAATTACAATGTCTAAAATACTGTAAATCAAGGTTTGTCATAGCACAAGTAAAATGAAGGAATTACAAAACGAAGGATCTGTCAGCACTTTCAGTTTAACTTTAAAGTAACTCAGTATCACAAATTATTCTGTTGATATAAACTATAAAAATCAGTCAAGTCAAGTGATCCAAATACTCACACTAATGGTCAGTTTACACACAATCAGGTTTATTTCCATGATCAAAATCCCTCCACACTTTTTGACACAATCAGACCCTCATACATACAGTTAACCTGTGCGTTGCCCACATCCATCCTACACACCAGTCTATGTCCACCTCAGGCATAGAATATTGCAATAGTTGGAGTTTTTGCTCCTGGCATAAGTAAGATAAAGCTGATCGATTTTTTAGAATTATGTTGTTTTATCATCAGAGTAAACCATACAAAAACTGAAACATCAAAGACCCACTTTTCGGGAAAATATTACACAATTTCTTCAAATGAGGACATTCATACAAACATGGATACATACAAAGAAACTGAGCTATGATTAAATCTATAGGCAAGTAAAAATATGTGAAAATGTTATGTATATGAAAAAATCATTTACATACATTATAAATAAGGCATAAAAAACCCGTAAGAAAACAGAATTAATCCAAAAAGGAAGAGAAAAAACAATTGACAAGTATACAGTAAACGTAATAATTAACAGCAGCTGCTGCAGCAGCTGTAGCAACAACAAAAGCTGTAGCAACAACAATCAGCAAAACAAGCCCCAACAGCAACAATATGGTGGACTGGTTTGGAGACAACGCAGCCGTCTAGAAAAACAAGAGGGTCTGGGTTCGAATCCTCGTCCTCAGACTGGACGTTTCCTGCAGTCACAGGCCCTGAGTGATGGCGGACACTCCAGGCAATCTGATTATCTGGCAGGGAGAAATGCTGGCAGGTGCAGCGCTACTGGAGGTAAGACCAGAAGACATTCAACCAAACACTCATCAAAACTTAAGACACAGATCAGGTATTGATTCTCTGGAACCTGTAGTATAGTAGGCACCCGTCTGTCTCGGAAGACGATAGAGTTGCGCTCTAGGTTCTAGAGTGCAAAGTTTGGGTAAATGAGTCTGGAGGGCAAGCTGTTACCCATGCAGCAGACACCCCCCCCCTCTCAATCGCCGATACGAATGGTTCCAGTGCCGTCGCAGGAGCCGCCAGAACGCTGCCATATAGACCTATAGCCTGGAACCGCTCTGGGGACTCCAACTCCCCGATTTTTCCTCAGGGATGGTGTCTAAATACACCTGTGTGCATATTGTTTTTTTATATTTTGTTGTCATCCTCTCCTACCGGCACACAATGGCCTGCTCTTCTAAAAGGCAGAACGGGTTTTTTAACGTGTGCGCAAGATGTTCCACGTGCGTTCGCACAGGGGGCCTGTAGATGAGACTATATCAGACATGGGAGAGAGAAAAGCAAAATAGCTCCAAAGAGTATTGATCATGGTGTCAGATATGGGCATTCAACACTAAGTATAGTGCAAGAACTCAGAGGAATTTGAAGCACATGGGTACTGCTATTTCTCACGTAACGATCAGCAGGCTCTGTTTGCACACGGAGTTCTGTGCAGACAGGGAACATGGCAGGATGGGAGTTGTTCCTCACAAACTTCTTTTGGGTAAAATCCACTCTTGCTGACAAAAAAGATAGACATGTAGGCAAAGACACGGACAAAGAAACACGGGGGAAGAGAAAGTAGCGCCACATGTTATGGAGACGTGCTCGTTTTTGGAAGAGTAGGGGCAGTTACACACTTAAATATATCCAGTCAATATCACTACACTACACTACACTACACTACACTACACTACACTACACTACACTACACTACACTACACTACACTACACTACACTACACTACACTACAACAATATACAAAGCAACAACACACACACAAAAAATCATGGAATACACCGCAATGTAATCCAACACAACACAACACATCAGGACACACTAAAACACAACACAACACATCAGGACACACTAAAACACAACACAACACATCAGGACACACTAAAACACAACACAACTCGGTGTGTTAAACGAAACGGAGCATCCTTAAAAAATGGCCCTGCCTATCTATTCACACAACGAGTAACAGTAATCCAGTCTTAGTCTTCTTCTTCTTCCATTTTACAAATCCAATTTGCGGTTGTCCTCCATCTCTGGGACATACATGAAGCAGAAAGCTACCAAGGGAAAACTATGGGGAAGGGAAGACTGCAGACACCATTGGTTTACGTAAGGTGAGCAGTAACAGCATCAAGCCTTTCCAGAGGCAGCGTGGAGGTGATCTAACGTCCTTTAGAAAATAACCCTTTCCAGAGGCAGCGTGGAGGTGAACTAACGGCCTTCAGAAAATCACCCAGCTCTGTCAGCTGACCCTAACCATTGGCTCAACCCCATCCATCCTACTTTGTTACCTACCCTTTGAATGAACCCTGGATGACTTATTTCCCTGTGACTGCAGTCTGTTGTGGCTACACACTGCGGTTATATTTTGCCACGTTTTCTTCTGTTTTTATATAACAAGGCATCCACAGAAAAACACACTGTTGTGAAAGACAAGCCTCAGACTCCAAACTCATGGGATTTTGCACAGCATTGGTAGGCTTGTGTTTTTTTATTTTCAGCAAACATTGTACCCCTCTAAGTACTTTGTTGTCTGCTAGTTTCCTTTCTATAATAGGGCATATATGCATGCAGGGGGGGGGGGGGGGGGGGGTCAACATGTAGGAATACAATCAATCCTCATTTGATGATCATTTTAAACTTTCTCGTGACTACCTGGTATTGCTCTATATTTTCAATCTAAAAAATAAGTATACAGTGCATTTTTGTATACTTCAAAGATCTTTGAAAACCACTAACAGGTTTACAACTAGCACTTTATGTAAGATACTACGTGATCCAGAAGCTAATAGCGGAGTGCAAAGTGTATGTGGTTATGCTAAGTTCCCCTCCCATTGTTTCTTTGTGAATGGGCTTGAAAACTTAATCACAAAAACCATTGTCATTGTCACTGTTATCTCTGTAAGTAAAAAGAATTGTTGTGAATAAATCATTAACAATTTGTCAATTGTTTGATAACGGTATGTTTTAATACTCAAGCCAGGTTAGATTTGACGTCATCAGAAATATTCACTTTTTACATAAAAATGTAAGCAAACTTACATACATGGATTCTAAACGGGTACACGTAAGTCATTGTGTGCCGGATGAGAACGGATGACAAAACTTTACAAAACTGCATACATAGGGGGATTGGATGTAAAAAAAAAAAAAAGCACATGAGTTTTAATTCCATTATCCTCGAAATAAAAGAACAAATAAACAAATAAAAAATAAATGTATACTGTATAGTGATTAGTCTTTTTTCATTGTGGATTAGGGGAAAATGATGAAAATATTGCAGGTAACGTCATTCCTAGCCTTACCTCAGGACTGAACATATGTGGAAGGATGGGAATGCAGGTGCTGGTGAAAACATGCAGGTGCTGGTGAAAAGTGCAGGTGCTGGTGAAAACATGCAGATGCTGGTGAAAACATGCAGGTGCTGGCGAAAACATGCAGGTGCTGGTGAAAAGTGCAGGTGCTGGTGAAAAGAGAAGGTGCTGGTGAAAAATGAAGGTGCTGTTGAAAACGTACAGGTGCTGGTGAAAACATGCAGGTGCTGGTGAAAACGTGCAGGTGCTGGTGAAAACATGCAGGCGCTGGTGAAAACGTGCAGGTGCTGGTGAAAACGTGCAGGTGCTGGTGAAAACATGGCGGTGCTGGTGAAAACGTACAGGTGCTGGTTCTCTCTCTACTGGCAGTTCAGCCAGCTATCATGGTGACAGTTCACTATTCCATGAAGAAAGTGAGGGGAAAAAAACTCCATAAAAGTGCTAAACTACCTGCTGAATTTAATCGAAGGTTATTACGGGTGCCGTTGCTGACAGCGATGTGAGCTCATTATATCTGAATCGATGGTTACTGTGAAGAATGTAATGACAAAATTGGTCAAGATTGCAGCAGGTTTTAAGATCCCCTGAATAGCCATTTTGAACAGATTACGTTTGAAAGAAAAAGAAGGTTGTTGCATTCCATGCCTGATGTTGTGGATGTGTTGCTGAGTAAACAAACAGTGTGGCTCAAGATGTGTCCTGTAGGCTAGAGCCTCACGTAACTAGTCAAGAAAAGGTGTATTTAGTTATTTACTCATTTATACCACTTTATGTCACAGCAGATTTCTCTGCGTCAAATTCTGGCTGCTCTCCCCGGGGAGAGCGCGTCGCCACAAGTGCTGCGCCTATCCATTTTTCTTTTTCCTGTCTGCAGTTGTATTTGTTTCCCTAACAGAGTGGTTTTCCTTTCTACAGAATTTTGCCAGGGACAGCCCTCTTGTTGCCGTGGGTTCTTTAAGTGCACTATACAATGATGTGTAACACACGGGACCTCAGTTTATCGTATCTTCCGAAAGACTAGCACCCAGACCACCACTCATGATCTAATAGATGGGGGGGGGGGGGGGGGAGTTTTGGGCCCAAACGGGATTGTTTTGAATGCAGATATGTTATTGGTGTGCGTGTATCTTTTTTCAGCCAGCTTAATACTGCTTGTATTGCTGTAAGGCTATGGCCTATGTGGTCGGCGGGGCTAAAAGCACCATTATTGGGCTGTAAGGCTTTTTGTTTGGTCAATTCTTGTTTTGTTTATTGTTTAGTCCACTACTTGTTATGATTGTAAGAATCATTGTTTGTTTACCGCGCTGAGTCTTATTTTGATTTAGAGAAAAGTTCGTGCTACTATGCTGTGATATGTGAGAAAGTTTGGAGAATGTTTGCAAACTAGTTAATCAAACTAAACATTTCTTTTTTCTTTTGGCAACAGTTTTGTTTAAATCGCTATCGTACATAATCATAAACTTTTTAAATTTCTGCTGGTGTTCAACTTGTACTGAAAAAAAAAATCTTGATGGAAATAAAGGTGGAATTTTGTTTGTATTGCATGTAGAGCTAGCTAGCTGCAGGGAGTTTTGTGTGGCCATTTTTTCTGGGTTTCTCAGTTTGGTTTCATTACTTGTTTGGTTGTTGAAATGTTGATTTGTTTATCCTGTTGGGTTTTATTTTGCTGAATCACTCGTGGTGCCGATGCTATATTTGTCTCCAGACTTAGTGAGTAATATAGGGCACTAACCCCCCCAAAAAAAACCCAACAACAACAACGACCCCCCAAAAAAAACAACAACAAACAAACAAAAAACCAACCCCCCCAAAAAAAAACAACAACACCCAAATGTAGGATGGAAATTACGTTATAGCATATGCATAGCTTTTGCAGATATTTTGTTTCCCATAAATGGGGTCTCAGTCAATAAATCACAGGTGTTATGTTCCTATTACATGGAGAAATGACAATGCCTAAATATCCGAGGGACAAAGCCCTTCCTGATAAACTCACAGGGCCCAGGTCCATGGCAAAAACTAGGGATTGTTCTAAAGGCCGCTCACCGGGGATGCATCACAAGCACCACAGATCCCAGCCACAAATCCCCCATGGACAGGCAGACAGACAGACAGACAGACAGACAGACAGACAGACAGACAGACCCACTGGTCAACTCTGGACAACTGCTAGCTTTTGATAAGAAGGGATTTTATTCGGGAAAATGTAAGACCAAGTGCATAATACAGGAATTATGATCTCTTTATTTGCGAATTCAAAGAGATTGAGTCAAATCTGAAGACTTAATAAGAGAGAAAGACACACAGACACAAACAGACACAGACACACACGGACACACACAGACACAGTCACACAGAGACAGACACAGACACAGAACACACACACACACACACGCACGCGCGCGCGTGCACGCATGCATACACATAATTATACATTATTTTTCGAGACACACACATACACACACGCACACACATACACACGCGCGCGCGCGAGAGCACACACACATATTATATATATATATATATATATATATATATATATATATATATATATATATATACACACGTATATGTATATGTATATAAATATAAATATGTGTATATATATACAAGAGAGAGAGAGAGAGAGAGAGAGAGAGAGAGAGAGAGAGAGAGAGAGAGAGAGAGAGAGAGAGAGAGAGAGAGAGAGAGAGAGAGAGAGAGAGAGAGAGAGAGAGAGAGAGAGACAGACAGACAGACAGACAGACAGACAGACAGACAGACAGACAGACAGACAGGACAGACAGGCAGACAGACAGACAGACAGACAGACAGACAGATTGATTTGCTTTGATTTGATTTATTCTTTTATAACGAGAATTTTATTTATTTATTTATTTATTTTTTTTTAATTTATTTATTCTTTTATATCGAGGATAACAGAATAAGCAATCATGTGCTTTTTTTCATCCGGTCCCCGTGTGCATGCAGTTTTGTAAATATTGTCATCTGTTCCCACCGGCACACGATGGCCTACTCTTACGAAAAGCGGAACAGGATTTAACGTGTGCGCAAGATGTTCTGCGTGCGTTTGCACACGGGTCTCGGTTTAAAGTCTCATCCGAAGGACTTTTGGGGAGAGTGGAGTCAGCACTGATGTTAACTCCAGGAAGAAAATTTCCTCGACCGGACTCGAACCCGGGTCTTCAAATTGCCAGCGCAATGTTCTGACCACTAGGCTAGGCTATCCGCCCCCCTAATAATGGAATAAGCACTCTTGTGCTTTTTTACATCCACTCCCCGTGTGTATGCACTTTTGTAAATGTCATCTGTTCCCTCCAGCACACGATGGCCTACTCTTACCAAAAGCAGAACAGGATTTAACGTGTGCCCAAGATGTTCTGCGTGCGTTCGCACACAGGGCCTCGGTTTAACGTCTCATCCGAAGAACTTTTGGGGAGAGTGGAGTCAGCACTGATGTTAACTCCAGGAGAAAAATCTCGACCGGAATCGAACCTGGGTCGTCAAATTACCAGCGCAATGTACTGACCACTAGGCTATCCGTCCTCCTGACAGACAGACAGACAGACAGACA
>CM060316.1:116096834-116101834 GCA_030674155.1 Stramonita haemastoma
TGTGTGGGTGTGCGTATGCGTGAGTTTGTGTGTGTGTGTGTGCGCGCGTGAGTTTGTCTGTGTGTGTGTATGTGTGTGTGTGCGCGTGTGCGTATTTGTGTGTTTGCACATGCGCGCGCACGCGCGTGTGTGTGTGTAACACTGACAAACGGTATTCCCAGTGTCAGCCCGAAAGAAGTCCCTTGACGAGGCCTGTCCTCTGAATAAATGATGGAGATGTCGGAATGTGACGGCAGCCTGTTAACCCTTCTCTATCACCCCCCTCTCCTCTCCCTCTTCTTCCTCTCTCCCCTCTCCCCTAAGGTCCCCTGAGGGCTTGAAAAAAAGCTGTGGAGTTTGTGCTTGATAAGGCCATTTCCTGCCTCTTCTTGTCCGCCTGTCTCCTGTGGGCCCGTATTTATGCATGGCCGTGTCTTCCTTTGTTTGTGTGTGTTTGTTTGTTTGTGTTTGTGTTTGTTTATTCTGACTTTTTTTTTCGTTTCTCGGTTAAAGCTCCCAGATTCGTCACTTGTATGATTTCTGTGTAAACGATCGTTTTCGCTCATCATTTAGATAGCTGCATTGCGGCTTCGGGTGATGATGTTTAAGCACGACATCCGTGTGAAGTGGTTTTGATAATTATACCCTTTTTTGTTATCTGCTCTTATCGGCACAAATGGCCTACTTTTCCGAGACGTAGAACGGGTTTAAATGTGCGTGTGGGATGTTTGGTTATTTGGTTTTATTTTTAATGAACTGAAGGTATGTATATTGGAGTCTGTGCTGCATCTACCGATTAAACGTGAGAGGCGACAGTATATACATCTCCCGGTACAATGATGTCTTGGTCTGCTGTTTGTGCCCTTTTCTCACCGTGTGTATGCATAACGCAGGAGATCAGATAGCTGTGCAAACAATCCTGTAAACTTGTCAGTGCTGTTTGCTGTTGTTACCTATCCGCAGTGTATGTTGTGGCTGTTTTTTTCTCTTTGTTTTATCTTATTCTTTTATTTCCAGGATGATGGAATAAGCACTCGTGTACACTTTTATATTCTGTCTCCGTGCACATGCGGTTTTGTAAATATTGTCATCCGTTCCCACCAGCACACAATGGCCTACACTTCCGAAAAGCAAAACAGGTTTATACGCGTGCACAAAATATTCCACGTGTGTTTGCACACGGGGCCTGGGTTTGTAGTCTCACGTGAAAGGTGTAGGGTCCGGTGCTGGAATGGCCGGCAGTCCCCGCTACTGAGCAATGTACTCTGATCCTTGAAGGAGATGGAGAGGAATTTGCCACAGCAACCACGCGATTATTGGGATGTTGTGACTGTTGCTGTCACAACGATTGCCACTGCTACAGCTGTTATTGAACCTACTACTACTGCAGTTACCGATGCTATCGTTGTCGTTTCTGAAAGGCTTCTAAGCTGGCTCCGCCGTTAGTGCTACTGATGTTTCTGCTGCTGTTTTCAAACCGGACTGATATGATCAATAGCACTGCACAGGTGCACATCCGTGGGCTCTGTGTATGTGTTTATGTTGATATTGAACGTCTATTCACAAGAAGTGATCTAGGAGGGGCGAAAGACTACCAAAGAAGGGAAAAAAGAAATGACAGTTGAAATACCAAAAACGGTGAGGAGAGAAGGCACATAATTATAACACTTTGGCATTAGACCACACATGTAATGCATAAAAACCCAGCATGAGGAAAATACTGTAAGTGTTTTTTCGTTTTAAATACATTTACTGACAAGGCTGTCTACCCCTCACTCTCTCTCTTTGGAAACAGCTACTTCGCGCATCAGAGGAAAACAAACGCACACAGAACCTGGCAAACTACCAGCAGCAACTATGGGTGGCGCTGTTCTTGTAGCGACAGCTCTGTCCAACAAGAGCAGTCCGGATTTCGTGCGGACAAAATTACCATGATTGAAAATGATATAAACGACACTACACTTTACTGTGCACAGCACAGCATAGCACACCCCGCTCCACACCACACCACACCACACCACACCACACCACACCACACCACACCACACCACACCACACCAATCCACACCACACCACACCACACCACACCACACCACACCACACCACACCACACCACACCTCACACCACCCCCACACCAACCCACTTCCCACCCCCACCCCGCACCAGACATTACTATATCTACCACTTCACAATGCAACGGAGTCTTCCTTTTATCCTGATGTTCCTCCTCCTCCTCCTCCTCCTCCTCCTCCTCCTCCTCCTCCTCCTCCTCCTCCTACTACTACTACTACTACTACTACTACTACTACTACTACTACTACTACTACTACTACTACTACTGTTGCTGCTGCTGCTGCTGCTGCTACAACAACAACAACAACAACAACAACAACTACAACTACTACTACTACTACTACTACTACTACTACTACTACTACTACTACTACTACTACTACTTCTACTACTACTACTACTACTACTACTACTACTACTACTACTACTACTACTACTACTACTACTACTACTACTACTACTACTACTACTGCTGCTGCTGCTGCTGCTACACACAACAACTACTACTACTACTACTACTACTACTACTACTACTACTACTACTACTACTACTACTACTACTACTACTACTACTACTACTACTACTACTACTAACTGCTGCTGCTGCTGCTGGTGCTACAACCACTACTACTACTACTCACTTCAGCTGCTGCTGCTACTACTACTACTAACTACTACTACTACTACTACTACTACTACTACTACTACTACTACTACTACTACTACTACTACTACTACTACTACTATTACTACTACTACTACTACTACTACTACTACTACTACTACTACTACTACTACTACTACTACTACTACTACTGCTGCTGCTGCTGCTGCTGCTGCTACAACAACTACTACTACTACTACTTCTGCTGCTGCTGCTGCTGCTCTACTACTACTACTACTACTACTACTACTACTACTACTACTACTACTACTACTACTACTACTACTACTACCACTACCACTGCTGCTGCTGCTGCTGCTGCTGCTGCTGCTGCTGCTGCTAGAACTGCTGTCAGCCCTAAAGCCGCTCTTAGTGTCAAGGCGTGTCCCTGCAGAGGGCAGACAGCAGGGAGGTGACAGGCTGGCAGGACACAGTGGCAGAGCGCCACAACTGGCGGAGTGGAGAGGACAGGAGCGGAGAGTCCACAGAGACTGCCCGCCCTGGAGACCAGCCAGAGCTAGCCCTGAAGGTTGGGAGAGAGGGCGACAGGGGGCCAGTTTTGTGGGGCACACACAGTGTTGTGTCTTCCTTCCTATAATCTCTCTGTGTCTGTGTCTCTGTCTCTGTCTGTCTGTATGTCTCTGTCTGTCTGTCTCTCTGTCTCTGTCTCTCACTTTCTTTCTCTCTGTCTGTCTGTCTCCCTGAGTGTGTGTGTATGTGTGTGTGTGTGTATGCAAGCGCGCACACACGTGCGCTCACACGCGTATGTGTGTGAGTACATGTATGCGTTTGTGTTTGTATGAGTGCAAGAATGTATGTGTGTGAGAACGGGTGCAGGCCTGTGCACATCGTCAGTGTTGTACAAAGACTGGCCACACAGCAACTTGGTCCTGCTAATTTTCTTCACTGGCTACCAATCCGCTGCGACTGTTCATTATATTTTTCTTTAAGAAAGGTACATTCATCAACAACAGAAGAACCGGAAGTCCAATGTCAAGAGACCACTCTCACTTTCCTCTGCCTGTCACTCTCCACATCAGAATTCTCCCACGGCATGTAAACACAATGATAACAACAGCTTCTGCATGTATGCACCTTGTGTGTTTTCAGTCTGAGCGTCTGTAACAACTTGTAAAGGGGAAAGGTGTCCCATAACCTATGTGGTCGTACGGGAGCGAGGCATCAGAGACCTCAGCTTCTCTAGGGCCAGCATATTGAGGGCGGCGCCTATCTCCTCTCCCTCGCTGTTTTACCTTCCCCGACCCTTAAGAGAGCAAGTACCCATTTACAGCTGGGTGAACTGGGGGACTGTACTGAAGTCAAGGCACGCAAACGGTCACCCATCCACTTGGTAACCACGCTCGATACTGCTTAACCTTGGCTGGGGAAAAGCGAGCGCTCTGACCACTGAGTTATCCCGTCCCCGTAACAAGTTGTGCCAGGCAGTAAAGAGGACAGCACTGCAGAATTATTCAGCGTTCAGCACCCTCCTGTTACTGCTCTCTGGCACGAGGGAAAGGAAATAAAGGCACGATTTATAGACCACTTCAAAATTCAATACCTACCTATAGGCCGAGAGAGAGAGAGTGAGAGAGAGACAGACAGACAGAGACAGAGACAGAGAGACAGAGAGAGACAGAGAGAGCAGAGAAAGACAAAGACAGAGACAGAGAGACAGAGAGAGAGACAGAGAGAGGAGAGAGATAGAGAGAGAGGAGAGAAAGAACTGAACTGAACTGAACTGAACTGATTTAATGTACATTGGCCATGGACCACAATACATTTCTTGGGCTTGGGATGGAACAAAGGGTTCATTCGTATCATAGGCAAGGCAAATGCACAAAAGGTATAGATTCATGCTGATCAAAAGAAGAAAAACACACATTATTCTAAATCATGATTATGAATCTAACATGAAACAAAACCAAATCACAGAAACATAATTTCTAGGGAAAATTGTGGAAATCATGCATATCAATTACGTAACGAATCATAAAAGTTTTCAAAATACATCCTGAATTAGCATTTTCTTTCTTTTATTGATAGAATGAAAAACATATCTAGACAAACTGTGCCTGTACTCATCATTTGTTCCACTGAACAGATCGTGCAATGGTACGTTGATACATTTACTTAAGAAGCTTTCTCTCAAGTCATGGTATACGTAACATTCCCATAAAAAGTGGGCTTCATTTTCAACTTTCGTTTTACAGAAGGGACACATTTTTTCTCGATTATTCTCACTATATCTATATACATTATTATTAAGGGGTAGAACATTAA
>CM060316.1:116106834-116109334 GCA_030674155.1 Stramonita haemastoma
GTTGCAGGGAGAAGAAGGAGTTATGAAGAGTTAAGAGAGCAATCGAGAGAGGATTGGCAGTGTAAGAGATGAACGTATTTTATTCAGAGAGGAGAGAGAGAGAGATGAGGAGAGATGAGAGAGAGAGGAGAGGAGAGCAGGATGAGGAGTGGAGAGAGAGAGTGGAGAGGAAGACGGGAGAGAATGATGATGTGGGAGGTAGGAGAGGAGAAGACAGTGATAAGATTGTGGGAAAAAGAGTATGGATATGTGAGTAGTGGAGAAGACAGTGATTGATGTGTGGAGGTAGGAGAGGAGAAGACAGTGATTGATGTGTGTGGAGGTAGGAGAGGAGAAGACAGTGATTGATGTGTGTGGAGGTAGGAGAGGAGAAGACAGTGATTGATGTGTGGAGGTAGGAGAGGAGAAGACAGTGATTGATGTGTGGAGGTAGGAGAGGAGAAGACAGTGATTGATGTGTGTGGAGGTAGGAGAGGAGAAGACAGTGATTGATGTGTGGAGGTAGGAGAGGAGAAGACAGTGATTGATGTGTGGAGGTAGGAGAGGAGAAGACAGTGATTGATGTGTGTGGAGGTAGGAGAGGAGAAGACAGTGATTGATGTGTGGAGGTAGGAGAGGAGAAGACAGTGATTGATGTGTGGAGGTAGGAGAGGAGAAGACAGTGATTGATGTGTGGAGGTAGGAGAGGAGAAGACAGTGATTGATGTGTGGAGGTAGGAGAGGAGAAGACAGTGATTGATGTGTGTGGAGGTAGGAGAGGAGAAGACAGTGATTGATGTGTGGAGGTAGGAGAGGAGAAGACAGTGATTGATGTGTGTGGAGGTAGGAGAGGAGAAGACAGTGATTGATGTGTGTGGAGGTAGGAGAGGAGAAGACAGTGATTGATGTGTGGAGGTAGGAGAGGAGAAGACAGTGATTGATGTGTGTGGAGGTAGGAGAGGAGAAGACAGTGATTGATGTGTGTGGAGGTAGGAGAGGAGAAGACAGTGATTGATGTGTGTGGAGGTAGGAGAGGAGAAGACAGTGATTGATGTGTGTGGAGGTAGGAGAGGAGAAGACAGTGATTGATGTGTGTGGAGGTAGGAGAGGAGAAGACAGTGATTGATGTGTGTGGAGGTAGGAGAGGAGAAGACAGTGATTGATGTGTGTGGAGGTAGGAGAGGAGAAGACAGTGATTGATGTGTGTGGAGGTAGGAGAGGAGAAGCTCCTGCTGACATGAATGGCAGAGTGTGGACATCGTCACCTGGCTCCACTCCGTCCTTCAACAGCCTGGCCTCCTGCCAGCTAGCATCTGGCCCTGTCCTCTTAGTACACACCAGAGAAAATAAATGAAGAAATGAACAAATAACTCAATCAATCAATCAATCAATCAATCAATCAATCAATCAATCAATCAATCAATCAATCAATCAAGGAAGAGAAAGAAAGAAAGAAAGAAAGAAAGAAAGAAAGAAAGAAAGAAAGAAAGGAAGGAAGAAAGAAAGAAAAAGAGTAATAAAAGCTGAATGAATACGTAAATAAACAGTGTCACAAAAAGAGTGAGCAGATTTCAAAAAGCGTTTACAAACACACACAGTGCGAAACAAACAACAAATAAAAGGAATAATACAGAGCCTACAACAACATAGCAATAACAATCCCCTGAAACTAACAAAGAACAAGGAAAGACAAGAAAAGCAAAAGAAAGCAAAACTGCACAAACAATGTCAGAAAACAGAAACAGACAAAAGAGAATGAAAACAGGTAGGGTGGAGAAAACAGAGAGTCAGAGAAGAAAAGGAAAAGAGTTGTTTGTTTCTTCCTTTCTTCTTCTTTCTTTCTTTTCTTTCTTCTTTCTTCTTTCTTTTTCTTTCTCCTTTCTCTTTTCTTTCTTTCTTTTCTTTCTTTCTTCCTTTCTCTTTCCTTTCTTTCTTTTCTTTCTCCTTTCTTTTCTCTTCTTTCTTTCTTTCTTTCTTTCTTTCTTTCTTTCTTTTCTTTCTTTTCCTTTTTTTCCTTTCTTCTTTCTTTCTTCTTTCTTTCTTTTTTCTTTCTTTCTTCCTCTTTCTTTCTTTCTTTCTTTTCTTTCTTTCTTTTTCTTTCTTTCTTTCTTCTTTCTTCTTTCTTTCTCTTCTTTTCTTTCTTTCTTTCTTTCTTTCTTTCTTTCTTTCTTCTTTCTTTCTTTCTTTCTCTTTTTCTTTCTTTCTTTTCTTTCTTTCTTTCTTTCTTTCTTCTCTCTTCTCTTTCTTCTTTCTTTCTTTCTCTTTTCTTTCTTTCCCTTTCTTTCTTTCTTCTTTTTTTTTCTCTCTTTTTTCTTTCTTTCTTTTTTCTTTCTTTCTTTCTTTCTTTCTTTCTTTCTTCTTTCTTTCTTTCTTTCTTTCTTCTTCTTTCTTTTCTTTCTTCCTTCCTTTTCCTTCTTTCTCTCTTTCTTTTTTCATCTTTTAGCTTTCTTTTCCTTATTTCCTTCTTTCTTTCTTATTATTCTTTCTTTTCTATCTTTCTTTTTTACTTGCTTTCCTCCCT
>CM060316.1:116119334-116124334 GCA_030674155.1 Stramonita haemastoma
TTGTAATTGCCCTATGTGGCCTTTTGACAAGGGGAGTAACACCGGACGTTTTCCCGGGAATACAACTGAATTAGGAATACAATATATGATGCATTCAGTGTTATGAAAACAATCCGAGAAGTTTGAAAAGATCTCCTGAATAAACATTTTTTTAAAGCAATAGATGTTGGCGTCAGCTCAGCTACTTAAAAGGAGAAAAGAATCCGGGAATAAACGACGAAAAGTAATAAACAATAACCCCCCCCAAGAACTCAAAAGAATGCACTCAAATTCTTACATGTAAATAATTTCAAATTTGACGATCTAATCGATTAGGGTGTGAATTTCTGTCTTTTGTGTTAAATTTCTTTACTGCAGATTATCGTACATTAGATATTTCTTTAAATGGGTAACAAATACCACATGAAGCTAATTGGTGTTGAATTGTCATTGTGTTTATTTCTGTGCTTCCGATGTGAAGTGCTCAAGGTTTTGTTCCAATATCATCATCACATTACAATGTAGAAAAAAAGATAGTGTTTTATCACAATTTTCAAACTGAAAAGATTACACCTCTCACGCTCTCACGTGGTGATACACGTGCTCCACACACACACACACACACACACTCACACGCATGCACGCACGCACACACACACACACACACACACACACACACACACACACACACACACACACACACACACACACACACACACACGAGAGAGAGAGAGAGAGAGAGAGAGAGAGAGAGAGAGAGAGAGAGAGAGAGAGAGAGAGAGAGAGAGAGAGAGAATATGCATGTTTTGTTGGTTTTTTTTGCAAATCGCAAAAGTGTGTGTGTGCGCGCGCTCGCCAAAAGGCTAGTTCTAACCGCCCAGCATCACGTGGTATATGAAGTATAGATGAGACTTTGAAGAAAAACCAATCACTTATTGATTCGGGTTCTCTTTCTTTCTTTCTTTCAGATGGACACCGCCCTCAATATGCTGGCCCCTGGAGAAGCTGAGGTCTCTGACGCCTCGCTACCCTCCGACCACCTTGGTTATGGGACACCTTTACCTTACCCTTACCTAAATGATGACAGCATTAGATGAGCGGGCACAGAGAGGACAAGGCAAGGCCGAATGTTAGAGACCAGGGGCTTCAGCGGCACGGAGACTGAGGCAGGCAGGTGGGTATGGAAGCAGTCAGTGTGTGATGAGGGAAGATTGCTGGTAGAGCTCATTTCCCACACAGGGCTACCCTGCTGGGGAAAGCGGACAATCAGCCTAAAGACACTGCACTGCAGTCTGTGCGTGTACGGAGATTGCCACTTCCGTTTTCTATTGTCTCTGGTGTGGTGTGGTGTGGTGGTGGTGGTGGTGGTGGTGGTGGTGGTGGTGTGTGTGTGTGTGTGTGTGTGTGTGTGTGTGTGTTTATGTTGTGTGTGTGTGTGTGTGTGTTTGTGTGTGTGTGTGTGTGTGTGTGTGTGTGTGTGTGTGTGTGTGTGTGTGTGTGTGTGTGCGTTGTGTGTCTGTATGTCTGTCTTTCTCTCTCTCTCCATCTCTCTGTCTCAGTCTCTGTCTGTCTGTCTCGTCTCTTCTCCCCGCCTCTCATTTTCTCACGTTCACACAAACACACACACACGCACGCAGGTACACACGCACACACTCACACACACTTTACAGTCTCGGTTGAGACCGAAGTCCTGTGTGTGAAAGCGCAAAGAACATCATGTGCACACATTAAAGCCTTGCCTGCCTTTCGAAGAAGAGTGGGCCATTTGTGCTGGTGGGAACAGAGCACAACGTTTACAAAACCGCAAGCACACGGGGACTAGATTGAAATAGCACGTCGGTGCCTATTCCTTTATTCTCGAAATACCAGAATAGGTAGAATCTCTCTCTCTCTCTCTCTCTCTCTCTCTCTCTCTCTCTCTCTCTCTCTCTCTCTCTCTCTCTCTCTCTCTCTCTCTCTCTCTCTCTCTCTCTCTCTCTTAGTATGTGATCAATGACAGTTCTCACCTGGTGGATCAATTGTGCCAGCAGAATCATGGACTGGGGACATCTAGGGATTGTGAATAATCTGAAAAAGACTGTAAGGAAAAGGAACAGTCTCCTTTACCCCTGGAGACAGCTTTTGTGTTTTGAACTTACATGCAGCCTTGAATTTGCTGGTTACTGAAGCTGACTGTTAATTCCTTTCTCTATTCACTTTTTTTTGTTTGTTTGTTTGTTTATTTGCTTGTTTTTGCTTGTTGTTGGGGTTTGGGTTTTTTTCTTGTTCTCTATTGTTTATTTGGGGTTTTTTGGTTTTGTTTGTTTGTTTGTTTGTTGTTGTTTTTTTTGTTTGTTTGTCTGTTTTTTGTTTTCTTTTTTACTCCTCTTGATATCTCTGTTTGTCATCTGCTGATTATATACAATTTTTGTGTGTGCATTACATTTTGCACGTATATGTACAGTTGGATGTTTTGAATATTATTTGTAAGTTTTCACTGGTTTGTGCCTCTTTTATACTTGATCCAAATTTTCTTTTGTCCTATATTTACTACTTTAAGAATTCTTAACGTATATAAACTACAGGGTCCTTGGGATTGTAGTGTTATTTTTCCATCTCTAACAGCCATGGCTAACAATGCCAGTACTGATAAATGGCTGAGCAAATTTGGTTTAAGAATTGGCTATCTGAATATATGTCATCTGTTAAATAAAGTATCTGATATTTCTTCTATTCTATATAATTCAAATGACCACTTCCACATTTTTGGCTTTTCAGAATCTCGTTTATCTGATAAAGTTGCTGATAGTGTATTGTCAATTCCTGAGTACAATATCATTAGAAAAGATGCAAAAACTAAACTTGAAACTGGTTTGGTAATATATGTACATAGGTCTGTTAATTATACCCAAGTGAAATTTTCTGATAAATATAATATTGAGTGTGTCTGGTTGGAGATTAAATTAAAGGGAAGTAAACCTATTCTGTTTGGTTTTCTGTACAGAAATCCTAGCGAACGGGTCAACTGGTTTGATCGTTTTTGTCTAATGATGGATGAAGTATCAAATTATGCAACTGAGATAATTCTGCTTGGTGATTTTAATATTGACCTACTTAAGCCACATGACAAATGGAAACTTACTTTCGAACTATACAATCTATCCCAAATGGTTGACACTCCTACCAGAAAAACACTCAATTCAGAGACACTTATTGATCACATTTATACTACTAACCTGAATAATATAGTAGAAATGTCTGTACCAGTTGTTGGTATTAGTGACCACTTCCCAATTTGCTTGACTTGGTCAAAAAAAGGTATTAAAATTCCTAAGTGTAGCCACAAATACATTTCTTTTAGAAGCTATCAATCATTTAATTCAGATGATTTTATGTCTGATTTATGTGCAGCAAGCTTTACTGATGTTTATCAGTATACTGATCCCGACAAAGCTCTGGTTACTTGGTATCATATCTTTTTTTCTATTGTTGATAAGCATGCTCCCATTAAGACTAAACGTGTTAAGGTAAAAGATAAGCCACCATGGCTATCTGATGAAATAAATAAAGCCATAGCTATTCGTGATAAATTACTGAAGTCTACAGGAAAAAGTGAACAATTCAAACAACAACGTAACAAAGTGACATCTATGAAAAGAGTAGCCAAAAAGAAGTATTTTTCAGAGCTTGTTGCGCATAAAAAAGACCCTAAATTAATATGGAAAGCTATAAATCAGTTAACAGGTAAAACGTCCACAACATGTCCTTCTTCACCTATAAATCTATCTGCCGAATGTATGAACAAACATTTCTGCACCATAGCAGAAAGACTAATCAATAATGATAATTCAGTAAATAATGACTTGCATCCACTAAAAAACTACTGTGATTCTAAAGGAATACAGACTAAGCTTGATTTCAAATTTCTTGGTGTAAGTGAAGTGTATAAAGATTTGTGTTTATTGAAGCAATCCAGCTCCCGTGGCATGGATGACTTAGACAGTAAAATTTTAAAGATTTCTGCACCCATAATTGCCGAGCATATTACATATATTTATAACCTTTCCATTGAAAAATGTTCTTACCCTCAAATGTTTAAAGATGCTAAGGTGATTCCTGTCTTCAAATCTGGTGATACTAATGACCCTTCTAACTACAGGCCTATATCCATTCTATCTACTTTGTCCAAACCTCTAGAAAAGCATCTCAAGCGCAATCTGCTTTCACACTTTACATTAAATAACTTGTTCCACCCAAATCAGAGCGGATTTAGAGAAAATCATTCATGCCATACAGCTCTCAGTAACCTTCTAGAACAGTGGCACTTAAATGTAAACAATGATCTTTTAACAGGAATAGTCTTTGTGGACTTTGCCAAAGCCTTCGACACCATTGATCACAATCTTCTGTTAAGGAAACTTACAATCTATGGCTTAGCCCCCAAAGCACTTAAACTACTAACCTCTTTCCTTACTAATAGAAGACAAGCAGTCCTTCAAGATTCTTTAGTATCTTCATTAATGCCTTTAAGATTTGGTGTTCCCCAGGGATCTGTATTAGGCCCTATACTGTTTACAATATATATAAATGATCTTCCTTTACCTCTTACTTCTTGCTGTGAACTTTTTTGCTGATGATACAACCTTGCACAGTTCAGGAAAAGATGTGAAAACGGTATGCACAGATCTACAAAAAGATGTTGATAGACTTGTAACATGGACGGGCTCAAATCATATGGCCCTACATCCAAATAAATCGAAATTCATGTTAGTTACAACACGTCAGAAACGTCAGAACATTAAAGCTAAAATATGTGACTTAAATATATTAAAAGTTTGTAATGATGTATTAGAAGAAGTAAATTCACACAGACTTCTTGGGCTTAATATTGATAATAACCTATCATGGTCAAGTCATGTCTATACACTGTCCAAGAAAATAGCTAAAAAAGTTTTCCAACTCAATAGAATTAAGCATTTTCTTGACCAGCACACCAGAAAATTATTTTTTTATGCATACATCCAACCTGACATTGACTATGC
>CM060316.1:116129334-116134334 GCA_030674155.1 Stramonita haemastoma
ACAGACAGAGAACACATATGAAAAACCCCCTTACACTAAGTCTACAAGAGAAACCATTGAACCAACCGTAGACTTTCTTCTTTCTCTACTGCCTGATGATCAACGATGGTGAGAATGAGAACGATGATAATGATCCTGGCTGTCCTTCTTGCTCAATTAAAGGTGAGATGTTTGACCCCACTAAACTTTTTTTTTTCTTATAGTCAGACATCTCGACGTCAACTAAGCCCCTTAGCCATACAGACACTGCCCCCCCCCCCCATCCCCACGTTCCTCAGTTATAGCTGCAAGGTCCGCAAATAACGAGACATTTGCTATGCGACTTTTTTTTTGTTTTGAAAATAATCATGGTAGCCACATTCCGACTTCGGAGATGATATCTAAACACGACACCAGTGTCCATGTGTTTTTATGTTGTTTCTGTAATCATGTTTTTGCCGGCACGATTGGCATACTCTTCTGAAATGCAGAACAGGCTTTAAAGAGTGTGAAATATTCAAATTCAAAAATTCGAATAGTGTAATATTGAAAAAACAGAGAGAGCCCAGTGTTCTTCGTGCGTTCAAACTTCAAAAACACTTTATTGTCTCTCAGACAGAGAAATTCAAGCATGGGACTTCAGAATATAATCTTATCCATTCAAACTTCAAAAACACTTTATTGTCTCACAGACAGAGGAATTCAAGCCTGGGACTTCAGAATAAATTATAATCTTATCCAAAAGACTTTTGGGGGAGAGGAGTCAGCGCTGGTGTGACCTCCAGGGGAAAAAGCAGCTGGAAATAGCATCTCTGTGGTGGCTGCAATCCGGGGCTGATTCCGGGCTGGCCGTCTTGTTGCAAACGCAACGCTGTGACCACCAGCTGATCCCGCCCTCAATGGGGCCACGGGAACAATAGGTATGGTTGAAGTCACACCAGTAAAGCGGACGATGCACGATAGTGTGCATTCAGTCTTCTAATGTAATGCACGTGAGGCTGATCTGCTGACTTGGGTTCGAACCTCGTTCAAAAGGAGTTTTCGTCTGGAGTTAACATCAGTGGCGACCCCACCCCCTCCTCCCTATCTCTCCCCCCAAAAAAAGTCATTCGGACGAAACTATAAACCGAGGTCCCGTGTGCGAATGTACGCAGTATATCTTGCACTTATGTTAAAATCCGTTCGCTATTCGAAAGAGTAGGCCATTGTGTGCCGGTGGGAACGGATGACAACTCTGACAGAGCTGCATAAACATGGGGACTAGATGAAGAAAAACGACATGAGTGCTTATTTCATCATCCTCGACATGAAAGAATAAATAAATGAATAAAAGAAAAACCCACTGTGGACAACATGCCGATATGTTAAACCCCTGGCCTCCGAAGGGATTCGAACCCACAGTCTCCCATCTCAGAACTCGGCGAGTTCAGCGTTTAGCAGCCAGATTCTTTGTCTTTTTCTGTTAAAACTGATCCCTGACCCTTGGAAAGAAAGAGAAAGAAAAGAGAGAAAGAGAAAGAAAGAGAAGAAAGATGATCAATTCATCTTCAGCTTCTTCTTTGGTGTGTCTGCCTCCTGACCATCCAACCTGGTTTGTGAGGGTTACTTCGTTTTGTGCATGTATGAATGTCTCTCTCTCTCTCTCTCTCTCTCTCTCTCTCTCTCTCTCTCTCTCTCTCTCTCTCTCTCTCTCTCTCTCTCTCTCTCTCTCTCTCTCTCTCTCTCTCTCTCTCTCTGTGTGTGTGTGTGTGTGTGTGTGTGTGTGTGTGTGTGTGTGTGTGTGTGTGTGTGTGTGTGTGTGTGTGTGTGTGTGTGTGCGTGTGAGTGCACATATATATATATATATATATATATATATATATATATATATATATATGTATATATATTATGTATATACATATATATATATATATGTGTGTGTGTATGTGTCTGTGTCCGTGTGTGCGCGCGTATATATATTTATATAATTATGTGTATGCGTGTGTATGTGTCTGTGCGTGTGTGTGTTAGTGCGCGTGCACACGCCTGCATATGGATGCCCGCGCGTGCGAGCACGCGTGTGTGTGTGACACCTTATGGTGCATATCCTGTGAGTATTGATATTCCCATGTTGTTCATTCGCCATTTTTCCGGAAACCCAGCCTACCCCGGTGTGTCGTGCAGGGAGTGGAGTGTGGGGATCCATCAGCCCCCAGCCAGAGAAGCCCCGCCCCGCCCTGCCCTGTACTGCTGCAGGAGACAGCTCCCCTAGGGGGGTCAGCTGTGCCTCTGCTCCTTCCACTTTTAGCCTTTTTTTTCTCTTCCTCACCTATCTTCTTTCTTTCCTTCCTTCTATACCCTTTTTCGTTCGTTCGTTCCTTCCTTCCTTCCTCCCTTATTTCTTCCTTTCTTCCTTCCTTTTTTCCTTCCTTCTTTCCGGACAATTCTGCTTGAAGATACAACCTTCGTGACTGTTCTGTTCAGGGTCACAGTGCAACAGTTCAAGATAATGATATGATATATGTGGTCCCAGTTTTATTGCAAGCCTGAAATCAGTTTTCAGTCTGTCTGTCTGTCTGTCTGTCTGTCTGTCTGTCTGTCTGTCTGTCCGTCCGTCCGTCCGTCTGTCTGTCTGTCTATCTATCTGTCTGTCTGTCTGTCTCTCTGTCTCTGTGTGTCTCTGTCTCTGTCCTTATCTGTCCATCTTGCCCTATTATGTCTGAATGCCTGTCTTCCTGCCTGACTGTGTCTGTCTGTGTCTGTCTGTCTCTCTCTGTGTCTTTGTGTGTCTCTGTCCTTGTCTCTATTTTGTCTTTTTATGTCTGTATGCCTGTCTGCCTGCTTGACTGTCTGTGTCTGTCTGTGTGTCTGTGTCTGCCTGCAAGTCTGTCCTAGAAAATGTGTATATACTCCCAGTCTCTATGAATGCATAAACTATGCTGAGAGTCTAGAAAGTATGTCTATAATATATTGCCAGCCTTTACCATCAATAAAGGTCACTTTGAGTTGACTTGACAGCACACACACACACACACACACACACACACACACACACACACACACACACACACACACACACACACACACCACCACCACCACCACCACCACCACCACCACCACCAACAACAACAACCACTACCACTACCACCACCACCACCACCACCACCACACACCAACAACAACCCAACAACAACCACCACCACCACCACCAACCACCACCACCATCACAACCACCACCAACAACAACCACCACCACACCACCACCACAACACCACCACCAACCACCACCACCACCACCACCACCACCACCACCACCACCACCACCACACCACCACACAACAACACACATGGGACTGACCGGCGACAATGTTGCTGGTGAGGGTGATGGGGATGCAGAACACCGCCACCAGGATGTCCGCCACCGCCAGGTTGGCGATCAGGTAATTGGTCACGTTGCGCATGCGCGGGGTGCGGACGACGACGGCGACGACCATGGTGTTGCCGACGAGAGCGCCGACGAAGATGAGGAGGTAGGCGAGGGAGTAGAGGAAGACCATGGCCAGGGGCTGCTTCAGGGCGGGGTAGGGCAGGGCGCTCTCCACGCTGCCCCCCTCCCCCCACAGCCCGCTGTCCGGGCCTGAGGTATGGAAAGACAGCAGTGTCAAAACACGGCGTGTGGAATGCTCTGCTTGAAATCGTGAAATATGTATAGGGAGGGAATGACGATGTTGGTGTGGGGTAAGGTTTTTGGGTGTGGATTGTCTTTGATATTCTTTGCCTTGGTCAAGAGTATGAAAAGGTAAAGGTGTCCCATAACCTGTGTGGTTGTCGGGGGAGCGAGGCGTCAGAGACCTCAGCTTCTCTAGGGGCCAGCATATTGAAGGCGGCGCCCATCTCCTCTCCCTCGCTGTTTTACCTTCCCTGACCCTAAAGAGGGCAGGTACCCATTTACATCTGGGTGATCTGGGGGACTGTACAAAAACCAAGACGTGCAAACAGTCACCCAGGTCAAGAGATGAGCTTTGTGAATATGTATTTACGGTAAGAAGCAGTGACGTTTTTTTCTAGTTTTAAAAGTCAATGGTTATATTCAAAGCCTTCTTTTGTTTTAAGTCAGAACTGCCGATTTTATAATTTCAGTAGGGCTTGTCTTCATCAATTGTGTCAAAATCATTCAAGAAAGGATTTTGCACTCTCAGCTATATTTCATAATAAACAGAATTCTTCACTAAAATTAACAATTTATCCTGAAATAGCTTATCATTTTGATGACGTTGGCAATACTAGATTATGGCCAAGCCATTGATGATATCCGCCATAATTGTATTTGTGTCATGTCGTCCAGACACTAAAAAAAAAAAAAGCAGAGGAAACTATTATTCATAAACTTCAGACTGTAGGTGGGTATGCTAATGTTTTTCAGCGTAATGGAAAGTGAGGAAAGTTTATTTTAATATTGGAATAATTTAAATTTTAACACCCATAGTCATCGGAGGATGAAGTCTATCGGGGTAGTTTTGCTAAAAGTTGACTCCTTCCTGGCAAATTTACTTATTTAGTATGAATAAAAACGTCTGTTTCATTGTGAAAATGGCTTTTTAAAGCAACGAGTGGCGTTTGCACAGACCTGACTTTAAAACATTATTTTAAGGAATACTTGGCAACAATAACCGTATTTAAAATGGAAACGGGCTTTTAAAAAGCAATATCAAGTATTTCATTGGAAAGATGGCCGCACTGGGGCAAACGTGCCTGTATTTGTTTCAAAAATGGAGAGCAGAGCTTGTACATTATCCACAACAACAATAAACACCAACCAAAAATGAGAAAATAATGTAAGCATTGCAAAATTGGTTATTTGAGAGCGATCACTTTTACAATGGAAATTTTCACACAACTAGAAAAAGTATGTAATCATAATTAAAAAAATGGCTTTTACGCGCCCAGAAAACTGTTTTTAAGAAGAATGTGTCAATATATGGAACAGAAATCTTTTGTCAGCGCTAAAATAACTGTTTCTGAAAACAAAATGACTAAATTCA
>CM060316.1:116141834-116146834 GCA_030674155.1 Stramonita haemastoma
GGTATTGGTTCTCTTGCATCCAATGCTTTACTGGCTTCGTTTGTCTGGGAATGAGTGTGGAGATAGAGAGCAAGTATCATGAGAAAAATTGACAAAGAAAACAGAGTGCATTTCTTACCGGTACGTGTATTTCTCTCTTTGTGTACGCGAGCGTGTATGTATGTATGTATGTATGTATGTATGTATGTATGTATGTATGTATGTATGTATGTATGTATGTATGTATGTATGTATGTATGTATGTATGTATGTAGGTATGTAGGTATGTATGTATGTATGTATGTATGTATGTATGTATGTATGTATGTATGTATGTATGTGTGTGTATGTATGTATGTGTGTGTATGTATGTGTGTGTGTATGTATGTGTGTGTATGTGTGTGTGTATGTACGTACGTACGTACGTACGTACGTACGTACGTACGTATGTATGTATGTATGTATGTATGTATGTATGTATGTATGTATGTATGTATTGTGTATGTATGTATGTATGTATGTATGTATGTATGTATGTATGTATGTATGTATGTATGTATGTATGTATGTATGTATGTATGTATGTATGTATGTATGTACGTATGTTCGTATGTACGTACGTACGTATGTATGTATCTGTCTGTCTGTCTGTCTGTCTATCTATCTATTTATCTATCGTTCCAGGTTAATGGACCACAAAGAAAGACAGAGCGACGGCCGACAGTGGTTTGCTTCAATGTGGATGTTTGAAAGCACCGAGTATCCACAGATGTGCAGATAAAGACAGCTGCAGAGACAAGAAGCAGTAGATTAATGGAGACGATTGAAGCAGAGGGTACTAATCTTGTACTTCACTCTTAGTGAGACAGGCAGCCAGTGAAGAGATCACAAAGAGGAGTGACGTGTTCAGATGTTTTCTTTGTTAGGACTAAAGGGCTGCAGAGTTTTCCACGCGTTGAAGGGAGGGGATGGAGGATGCTGGCAGACCAGCCAGGAGAGAACTAGTCCAGACGTGGGAGAGCAAGAGATGAGACAAGCTGGGATGCTGCATCATTGGGCAGATACTTGCCAATTGCTCTTCTGCGCCATGGCTGATAGCAACAGGACTGACAAGTCTGGGTGATGAATTGTTGCATGAGAGGATGGCCAGAATAACTGACCCTCTTTCTGCATCTCTTCCAGCATGCATTTTGCAGCAAGTTGTGTGCATCATTACGGTTTAATGAAACATGTATTTCACCAGGGTCATTTCCATACCGTGCTCCATATGTTGCAAGTCGGTCAACCCTGGGCTTGTCCTTGAAATAAATTCCACAGTGTGAGGGAACCCCAAAGAAAGCAACAGTACTACCTATTAAAATTAAACAATGTACAAGATACCCCATTTCAATGAGGAAATATTTTCTCAGTTTACGATCAAAATCCCTTAAAGCATGTAAAACCGTTTTAGAATAACCACATCCAAGTATTGTTGAAAATATCTATAGAAACGTCAAGTACATTGTACAGCGCCAACAGTATAGCAGTTAGTTCAGCTGTAGCTATAATGGCTTTTCCCCAGGTTGAAAGATTGTCCAACATGTCATGGAGGCCAGAAGATAAAAGTAAGAGGATGCCAGGGGGACACACGTAACGACTGAAGGGGAGACAGACAGACAAACAGACAGATTCCACTGACAGGCAGACAGACAGAGAAAACTGACAAAAAACGGACAGACGGACAAATAAGACAGACAAGGAAGGGGTCAGCCCCAAAATCCAGAGACAGAGAAGTTCTGACAGGCCACAC
Source organism: Stramonita haemastoma (assembly GCA_030674155.1). Taxonomy (NCBI): domain Eukaryota; kingdom Metazoa; phylum Mollusca; class Gastropoda; order Neogastropoda; family Muricidae; genus Stramonita; species Stramonita haemastoma. The sequence goes on from CM060316.1 coordinate 116,143,603, forward strand.
AAAACACGGGCTCACTTTCCACAAATCCGATATTACAAATCCTTGTAACCGACACGTACGTCACAATGCGGAAATCAAACTTAAAAAATATGCAAAAATTTAAAATGATGAAGCAAAATTTTAAAACAGCACGCGCACACGCACACATACACACACGTACGCTTGCACGCACAAACACACACACATTCACACAGTCACACACATAGACACACACACAACACACACACAGATATCTCTCTCTCTCTCTCTCTCTCTCTCTCTCTCTCTCTCTCTCTCTCTCTCTCTCTCTCTCTCTCTCTCTCTCTCTCTCTCTCTCTCTCTCTCTTTAAATAAATAAATGAATAAATAAATAAATCATATATATACATACTGCGAGACGTAACAGGCACCAAAAAGACAGTTGGCAAGGGGTTCTAAAATGGAAATGGGTTATTAACTGACAAAATCAGCAACAAAATCAGTAGGAACAGAAGCAGCAGCAGCAGTAGTATCAGCAGCGGTAGAGAAAGAGTTAGTTTTTAACGGGATTAAAAGAGAAAAACATCATGACAGAGACACTGCAAAACCACCGCACTTCCATCTCCATTGGTGGAAGACCCCTTTGCAACCTCAGATTTGCAGATGACATTGACCTCATGGGCAGCAGCAAACAAGAACTGCAAATCCTCACAGACAATTTAACAGATCGAGCGAGCGCATACGGCATGGAGGTCAGTACAGAGAAATCAAAGATCATGATCAACAGCGCGAGTAATGACATCACGGAAATAAAGATGAATGGAGAAACACTAGAAGAGGTGAGCCAATTCAAATGCTTAGGCTCCATCCTAACAAAAGACGTCACATCAAACAATGAAGTGAAAGCTCGCATTGCAACAGCAACATCTGCTCTAGTCAGACTCGAGAAGATCATCAGAAGCAACAACATCAGCTTCTGCACCAAATACCACCTTTACAAATCCCTCGTGATATCTATCCTCCTATATGGCTGTGAATCATGGACTCTGACAGCAGAGTTAGAGAGGAGAATCCAAGCATTCGAGAACAAGTGCCACAGAAGACTCCTCAAAATATCATACAAAGAACACAAGACCAATAACTATGTGAAAGAAGAAATCAAAAAGCGTGTGGGCCCCCAAGAGCCTTTGCTCTCCACCATAAAGAGGAGAAAGCTGATGTGGTTTGGTCACACCACAAGACACAACACCCTAGCAAAAACCATCCTGCAAGGAACAGTCGAGGGCAAGAGAAGAAGAGGCCGCCAAAAGAAATCATGGGTTGACAACATCAAAGACTGGACCGCCCAACCCCTACAACACCTCCTACTAGCCACACAGGATCGTGAAGCATGGAAAAAGATCTCTGTTGCGTCTTCTCTCATGTCCCCCCCTACGTCCTTTGGGACATGGGACTGAGTGAGTGAGTGAGAAAAGAGAGTAGCAGCAATGAAAACAAATCATATTTCCAAAGCATATTGATAGTACAATGTCTTACATCATAAAGTCAAAGTTATAAGCAAAACAAAAACAAGTTAAAGTTAAGATCAAAACTTTACTCTGGAATCGACTAAGCTGTCCCATAACCTATGTGGTCGTAGGGGAGCGAGGCATCAGAGACCTCAGTTTCTCCAGGGGCCAGCATGTTGAGGGCGGCGCCCATCTCCTCTTCCTCGCTGCTTTACCTTCCCTGACCCTAAAGAGGGCAGGTACCCATTTACAACTGGGTGAACTGGGGGACTGAACTGAAGCCAAGGCGCACAGTCGGTCACCCATCCAACTGGTAACCACGCTCAATGCTGTGTTGGCTTGGGGAGAGCGTGTGCTCTGACCACTGAGCTATCCCACCCCTCACCTGCAATCTGCCTACCAGGCACAAAAAGGAACACCCAAACTAAGTGCCAAAAAGAATCAAATAACACTAGTTTCCTGAAAGTCATTGAGGCCAGAATGACTAGTGCTAATCCCATCCCCATCCCACCCCACCCCTCTTCTCCCCTGCCCCTAGCGATCTGATAATAACCAGACTGAGTTCTTCTTGGGTGCTATGGAATGGGAAACTGTAGACAATAACAGCATGGACATTAATGGTGTGGTCTGTGTCTGTTTCCATAAAAATTGCACGTCTTCGCTTTGTTTCTGAATTGTGTTTCAAAATGAACGGCAGGCCAGCGGATGAATATTGTCAGTAGTAAACAAACTGGACTTTCTTGTTTTGGGGGGATCATTTTGTATCTCCTCCAAAATAGATAAGGGCCCATAACTTGTACGCGACTTATACTAAGTAACACACTTAATATAATACACTTAATACACAATACGGTACTCTGTCTGTGTCTCTGTCTGTGTCTCTCTGTCTCTATCAGTGTGTGTGTGATCTTCGGTTTAACGTCTATTCATATTAAGTGATTTTAGACACACAAAAAATCCCTGAACACGTAAAATTGAACAATAGCTGAAACCAATGCCAGATAACAAAGTTGAAATATAAAACTAACTTTAACAAACGACAACTCCCGAATTATCGGACTTATTACCAGCGCTAATACAATGTCCAACAATTGCGATGGTTCAGACAACTGATCCAGTGATAGATTAGGCACAACAGGTAAAAATGGTTTCAGATATCCACAGTGAAGAATATGACTATTCGTTATCTTATCACCACATATACAGTTTACATCTCTTTGTGTCTCCGTCTGTCTCTCTATCTCTGTCTGTTTGTCTGTGTCTGTTTCGATCTCTCTGTGTCTCTGTCTGTCTTTGTGTGTCTGTCTCTTTCTCTGTATAAGATTGTTGATCACACCACTGTCCACAGTGGACAAGGGTCTTCAACTGACCACTGTACAACAAGCAGCGTCTCAGGTCACCCCAGAAATGACCCTGCTGTAGCAGGTAGCTGTACAGGTGTGGACAACAAACAAGGTGCCGGTGGGGCGGGGGGGGGGGGGGGGAGGTTGCATACGCGAAAATCTCACCATTAGTAAACCTCGAAGATCTAGCCCAGGAGCAAAATGCCTTTCTCTGCCCCTCCAATGAATTGGCAACCACACACACACCAACACACACACACACACACACACACACACACACACACACACACACACACACACACACACACACACACACACACACACACACACACACACACACACACACACAACACACACACACACACACACACAAACACACACACACACAAACACACACACACACAAACACACACACACACACAC
>CM060316.1:116156834-116159334 GCA_030674155.1 Stramonita haemastoma
CAGACAGCAACAGACGACAGAGAGAGACAGACAGATAGACAGGCAGGCAAGCAGAAGAAGAAGACAGACAGACAGCAGACAGCAGACAGAATGAACATCCTACAAAATCGGGACAAAAGAAGATAGGATAGCTTGACGTCATAGATCAAGTTCTACAAACCCAAAACACTGCCCTACGCCTCCCCCCCCCCCTCCCCCCTCTTCGCTCCCCCCACCTTTTGAATTCTTCTCGTTTGGTTTCGTTTGATATTATTTCTGTGCTCAGATCATACATTTCTTAGTTTCATCGAGGTAGCTCTATCTCGGAGTTTATTGATCTGTTTTGGATTCAGTTTTTTTCATCGTTTATTTAGAAACTATGTCACTGTCCACAGAATGATTGAATGGCAATACAAAATGAGAAGACGGCCCTTAGGGCCAGATGAAACGAAATGAGAAGAAGAACTGCAAAAAAGAATTGCTACGAAGGATTGCAAAGAATACGAATTGCGAAAAAGAAGAATTGCTAAGAAGAAGTATTGCGAAGAAAAAGAATACCGAAGAAAAAGAATTGTGAAAATTTGCGACGACGACGACGACAACAACGACAAAGACGACGACGACGACGATGATGAGAGAAGAAGAAAAGAAGAATGCAAGAATGGAAGAAAATTGCGAAGAAAGAAGATGACGAAGAAAAAATGCGAAGAGATTGCGAGAAGATGGCAAGAAGAAGAAGCGAAGAAGAATGGAAGAAGAGAAGAAGAATTGCGAAGAAGAAGAAGAAGAAGAAATTGCGAAGAAGAATTGCGAAGAAGAAGAATGCGAAGAAGAAGAATTGGAGAATGAAATGGAAGAAAAGAAAGAGAAGAAGAAGAAGAAGAAGAAGAAGAAGAGAAAAGAAGAAGAAATTGCAAAAGAAGAAGAATTGCGAAGAAGAGAGAAGAAATTGCGAAGAAGAAATTGCGAAGAAGAAGAATTGCGAGAGAAGAAGAATTGCGAAGAAGAAGAAGAATTGCGAAGAAGAAGAAGAAGAAGAAGAAGAAGAAGAAGAAGAAGAAGAAGAAGAAGAAGAAAGAAGAAGAAGAAGAAGAAGAAGAAGAAAGAAGAATTGGAAGAAGAAGAAGAATGCGAAGAAGAAGAGATTGCGAAGAAGAAGAAGAATTGAAGAAGAAGAAGAAGAAGAAGAAGAAGAAGAAGAAGAAAAGAAGAAGAAGAAGAAGAAGAAGAAGAAGAAAGAAGAAGAAGAAAGAATGCGAAGAAGAAGAAGATTGAAAAGAAGAAGAAGAAGAAGAAGAAGAAGAGAAGAAGAAGAAGAAGAAGAAGAAGAAGAAGAAGAAGAAGAAGAAGAAGAAGAAGAAGAAGGAAGAAGAAGAAGAAGAAGAAGAAGAAAAGAAGAAGAAGAAGAAGAAGAAGAAGAAGAAGAAGAACGAAGAAGAAGAAGAAGAAGAAGAATGCGAAGAAGAAGAAGAAGAGAATTGCGAAGAAGAAGAAGAAGAAGAAGAGAAGAAGAAGAAGAAGAAGAAGAAGAAGAAGAAGAAGAAGAAGAAGAAGAAGAAGAAGAAGAAAGAAGAAGAAGAAGAAGAAGAAAGAAGAAGAAGAAGAAGAAGAAGAAGAAAAGAACAAAAAAGAACAAAAAAAAAGAACAAAAGAACAGCCCCTTTCCAAAAGGCAGTGGATGAAAAGATCGTGTAATCACCTTTGCTCCTTTTATCATCTTTCTTTGAAGCGCGTTTTTACTCTCTCTCTCTCTCTCTCTCTCTCTCTCTCTCTCTCTCTCTCTCTCTCTCTCTCTCTCTCTCTCTCTCCTCTCTCTCTCTCTCTCTCTCTCTCTCTCTCTCTCTCTTTGAATTTGTGTATGTGCGTGCATGCGCGCGCGTGCGCGCGTGTGTGTGTGTCTTCGCGTGCGCGCGCGTACATGTGCGCTGTTCGGAGAAGTATTATTTTCGTTTGTTATTGATTTGTTATGATACACCAAAGGTAATCAATATGTGACGTGAAGCTTTAATGATTAGGTGACACAGATACACAGTTTGATACGCCCCAAACGCACACCAAACTGACAATAGGGAAATATTGCCTGTAAGCATAAAACAAAATGTATAATCTCCGATACATAGTTAAACACGCGGGAGAAAAAAACAGTTAGTTGACAGATCTTCATAGCAAATAATAGAAAAACGAAACTAATTGAATAATAAAAATAAGAATACATAATTCAGACATATGATGAATGAATAAAGAAACTTACTTAATGAATAGTTAAACAAATAAATGAATGTAAAGATAAAAGAAATGATAATTGAAAACATAAACACAGAGATGACGAAATAAATAAACAAATAAATGAATAAATGATCCATGTTTTCTGTTCTCTCTCTCTCTCTCTCTCTCTCTCTCTCTCTCTCTCTTCCTCTCTCTCTCTCTCTCTCTCTCTCTCTCTCTCTCTCTCTCTCTCTCTCTCTCTCTCTCTCTCTCTCTCTCTCTCTCTCTATCAGATGAAATGATGGATTTTTCTTGT
>CM060316.1:116161834-116179334 GCA_030674155.1 Stramonita haemastoma
TCATCATTACTACTACTATACTACTACTACTACTACTACTACTACTACTACTACTACTACTACTACTACTGCTGCTGCTGCTGCTGCTGCTGCTGCTGCTGCTGCTGCTGCTACTACTACTACTACTGCTACTACTACTCTTCAATATTGGACTATAGATACAGATGCCACATCATGGACATCTCAGACATTGACAACATCGCAACTGTAAGCAGACGGCACAACAAGTCCCCAAGGATGAGGTGTGATGAGGGAGAGAGCGAAGGCCCTCATTAATGGCCACTAATGAGGACAGACGGCAGTGGGGACTGGTCTCCTGCAGCCGATGTATGGTGGCGAAAGCTGCTGCAGTCATTAGGGTCAGCATCTTGGGGTGGCCTCCTCCGTTATAGGGGTCCGGTTTCCTGGCCTGCTTTTGCCTCTGGGCTGGCTAAGGAAAAACACGAGAGAAGAGAGAGAGAGAGAGAGAAGAAGAGAGAGAGAGAGAGAGAGAGAGAGAGAGAGAGAGAGAGAGAGAGAGAGACAGAGAGAGAGAGAAGAGAGAGAGAGAGAGAGAGAGAGAGAGAGAGAGAGAGAGAGAGAGAGAGAGAGAGAGAGAGAAGAGAAGAGAGAGACAGAGAAGGAGAGAGAGAGAGAGAGAGGAGGAGAGAGAGAGAGAGAGAGAGAGAGAGAGAGAGAGGGTTCCTTCAATAGTATGGTATCATAGTATAAGGAGTATAATTATAGATTTCTTTAACGTTCCTGGACATCAGCTCCGAGGTTCATCAATGGTCAGACTTTGTGTATGCCACCCTTTCTGCCCACCATGAGGGTAGCTGCATTTCGACTTCGGGGATGTCTGCGGGGTATATGCATTTTTCTGTAACCCATCAAACACTGACATGAAGGATGGATCTTTAACGTGCCTATTTTCATCTTAATCTTCTTCATGTGCATAAGTATATGCTCAAAGGGAAATTAAGGCACCGGCAAGTCTGCACTTGCAGTTGACCTGGGAGATCGTCAAAATCCCCACCTTTAATTCACCAGACGCCGCAGACATTCGAACCTAGGACTTCATGGACCCATAGGATTAGAGTCAAACAGCCTTAACCACTTGGCTATAGCGTCTGTCGTAAGGAGTATAATATCACAAAAAAGAGACTTTACGTTCTCAGTCATTGCAAGCAGAAACAGGTCACCGTTTCCTCATTCGGTTTGTCTTTCATGATGTTTTTCCCTTTGTCCATCGCTCACACAGCAACCATGGTTGACTGACACATGCAGAGCAAAAACTGCGTTGCGCTACCGTTAAACGCCTGACAAGTCAGGCCCAGCGCATCTGTGTTTAGTAGTAGTAGCAGCAGCAGCAGCAGCAGCAGCAGCAGCAGCAGCAGCAGTAGTGTAGTAGTAGTAGTAGTAGTAGTAGTAGTAGTAGTAGTAGTAGTAGTAGTAGTAGTAGTAGTAGTAGTAGTAGTATTTGTAGGTTCTTCCTGTCTTGAGAGACACTCGCTACACCTGGATAAATTACTCCATCTTTTTTTTTTTGGGGGGTGGGGGGAGGGGGGTGGGGGGTTGATGAGGGCAGTATCTAAAGAGAGAGAGAGAGAGGGGGGGAGGGGGGGTCAGTATCTAGAGTGGCGCAGCAATCTTGTCCAATCTGCGTGGCAGTCTCTGCCAGGTTGTTGCCGACACATTTGGAGGGAGAGTTGACGGCTTGGCTTTGCTGTCTTTGCTTCTCGTGGCTTCTGTTGACCTGTCTGTCCTTCCCAGGTTGGAAAGGAGAAGCTGGTCCGCTGCCTTCATGAAATGAGCAGATTGTGCAGTGTACTGGAAAGTTGTCAGCTGACACACATCCCTGCTGGCAGGTCGTTGCTCTTGTCTGTTTCTGACCCACTTATTGCCAGTGATCTCCCTTCTTCTTTTGGCCGGAGGCTAACATTTGACATATCCAAATCTGGAGTGAAGACTTGCTTGTTTCTGGCCGAGCATTTTCCTCATTATTTTCAGCATTGATCGAAACCTTATGTTCTAAGGGCTTTTCCCTCCGATTTTGATTTATTTTTCATTTGCACTTCAGCGTTCTTTGTATTCTTTCTTTTGCATGGTCATGTGTACTCATGTTAGCTCACAAATAACCGATTAAAAATATTCTGAGCGCATAGACATTTTGAAATAATTTATTTATTGTAATTGTAATAACGCACGACTACTACTACTACTACTACTACTACTACTACTACTACTACTACTACTACTACTACTACTACTACTACTACCACCACCACCACCACCACCACCACCACCACCACCACCACCACCACCACCACCACTACTACTACTACTACTACTACTACTACTACTACTACTACTACTACTACTACTACTACTACTACTACCACCACCACCACTACTACTTCTCACTATTATTATCATTATCATTCTTATGATTATGATGATGATGATGATGATGATGATGATTATGATGATGATGATGATGATGATGATGATTGTTGTTGTTGTTGTTGTTGTTGTTACTACTACTCCTACTTACTCCTAAAACTTCTGACACGGCTACCACTTCTTCTATCTAAAACTACTAAAGGCGGTAAAAACTACAGCTGCAGTGACCTCTGCAGGGAGAAATGGACCACACAGCCCCAGCCCTCATTAGTGAGGAACTTCAGAGACACAGCTGAGCAACAAGGGAGACAAGCTATGGATGGCCGGCCCTCTGTTCCCTCCCCTCTCCCCCTGTGTGTATTCCCCGGGCAACACTGAGTGCAGAGGTTTCTGACCAACAGGCTGACCAATAAGGACCGTGCTTCTTTCTGACCAACAGGCTGACCAACAAAGACCGTGCCTCTTTCTGGCCAACAGGCTGACCAATAAGGAGCCGGTGCCTTCTTTCTGGCCAGAGCTGGAGACACTCTGCCCTTCTTTATTCTAAAGAACAAGACTGCACCTGTGGTATGATCACACTCTGCCCTTCTTTATTCTAAAGAACAAGACCACCTGTGGTATGAGCACACTCTGCCCTTCTTTATTCTAAAGAACAAGACTGCACCTGTGGTATGAGCACACTCTGCCCTTCTTTATTCTAAGGAACAAGACTGCACCTGTGGTATGAGCACACTCTGCCCTTCTTTATTCTAAAGAACAAGACTGCACCTGTGGTATGAGCACACTCTGCCCTTCTTCATTCTAAGAACAAGACTGCACTGTGGTATGAGCACACTCTGCCCTTCTCCAGTCTAAAGAACAAGACTGCACCTGTAGTCCTCTGTCGCTGAAGACTCCCATTATCATTCTCTGACCAGGACCACAGGTCATCCGTAGCCTGCAGAATACACCAAGAGAAAATTCTGTCCACAAGGAAGCAGATTGTTTGTATCGAGTTATTATGTTGAGTTTTCTTTGGATACGAAGGTTGATACGTTTGTTCTTGCCGTGAGACAATTATGGACCTAAAGGGCAGTTGCCTTGAATAGGCTTGAATGAAGAGTATGGACGTAAAGGGTAGTTGTCTTGAATAGTTTTGATAACAAGCGTGCATGCGTGAGTAGTATTTCACTTACAGTTACCGTCATAAATTTAAATAAAAGAAATATACACAGGATATGTATAAACCATTGCGATTAAAGAAATGGTAAAAAAACAAATCACTATGTGATATTAATGGTTACATTTTTTATTCAGCCAGAGTACTGATAGCTCAGAGGCACAATGGGGCATGTGTCTAGATATCTCTGTATAGACATAAGCTTGTGGTTTTAAAGCCACATGAAAATGCAAATTATCCTTAAGAATTGGGAAACTTTCAGCAAGAAAATCCTAATATTTTTTCTTCAGCAATTTGTGATAATCTATAACATATGTAATAAAAAAAAATAAGTTCAGGTATATTGAAACAGGAATCAGTTTTTAAATTGCTTTCTAAAGAAACTGATTTCACTATCTATAATTATGATGAAACAGCTTCTTTTTCAGGTATATTCAAAGAGGAATCTGTTTAACATCACTGTCGAAAGAAACACGTTTTAACTATATGATAAAATAATATCTTTTTTAGGCATATTGAAACAGGAATTTGTTTTTACATCACTTTCTAAAAGAAAAAAAACCCATAATTTCACACCAAAACTGCTATCATTCATTCACAAAACAAGACCAGAAACCAAGATTTCTGCCAAGAGCGTCTATCTCCATAAGCTACTAACCCCCCTTTCCCTCCCCTCCTCAAAGCATTGTCCGGTCAGCTATTGGTCAGTGGCCGGAGGGGCAGGGTGGGGATCATTAGAGCTGACATGCGTCATTATTCGCTGCCTGGCCATCATGGGGGCTGACCACCTCTGGCGTGGTCATTAACGGAGGAAGCCGCGGTGTCAGGTGCTGACCTCTTCCTCAGGACAGCTGTGGCTGTGGCGATGGTGTACTCAGGCCTGCACGCGCACGTAATTATACCCCACCCCCTCCCCCCACCTAATTATACAGAGAGAGAGAGAGAGAGAGAGAGAGAGAGGAGAGAGAGAGAGAGAGAGAGAGAGAGAGAGAGAGAGAGAGAGAGAGAGAGAGAGAGAGAGATCCTCAGGCACAACAAGTTGTGTGGACATACGCATTCACTGTTATGGCACAGTGGGAAAGCACGGAGCTCTAGGATAAGAGTAAAAACAACAACACCCCGCAATTAGTTCTGCGCCTTTCATTAACATCAATAACGCTTAGAGGGCATGACACGTGATTGACTATACACAAAGAACTGATTTGTTTTCCATGTATTGATTATCAACAAAAACCACAACTTGAAGAACTGAATTATTTTCCATTCATTGATTATCAACAAAAACCACAGCATGAAGAACTGAATTATTTTCCATTCATTGATTATCAACAAAAACCACAGCATGAAGAACTGATCTTCCACTTATGGTCTCAGAATACACCTTGCATCACACATTGTTAATGGGTTTTTTTTTGTTTTTTTAAAAATCTTATACCATTTTATGTCACAGCAGATTTCTCTGCGGGAAATTCGGGCTGCTCTACACGAGGAGAGCGCGTCGCTACAAGGGCAGCGCCACCCATTATTTTTTTTCTTTTCCTGTCTGCAACTGTGTTTCTTTCCCTATCAGAGTGGCTTTTTTCTACACAGATTTGCCATGGACAACCTTCTTGTTGCCGTGGGTTCTTTTACGTGCGCTAAACAATGATATGTATGTAACACACGGGACCTAGGATCATCGCCTCACCCAAATAGCTAGCACCCAGACCCCCACTGACGGATGGGGGAAAAGGTTTGGGGCCCAAACGTGATTCGAACCACCGCACACACCGACTCGGATTTTTCACTTTCTAGGAAGGCGCGTTACTTCTAGACCCCCAATCCACCTATGATAATTGACAGTCAAACACCACTGCCCTATTCCCCACCATTATCATTCACACATCGCCAGTTCACTTTCGCACAGTCTACTATATATTACACAAAAAACCAGCATGCGCACAGGTCCTGAGGGGAAAAAATAATGGGTAGGCGCTGCACTTGTGGCGACGCGCTCTCCCGGGGAGAGTAGCCCGAATTTCACGCAGAGAAATCTGCTGTGATATAAAGTGGTATAAAAAACAAAACAAAAAAACAATTATCATGAAGACGAACCACGTAACTGAGTAGACCAGGGCTGCTCTGGTCTTGCATGTAACAGGAGATCTTGAATCGGTAGGGGTTTGACAGCTGTAACTGGGTTATATTTCCTCATTAGGCTGCCAGTAATCTAACGGGGCACAGGACCCAGTAAATCTGTACTGGGGAATCTGGAGTTGGGTCATTTGCACGGTGCATCAGTAGCAGCTGGGTTATTACCTTTCCTCATCAGGCTGCTGCACTGCTCAAAGTGGACGGGACCCGTGACTGTATTTCAGTCTGTGCTTTGGCCATTTGCGGGGGGCATCAGTGGCATATACATGGCTTGGTTTCCTGTCCTCATTAAACTGCTGTACTGCTCAAAGGGACCAGGCCCCCGTGACTCTATATTTCACAGTCTGTATCTGAGTTATTTGCAGGGGTATGAGTAGCAGTGCCTGTGGTCTTTTTACTGAGTTCATAATAACACCACTCTCTGGAATGAACTATCTTCCAACAAGAAAGAGCTTGAAAGGGTAACATTCCCGTGAGAATGCCTGGGGCTCTTTCAGTATAAGCATTATATCCACTTTCTGGAAACTCTGTGGTAAAACTTTCCTCTTTTCTATCTTTCCTTTCGTTTTTGCCTTTTCCAAATATATATCACAATCTCACAATCTCTCTGTGTTTCTGTTTATACGTTTCTGTCTGTCTGTCTGCCTGTCTGTCTGTCTGTCTGTCCGTATGTCTGTCCTCTGTCTGTCCTCTGCCTGTCTGTCTGTCTGTCTGTCTGTCTGTCTGTCTCTTGCTTCTTTTCTACCAACCCAGCACATTCTCCTGCCTTCTTTCAAGCAAATCTAAAAAAACGATTGACTTATGAACTTTTGAATGAGACACCCTAAGTGGGAATGTGTGGGCTGAGGCCAGCAGGCAGACCTCCTGCAGAGTGACAGGCACAGGAGAACAGCAGGCACCACACATTACACAACATGGCCACGCAAGTCCTCATGACTGGGAAACATGGAAGAAAACCAATATGTACAATTGGCTTTTCCGCGGGGTAAACTTCCCCAACCAGTTTACACTACATTGCATGTTTGTGATCCATCAGTATGAATATGAGCATACATCGATTCGTGCTTTCCCTTGCCAAAAGTGACCAAAGTATAACGTAATCTATGGTTTGTATCTAAAGTGTTTGAAGAAAATACTGGAATTTTGGACTGTGACTTAACTGCACTAGAATCCGCCAGCAGCAATTTGTAGGAGTAGTGGTTTACTTCACCGTAATAATTCATAAAGCAACACACTTCAAAAACCAAATCAAAAGTACTATGTTCTTTCAAAAATGGGATGTATACATCCCTATCAGGAGGAATTCCTTAAAGTCTGTCTTACGATTAAAAATGCGGTTTGGATACTCATGGATAGATAATTACACATACACACACACAAACACAAAACACAAACACACACACACACACACGCACGCACACACACACACACACACACACATACACACATACACACACCCACAATCACCAAACACTTCATACCAATCCTCACCGCCACCATCCCCACTACCATGCCATTATCATTTACAGCCAAGCAACCTCGCTCTTCCACCACATCAGCGACAACAACAACAACAACAGCCAGAGCCGAGTCTGACAATTGCTACATCAACCTGTTACAGGACACAGTCTCTGTGTCCACAATGCTATCATCTGTCATTTCCGCACATGCATTAACACGCAGACCCTGGAGGCATGGTTACAACGGACTTCTGAAAGTCTCGGTGTTTGTGAGCAGTGTGTCCGCCCTGGGCCATGGTGACAGTGCCTGGGAATCAGCGACAATGCTCTCCTCAGCGTTTGGGGGCAGCCTGATGACGACGTCCATAGGAATAACCACAATGCTCTCATTGCAGTGTTGGGGGGAAATCTGTCCTTCTGATGACAAAGTTTGCAGGAATCAAGGACAATGGTGTCATTAAAGGCAGGGAATGATGCCCTCTCGGCTGCACGCTGAGATGACGGCCATTGTGATGATGGCAGCATTGACAGCTGTAGCCAGAGGCGCGTTGTAACTGGCGAGAAAAGCTAGTATTTGGCTAGTCAGGCGAGTCAGGCTAGCCGGAAGTGATGTAAAGGCTAGTTTTTAGGCGAGTATCTCGCAAGACTTGGCGAGCTGCTCATAGAGCAGCTCGCGGGCTTGAACAAAGATGGCGGATTTTTTGCAGAGAGTTCTTCTGTCCGAGTTGGAGTCCCGTATTTTGACAACACTTGTTTCAGTTGTCGCTTTCCAAAGGTTGCCTGGGACAGAATTGCTAATGGTAAGTGTTTTTTCAGTATTCTTGCGTGATTTCATGTGGGTAATGGGGAGAGGGATGATTTTCTACTAGTTTCAGTTGTGCTCGCTCCTTTCGTTACTTTCACATGTTTGTCTTATCTCGGCGAATCCTTGTGTCGGTCCAATACGTTCTACATGTATTTGCAATGACAGTGACAGTATGTTTGAGATGAAAATAATCAATTATTATGTCATCAGTGATAGTAATACATTGCATCGTTACATAGTAATACATCGCATCCTTTAGCGTGTTTTTGCTGCAGGGTCATATAGCAACTGGAGCCTGCAGAACTTGTGTGGTGAAGTGGTCAGCGAACTGCAGGTGCCGACTGACCAGAAATATATAAAACAACTGGTCGAGGGGGGGGATAGGCGAGTTGGCGGACAGTGTGCTCGGGAAATTGACCGAGGACGCCACCCAGCCGGAGCAGGCCCCTCCATCCGACATCGGTACCCATCAGTGACAATTTTTTTTTGTTGGCGCGCGCGCGTATGTGTGTGTGTGTGTGAGTGAGTGAGTGTGTATGCATTGTACTGCACTGCACATTTTCTTGATGATGTCGCTCTTATTTTACGTTTATTCTCTGGTCATGTAATATGTTGTGTATTGTATGTGCATGCATTTTTTCCTTATTTTTTGTGCTAGTCAATTTTTTCATGTTCATATGTAACCTATTTAGACTGATTTGATTGTACAGCCCAGTAAGCCCATGTTTTGGGGAATTCGTGCTATACAAGCCTCCATTTCATTTTTTTTATTATTATTATTATCATCTTATTGCTACATGTTATATGATATATATATATATATATATATATATATATATATATATATATATATATATATACATTGTTTCATGTTCCTTTGCACCCAGCAAAATACAGAGGATCATCTCAGGACGGTGTTGCTTTGACAAGTTAATGTGCTGCCATACAAGGGTAATAGTCGCAAGACAGGGTGAAATCAAACTCAGTCACAGTATTCTGACACCGAGCCAACTAGTCCAAAACACTTCACACTATACATGTCACAAAAATGAAAACACTTCACACTATACATGTCACAAAAATGAATTAGGTTGCAAAGAAATTATTGGAGACAAAAAGGTATACATTTATTATTATTTTTATGTTACAGCAGATACCCAGATCACCAATACCACAGAGTTCCAGCCCAACCTCAAGCAGTGTGGATGATGGTGGGGAAGGTGAGACCCAGGCATCAGATATATAGTTGTTTGTTTTTTTTCTCTCCATTTCTAAGTTCTGCCCCATGGTTTGGGGGTTGTTTTTTTGGTCTTTTTTTTCTAAAGAACACATGGGCCAGAATAGAACTTAGGTTTGAACATTCAAACCAACACCAACAATTATCGACCACAGAAAAAGAAGATGAAAACCAGCACAACATTTTTTTTTTTTTTAATTGATAATGATGAAGTAGTATCCAAAACTAGTTTGGGCCCAAAAATCTCTTGTGGTTATGTTAACCCTGTCCTTAGTTCAGTGTACTTTCTTCTTTTTGATTTCCATGATGGAAATTGGTGAGTTTCATGTGGCATAAAAACATCTGTAAAGGAATGTATACTTTGCTCAGTGTACTTTTATGACTTTCATTTTTGTTGTAGGAAGCCAGACCGAGGGTGAGGATGCCCGCCTGTGGCCTCATGCGACAGTCCTCTTATTGTTAAATGTGTACAGGAAGAAGAGGCATCTTCTTCAGTAGCTGACACTGAAGAAGGAAGAGGTGTGGAGGCGTATTGCAGCAGAAATGAGGAACTATGGTTACCATTTCTCCGCCAACGTCTGCTTAAAAAAGTGGAACAATTTAAAGAGTCGGTAAGTGTATTCATATTGACATTGCTGAAGGCACACCCTGTTTGCCTACCATAGTTACACTATAGTACAAAGTGTAATGATCATCATACAGTTACAAACATTGAGTCATTACGAAGCTTGCAGCCTGTTCTGACTGACACGGATAGCCTACTCTTCCGAAAGGCAGAAAAGGTTTTAAACTGTACGCAAGATGGTCTCTGTGTGTTAGTACACGGGGCTTCAGTTTATTGTCTCACCCAAAGGGCTTTTATGGAAGTAGAGTCAGTATTGATTAATCTCTGCGACCTGACCTGAGACTGATGTTTTGGTTTTGTGTTTTGAGGACTGGACAGATTATCTTTTGTTTTTTGCAGTACAATTGGTGATTTGTATTGTTTATGTTGTAGTGTAGTAGGTTATGTTGTGAAATATATGTTGTAAACCCAACTTTCTCGGTCTGGAGAGTTACTTAGAACGAAAGGTGTTATTCGTCACATTCACAGTGTATTTAGTGTGACTGCTGAGTGAGTTGAGGTAATTCATTTATATTTTCACTCGCCTACTTTCATCCTCTCTATATTTCTTTCCCCTATTTTTCTACTATCCTCATTCTATCCCCCCATTATCACTCCTCGTCCCACAAGTAGTCGAGCCCTACTCCTCTTTAGGGTTACTGAAGAGAATAGGAATTAGTCTAGGACTCTATATTTCCAGTATCAAATTAGGCGGAACAGGAATAAGAGTGGCAACCTAGATAATTTCCGTGTAGGACCCTCTACATAGGTTCCTGGAGTCAAAGGAACTAGATTGAAATAGGCCGTGATGTTTTACAGAATGTTTGCATGTGTCAGTTGGAAGAAGTAAGAGTGAATTTGACATTTTGTCTCTGTTTTCAGGTACAAAATCATCTGCGACCAAAACAAGGCCACTGGCAGGGGGAGGACCAGCTGGGCCTATCTGGATGTAATGGCCGACCTTCTTCACGGCGACCCAGCTGTGGTTCCACCCGTGGTGATTTTCTCACTCAGCGGGGTTACAGGTGTGTTGTAATGAAAGTCTCAACATAAAAAAAAATGATGAACATGGTTTTCTATGCACTTCTCACAGAAAAGTAATTAGAGTGGAGCCCAATGATAAATAGGTAAATTACCATTTAACTTTGCCAACAACATTTTTGTCTTCCTTTCAAGGTTCTTGAGTGCATATAGTACTGGCTACAACAAATTTCTGCTTACTTCTTTTCAGTGTTCCCTAGTTAGTCCGGTCATAGTGACAAATCCTGCCATCCGCCTCAGCGGCCTCAGCGACACAACCAAGCCCCATAGCTTCTCCCCATAGCTCCTCCCCATAGCTTCTCCCCATAGCTCCTCCCCATAGCTCCTCCCCATAGCTCCTCCCCATAGCTTCTCCCCATAGCTTCTCCCCATAGCTCCTCCCCATAGCTTCTCCCCATAGCTTCTCCCCATAGCTTCTCCCCATAGCTCCTCCCCATAGCTCCTCCCATAGCTTCTCCCCAAGGTCCACCTCACTTGGCCATGTCAGGCATCGCAGAGCCCTAGACTTTGGCTTTTGTCTCTAATGACTTTCTGACATCTTTGTTGCAGTGTACACTCCTGAGGATTCAGGTGCAACAACTGCCACAACAGCACCCACGCTGACCCCAAGATCACCTGTCGCTTCCACATCCAAGGCCAGCCTGCTGGCGCTTTCATCTGTATCCACCACCCCAAAACGTACTTTCAAAGTGGACGGTGAAGATGGAGTCAAACAAAAGCGCAGGCGGAAGCAAGGGTTCACAGAACCCTCCCAATGGATGAAGGAATCAAACGAGAGGATGCACAGAACCTTAGAGTGGACTGCTGTGGCTGTGGAGGAGAAAAACAAAATCCTTAGGGAGAAAAACAAAATCCTTTGGGAGAAAAAACAAAATCCTTCGGGAGAAAAACAAAATCCTTAGGGAGAAAAACAAAATCCTTTGGGAGAAAAACAAAATCCTTTGGGAGAAAAACAAAATCCTTAGGAGAAAAACAAAATCCTTAGGGAGTTCCTGGAGAAAATGTAAACTCCTTCAGAGCCTCAACAATTCGGTCCAAGGCTTTCTTTACATCAGTGCAGATCTGGTGAAATTATGGTGTTTATAACTACAACAAACACAGTTATGAAATGGTATTTGCATTTAATTCTTTACCTTATTTTTTTCTTTCATGTTCTAGTCCAATACATATGCTTAAGAAAAGCTTGCCATTTTTCTTTCTAGTCAAATCAATGTGATTACGGAAAACTTGCTGTTTTTCATTATTTACATATTTAGCACCTTGAAAAGCAATACATTGGAAACTTGTTAAGTCAGCATCCTGTAATTTATCAAGTTCGCCGTTTATTTCAGTATACCCATGCTGGTCCTGGCCTCTAATTCTCTTATGCTGTATAAGATGTCGACCTGCTAAGGAGTTTCAACCCTAAGTCTGATGGTCTCCAGGGGGGTCGATTTATTCAGTTTCCAACTTATTGTTGTTTGTACCACAGTCGGGCCCCATTATAAGAAGCTCACTTACAGTGAATCCCCCTTAAAAGAAAGCAACAAATTTGGTTCTGTGGGACGTGTTCTTTATTATGACTTAAGAAAGGTCAGATATAAGAATCTCGCTTATAAGAAAACCCCTCTTATAAGAACGTCAGTTTCTGGTCCCACCAAAGATGTTAGCTGAAATATAAGAAAGTCTAGTCAGTTTTGAGAACTTCACTTTGCAAAAGGGAGACCTCCTTCAGTCAGTTTCCTATAAGCAAGTTCACCAAACAGAAAGCATTTCCACCAGAATTTCAATTTCAATTGTTGCCTTCAGGACGTCGTTTTCAATGCCACAACAGCAAAACAAACAGAAAAAAAGGAATTCCTTTGTGCCAGTAGCTATCCGAGTTCTAAACTCATAACACTGACTGAGGTTGTTTTTGTTTGTTTGTTTGCTCTTTTTTGTTTTTTTTTGTTTGTGTGTGTGTGTGTTTTTAATTTCTCTGAATTACTTACCTGCCACTGTTATGTATGTAGCCAATGCATACAGGCGTGCACATACATGCATATGTGCCCATAAAATAAGTATGTCTTATTTTTGGCTTTATTGATTTTTTGAATTGCTTGTAAATTCAAATGTCTTTCTACCAATTGTGGGGGGGGGGGGGATGGGTGGGTGTGCATGGTGTGTATGGGTAGGGGGGGGGGGAGCGTGTGTGTGTGCATGTGTGAGTGTGGGGGCGGGTGGGTGTGGATTGTATGGGGAGGGGGGAGCGTGTGTGTGTGTCTTCATTTAACGTCTATCCACTAAAAAGTGATTTTAGACAAATGATTGGGGAAAAAAAAGAAAAAAAAAGAGTCGGTGTGTTTGTGTGGACAGGTGAATGGAGGATAATAGAAAAAACAACAACAAAACAGGTCTAACCATCAGAAACTGCTTGAACTATACATACTAAAAGATAACAAACAGAAGCAAGTGAACTTGAGTAAGATAAATGCTGCAATATATATATGTGTGTGTGTGTGTGTTGTGTGTGTGTGGTGTGTGTGTGGGTGACTGTGTGTGTGTGTGTGTGTGTGTGTGTGTGTGTGTGTGTGTGTGTGTGTGTGTGTGTGTGTGTGTGTGTGTGTTCTTACAGGCAGTAAATACCATCGATAAGATAACATGTTATTGGAACAAGAAAAAGGTAAAGTCCAATCTAAAGTAAACGGGCAACTGGACTATGAAGCAAACATTCAGAAATTCTAAAAATTAATGAAAAATCACTGAAAACATTTTCTAATGAACAATCAGGAATATTGGGCAAATATGTTTTTAAAACTTTACATTCAAAAATCAAATGAAAACTTGAAATGTTTTCACCACAACAGCACGTAACACCTGTCACAAATTTTGTTTTAAATGCATTTAGCTTTAGTCTATAAAGTAGCGAGATTACTTGTCTGAGCTTCACTATACTATAATGTGGAAAATTCGAGACCATATTTTTAAAGTTATAAGTCTTTACAATATGATGTTTAGAATTGCTACCAAAATCTTGAACTAATAATTTCATTTCATTCTTGGATTCTTTTTCCAACAGATTGTAAGCCTCAGAGATTGAGAGTGGATACATTAAAATTATTGATCCTTTCTCTTGTTTCGCACCCCTTTTGGCAGCGCGATCTGCCCATTCATTACAAGAATGAATGTGTCACATAAAAAGCATCATTTCTCCAATAACATTGTTTCTTTTTCATTTATTCGCATTACATGGACTCTCACGCACAGCATGTATTTTTCGCAACAGCTTGGGCAGGTCCCTTTAAGCACCTTCTTTCCCCTTTTTGAAAGCGCGTGTGTGTGTGTGTGTGTGTGCGTGCATGCATGTATATGTGCGGGTGCGAACGCGTGCGTATAATGTGTAAATAATGGTGATCATATGTCTTTTCTAGTCAATGGTTTTTAAGAAACATTGTATCTAAACATTGGTGTGTGTGTATGCGTGTGTTTGCGTGTGTGCGAGCGCGCGGGTAGAGTATGAGTGTTTGTGTACATTTTTATTTGAAGTTATATAATGTTTGAACAAATATGAAATGTAGCTACTTCATGTGTTTGATTATGATTTGTATCAATATGCCTGTCAGTATTGTAATTGCCCTTCAGGGATAATTAAAGTGATTTTGACTTTGACCAAAAACCCAACTTGATTCTTTCAGGAAATTTTGTCGTCACACCAGATGTGGCTGGCAAGTTTTGAAGACAGGCACATAAAAAGCATCATTTCTCCAATAACATTGTGTTTCTTTTTCATTTATTCGCATTACATGGACTCTCACCGACAGCATGTATTTTTCGCAACAGCTTGGGCAGGTCCCTTTAAGCACCTTCTTTCCCCTTTTTGATTGCTGGAATCGGAAAGGCAAAGCCAGCCTCAGATCTCAAAATTTCTGCCAGCACTTCAAACATGTTGTTGCTGTGGCTTGAATTCTCACAGTGGTCGTGAAAACCAATACATGCATAAAATTTGAACAAGTCAGTTCTAAAAAGTACAGCCTCTTTTATTTTATCTTGTTGAGCATATGGCGTTTCTCATTCAAGTGTCGTTTGTTTCCAGTAAATGACCATAACATTTATTTACTTGTGTTAGTTATTGTGACTTTATCTTCAAGCAAACTCATGAAATACGGAATCCTGTTGACAATGACAGTTTTTTTTTTTTTAGTTTCCCTGCCGTTTCAGTCGTAGGCTTTCAATAACACCCAATCAAAACTTATTTCGAGCTTGTTATCTATACCAGTACCATTTTAGGTGTCTGATAGTAAGTTTTTATTCAATTTTTTCAAGGTTCCTTTACGATTTTTTTAACGATTTTTATTCCTGTGATAAGTGATACACTGAAGATCTTGAGCCGACAGTCAAGCATTGATCACTTTATATTTTCTTTCTGAAAGAAGTTTCTGCTTTATTTTAGTCATGGCTTTTCGTTGATATTTACAGAAATAAAAGTTGTTGAATCCGCAAAATTCCTCTGTGTGTGTGTGTGTGTGTGTGTGTGTGTGGTGTGTGTGTGTGTGTGTGTGGGGTGTGTGTGTGTGTGTGTGTGTGTGTTAAGTTGATTTAGATTTTGAACATTATACCATTGTCGTTGAATTTCAACTAGAACATGGAGCCAGACTGAGTGAGTCGCCCACCTGAGTGAGGTGGTGACCACAACGTCCCTTCAATGACCGTCTCCCTGCGAACCTCCAACCCCAAAGGCTTTGACACAAACTGACCACAGGCACAGAGGTCTATGGGGAAACTGAAATCTGAGGTCACCATGAGACCAGAACAACGGGAGCCACCGAATCAGTGACATTTTTCATTATTGCATGCTGATCAATGGGGATGATGTAATGATGCTGCTGTGGAAGTGCATCCACTTTGAGACTACTTGACAGGGTTGTACTCTTCGCTTACTGTCATAATATATCCTGGCATCAACCGGGCCCGTGGGATACAGACACCTGCAGTGTTGGTCAGGTAATTCGAGCAACACTCTGAAATTCGCATCCGTAAAGTGGATGAAGCTTAACTGTGTGGTTCCAGTTCCCCACTGAGCCCACAGCACACTCGCTCTGGGTAGGAGCCGGCCGGAGCCTGAAAAATCCCTATGTCTCATGGGACTTGAAAAGAAGAACAGTACTTATTATGGCACCCCCTAATGGTATGTAATTTTGAAACCCCCCTTCCCACCTATCACGCCTCTAATTCAGACAACACAAACGGACACCAATTAGATATTTCCAACATTTATTACAAACATCCAACCATTTACTCAACCAAAAAAACACTAATTTCCACCACTTAAACACCTGAACATCACAACAATACAAGCTCACCAGCTTCACGCCCAGAGTCAAACCCAACCTCACTCTTTCAATCTCTACACATATCAATGGCTCACAATTATTAAGCATCCACATAAACTTAGTCATATGATAATCTAAATCAAACTCAACACCAATGTATCTTATGTATCAAAAAAATATGTCTTTCACTCTCACCACACCTGCTATCTGGCATTGTCAGGAAACTCCCTCCCCCCCCCACCCCCCCCACCCCAAGAAGTCCACAACAACAACACGGCTATCTTAGTATCTATAGACCTTGTCAATAAATCTCAACAGGCCCAATCCACAGAGATGTCCTGTTCAAAAGAGGGAAAAAACAGGGGTGAAAAAAAAACCTTCCCAAGTCCTCCAGCACAACACACAGAGGTAGATACAGTTCTGAAGTCCTCTGGCACAACACGCACAGGTAAATAAAGTTCTCAAAGTGCAAACAAATTACAACCAGCAATCAGTCACCTCCATGAAATTCACCACATGTGCATCAGGATTTTCGGATTTGTCCTCCACCTCGTCAAATGGCATATCCTGGGGTTGTCTCTGTCTCTGTTTTCGATCTGATGGCACATGCCTTAACTGCTTTCTGGCAGATCTGTGTCAGAATCTGTGTCAGAATCGTCAATTAACTCAGAAATTAACACTCGCTTCGAGAGAGATCTGCCGAGCGACGCCATGTTGGATAAATTCACTTCCGTCTAGCCTGCCAAGTTACCGTTGCAAAGCCAAGCTAGCGCTTGCGCAGCTCGCGGCAAGACATCTCGCCTGGCTCGCCTACTTACAACACGTCTCAGGCCTCAGGGGATCACGCTTATTGCCATGACGTTCATACACTGACGTCACACTGCAGTGGGGGCTGAAATTCCGAGTTGTCACAAATCATCCTCTAGTACCAAAAATGGCTGCCTGTATGAAAATTGTCTCCTCTTTTGACAATGTGATTTCGCTGGGTTATAATAGAATTTCGTGGTAGGAAAGGGTGCATATAGCGTGCGCTTGTTTGTTTGTTTGTTTTTGGATTTTTCGTTATTTGTTTGATTTTTTATATTTGTTTTGTTACATAACAAAGGTCGAGGTTTTCTGAATGTGCTTTTGATAACTACTATAGGCCGAAGTTGGAGAGACCTCAGTTTGTCTGTGTTGTTTTCCTCCTTCAATGTTTTTGGAAGGAAAGAATAAAAAGATCGTGTATGAAACATAAGCAAAGATAACCCCCATCCCCGTCTTTTTATGTCTCTTTCTGTGTCTTTCTACATCTATCTCTATGTGTATGTGTGTGTGTGTGAGTGTGTGTGTGTGTGTGTGTGTGTGTGTGTGTGTGTGTGTGTGTTGTGTGTGTGTGTGTGTGTGTGTGT
>CM060316.1:116181834-116184334 GCA_030674155.1 Stramonita haemastoma
AAAATGTTCTTCCATGAGATTGATGTAATGATTTCTTTAATTTAAAAGTGTTTAAATTTGGGGTTTTAATAGCAACTTTTAGAGATTTGTTGTGATCGTTTTAACCATTTTTGACCCCACAAAAAACAGTGTTTTTATCATCTTACGAAAGGGGGTTTGTGGGTGTGTGTGTGTGTGTTTTTGTGTGTGGTGTGTGTTTTTTTGTGTGTGTGTGTGTGGGGGGTGTTGTGTGTGTGTGGTGTGTATGTGTGGGTGGGGGGGTGGGTGGGTGGGTGGGTGTGGGTGTGGGGGGTGTGTGTGTGCGCGCGGCACATGCAAGGTATGTGTGTGCATATGTTGGGTTTTATGCCTCAGTATGTGGGGGGCGGCATGTGTGTGGCCTGTTGTTTTGTGGTGTAAGTGTTTCCTTTATAGTGCAAAACTTTAAAATATCTCTGTACTTTTTTTTTTTTGCCTTCAGAGTGCGGTTTTTTACTTTTTTTTCCCCATTTGCAGAGCTGGGGCGTCTCCCCTCATGGAGTGGGTATTCTCATTCCGCCATTTCAAAAAAGTGCAGTTTTCTGGCTTCTATAGTGACGTGAGGGATTCTAGGGGTTTGATAGTACCGTGAGAGGTTCTATGGGTTTAAAAGTACCCGGGGGGATTCTATGGTTAGTAGTCCCTTTAGGGATTCTATGGGTTTGATAGACCGGAGGGATTCATGGCTTAGTGTACCGTGAGGGATTATGGCTTAATAGTACGGAAATTTTTTTGGCTTTGATGTCGGTGAAAATTTTCTGGCTTAGATAGTACCGTGAAAAATTTTTTGGCTTTGTGTACCCTGAAGAATTTTCTGGCTTAGATAGACCGTTTAAGAATTTTTTTGGGTTAGATTTGTACGGTGAAGAATTTTTGGGTTAGATAGTACTGAAAATTTTCTGGCTTTGATAGTCGGTTGGGGAAAAATTTTCTGGTTAGATAGTACCGTGAAGAATTTTTGGCTTAAATCCGTAAAAAAATTTTGGCTTAAATTTTAAAGGGGGAAAAATTTTTTTTAATAAAAGGGAAAATTTTTTTTTAAATATTAATTTTTAAAAATTTTTTTTAAATTTTTAAAAAAAAAAGGGGCCCCAAAAAAAAAAAAAAAAAAAAAAAAAAAAAACCCAAAAAAAAAAAAAAAACAAAAAAAAAAAAAAAAAAACCAAAAAAAAAAAAAAAAAAAAAAAAAAAAAAAAAAAAACCCCCAAAAAAAAAATTTAAAAAAAAAAATTTTTAAAAAACAAAAAAAAAAAAAAAACCAAAAAAACAAAAAAAAAAAAAAAAAAAATTAAAAAATTTTTTAAAAAAAAAAAATTTTTTTTAAAAAAAAAAAAAAAAAAAACCAAAGAAAAAAACAAAAAAAAAAAAAAAAATAAAAAAAAAAAAAACCAAAAAAAAAAAAAAAAAAAAAAAAAAAGGGAAAAAAAAAAAAAAACCAAAAAAAAAAAAAAAAAAAGGGGGAAAAAAAATTTTTTAAAAAAGAAAAAAAAAAAAAAAACCAAAAAAAACCTAAAAAAAAAAGGGGGGGGAAAAAAAAAAAAAAAAAAAAAATTTTTAAAAAAAAAAAAAAACCAAAAAAAAAAAAAAAAAAATTTTTAAAAAAAAAAAAAAAAAAAAAAATTTTTAAAAAAAAAAAAAAAAAAAAAAAAAAAAAAAAAATTAAAAAAAAAAAAAAAAAAACCAAAAAAAAAAAAAAAAAAAAAAAAAAGGGAAAAAAAAAGGGAAAAAAAAAAAAATTAAAATTTTAAAAAAAAAATTTAAAAAAAGAAAAAAAAAAAAAAAAAAAAAATTTTAAAAAAAAAAAAAAAATAAAAAAAAAAAAAAAAAAAAAAAAAAAAAAAACCCCGGGCCCCCTTTCCCCCCCCAAACCCCCCTTCCCCCCCCCCCCAAAAACCCCCCCCCCCCCCCCCTTTCCCCCCCCCCCCCCCAAAAAAACCCCCCCCCAAAAACCCCCCAAAATTTTGCCCCCCCCCCCCCCCCAAAAACCCCTTTTTGGGGCCCCCCCAAAAACCCCCCCCCCTTTTTTTCCCCCCCCCCCCAAAATTTTAAAAAAACCCCCCCCCCCCCCCCCGGGGGGGGGTTTTTAAAAAAAACCCCCCCCCCCCCCCCCCCTTTTTGGGGCCCCCCCCCCCCCCCCCCGGGGGGGGGGGGGGGTTTTTTTTTTTGGGGGGGTTTTTTTTTTTTTTTCCCCCCCCCCCCCCCCCCCCCCCGGGGGGGGGGGCCCCCCCCCCCCCCTTTTTTTTTTTTTTTTGGGGGGGGGGGCCCCCCCCCAAACCCCCCCCCCCGGGGGGTTTTTTTTTTTTTGGGGCCCCCCCCCCCCCCCCCCCTTTTTTTTTTTGGGGGGGGGGGGGCCCCCCCCGGGGGGCCCCCCCCCCCCCCCCCCCCCCCCCTTTTTCCCCCCCCCCCTTTTTCCCCCATTTTTTTTACCCCAAAAGGTTTTTTTTCCCCCCCCGGAAACCCCCCCCCCCCCCCCCCAAGAAAA
>CM060316.1:116189334-116191834 GCA_030674155.1 Stramonita haemastoma
GTGTGTGTTGCGTGCACGCGCGCGCGTACGTGCGCGCGCGTGTGAGTGTGCTTTTGAATTTGCTAGAATTATTTATTGTCATTGGTTGCTTGTTTGATGTGAGGGTCGAGTGCAAGCGCTTTGATTTGTTTTTACAAGATATAGCGCTATATAAATTCCATGATTAGTAGTAGTAGTAGTAGTAGTAGTAGTAGTAGTAGTTAGTAAGATAGTAGTAGTAGTAGTAGTAGTTAGTAGTATAGTAGTATAGTAGTTGTAGTAGTAGTAGTAGTAGTAATAGTAGTAGTAGTAGTAGTAATATAGTAGTAGTAGTAGTAGTAGTAGTAGTATAGTATATAAGTAGTAGTAGTTAGTATGTATAGTAGTAGTAGTAGTAGTAGTAGTAGTAGTAGTAGAGTAGTAGTATAGTAATGAGCTAAAAGCTTTGGGTCCAAACGGGATTCGAAAAAACCGCACACTCCGACCCGGACTTTTCGCTTGCTAGACAGCGCATTACCTGTAGAGCCCCGATCCCCTGTGACACCCTGACCTTGTCTACAGCCAGCAGGGAGTCAGCTGCCAAGTCTCCCAGCTCAGGGACAGGGTGGACCCTAAGGAAATAACAGGGAACAATAACACGCAGCCGCTGGTTGCCAAGCTCCGAACCCATGAACATGCTGGGTGCTATGGGTGAAGAAAAGTGCTGCCAACACAGACCTTCACTGATTGCCAAGTCTCCCAGTTTAGGGAAGCATGTCAGACACGCAAGGTGAGAAAGGGGTGACTTCACAAACGTTATGTTTGCCAGTGCTCTGAACCAGGAGACATGTTGAAACACTAGGGTGAAGAAAAGGGCTGCCAACACACACCTCCCACCACCGGCACACAACTACGTACTTTTCCGAAAATTGGAGCCGATTTTAACTTTTGCGCAAGAAGTCCTGCATATTGTGTTTGTAATGGACGGTAATCTTTCACCTTACAATGTTCTGTACTGTAGAGACTAGCTGAACAATGCCAAAAATATGTGGTAAATACTTTGATCTGATTGACGTGATTAATTATTAACACTTCTTGCTTGAAGTCTGCTGTTAAGAGACCCAGGTACCAAACAGAATGAAGTGAATACTGACAAAACCCCTTTTAAAAAATTCCAAGCTCAGAGATCTTAGCTCATTGGAAAGCATGAAGTAAAGATGGACAAAACACCCGTAGAAACCTGTCCAATTTGAGATGTCTTAGCTAAATTCGCAGCAGTCTAAGGATCCTGTACCAAGAAAATAAAGCATGTATAGGGTTGGCTAAAAGGAGAATGCTCCAACGACCCAACATCTGGAAAGCTGAAAGCCTTCTTTACCAGTTAAAACTGAAAATAACGAAATACTTAGCTGGCCTGTCATGCTATACGGCGGGTGAATCCTGGACATAAAGAAAAGATCATGAAAAAGAATCAAAGAATCAAAGAAGCTGATATGTGTTTGTGTTTGTGTTTGTGTGTGTGTGTTTGTGTGTGTGTGTGTTTGTGTGTGTTTGTGTTTGTGTTGTGTTTTTGTGCGCGCGTGCGTGCGCGCGTGCATCCTGTATTTGTGTGTATGTGTGTGGGTGTGGTGTGTGTGTGTGTGTGTGTGTGTGTGTGCGTTGGAAGGATGCTCAGGGGCAGTTGAAACAGTTTATAAGAGCAAATGAAAGCATACTACAAAACACTGGAAACAGGAAGGAAACTTCTCACTTTCATAATAAAAGCTAATTAAGACCTACAGGCCATATGTCACAAAACCAAAATACGGCCCCCCATTTAGACTGTCCTTCAAGGCGAGACCAATTAAACACAAAAGGCAGACAATCAGCTTCTCTCACTGGCAACATCACCGAAGCCTGTGTATTCATGAGAATCCATGAAGTCAGCAGGGCCAGTGAAGACCGGGACACATGGAGAAGGAGGATCGTGTGGGTGTCATTGGGTGTGATGGCTTTCACCGTACCTGGTGAGGCCGACAGGTGAGACAGGTAGACTGACTTTAGCAGAGATGGTGAACCCTGGTGGCATTGTGTTGAGCTCCTACCATGGACAGCAACACTGGAAGCAGGTGACAGGTGACAGGGACTCACTGCACTGTGCTGATGCCTTAGGCCTCGGATCTTCCCTTCAGACCCAGCTTCCATAACTGAAAGGCATGAGGGCTTAGCCAGGGGCAGTTGTGTGTGGCACTATGTGGCACTGTGTGGCACTATGTGGCACTATGTGGCACTGTGAACGAAACAAGACTGGTGGAGTGGGCGAAACCTGGCCTATCATATATGCTTGATTTGGGAACTTTATGTATAACACACACACACAAACACACACACACAACCACACACACACACACACACACACACACACATATATATAATATATATATATATATACACCGGTTCGAGCGCTCATCCACACAGCACGTATGCACGTACGCGCATGCACGCATTTGAAGCTTTTTAAAAATCATATAGTGTCAAACAAACAGCTTATATCAGTTACAAT
>CM060316.1:116196834-116199334 GCA_030674155.1 Stramonita haemastoma
ACAGATGGTTGAATGAAGGGGTAGTGGCCACTGCCTAATTAGAAAACTTCTTTTTTGCTCATTGAAAAAATTAGATGGATTTTTTTTGTTCTTCGCTAGAGCTCCGAGGTTCACCAATGGTGAGTTCTTGCGTATGCGACAGGATTTTGCTCACTATGAAGGTAGCCACATTCCGACATCGGGGATGTATGCTGGGTATGTTCGTGTTTCCGTCACCCACCGAACACTGACATAATACGGGATCTTTAACATGAATATTTTATCTTCTGCATGTGTATGTACACGTTAAAACCCGCTCCGTTTTTGAAAGTGTAGACCATTGTGTGGCAGTGGGAACGGATGACAAAGTTTACAAAACGGCATACACATGGGGACTGGATGTAGAAAGAGCACATGAGTGCTTGATTCCATTATCCTCGAAAAAAAAAGAATAAATAGAATAAATAAAATAAAAAGGGCATTTCGGCACTGGCAAGTCTGCAAAGTTCTGAAGTTGACCCGGCTGGTCGTAAATCTCCCACCCTTAATTCCCAGACGCCGCCGTGATGGAAAACCCACAATTTCATGGTCCCGAGAGGCTGACATCGAACTGTCTTAACCACCTGGCTATGGAGCCCGTCGGATCTGATTTGACTTCTTTCTGAACTTCTTAAGGAGTCGGTGTGAAGACTGCACTTTGCGGCAGGTAGGCAGGCAGTGTGTGTTGGTGAAGTAACATGGGGCGGTGTG
This sequence comes from Stramonita haemastoma, assembly GCA_030674155.1. Taxonomy (NCBI): domain Eukaryota; kingdom Metazoa; phylum Mollusca; class Gastropoda; order Neogastropoda; family Muricidae; genus Stramonita; species Stramonita haemastoma. Next base: position 116,197,564 of record CM060316.1, read on the forward strand.
CAGAGTCCGGCCCTCTCCAGGTCGTACTGCTGCACACTCAACCAAACATATCAGGGAGACGGGATAGCTCAGTGGTCACAGCACTTGCTTTCCCCAAGCTGAGGTTAAGCAGCTGCGAGTGTGGTTACTAATTGGATGGGTGACCGTTTACGCGCCTTGGCTTCAGTACAGTCCCCCAGTTCACTCAGCTGTAAATGGGTACTTGCCCTTTTAGGAACAGGGAAGGTAAATCAGCGAGAGGGAGGAGATGGGCGCCACCCTCAATATGCTGGCCCCTAGAGAAGCTGAGGTCTCTGATGCCTCTCTCCCCTACGACCACATAGGTTATGGGACACCTTTAAATTTTTACATATCAGGGAATTTTCCCCTGGAGTCGATAACAGTACTGACTCAACTTCCCCTAAAGTCTTTCGGATGAGACCATAAACCGAGGTCCCGTGTGCAAACACCGGCAGAACATTTTACACACACGCTAAAAACCTGTCCCACCTTTTGGAAGAGTAGTGTTATCATAGTCTCATCGGAAGAACTTTTTGGCAGAAAGAGGGGGGGGGGGGGGGGGCGTGAATAGAGTCGGTACTGATTGAAATCCACTGATCAGGTAAAAATGCAGGGTTCAGGTATGATTATGTAATTTTTTTTAATGTGAAGGGGAAAAGCATGTATCTTTTCCTGTAAAAAAGAATGTGTGTGTGTGTGCGTGGGCATTGATGGTGACGTCACACTAACCCGACATCAAGAAGATTGTTCACATGCCTCAGAAACTCATGTCACTAGCAATTAGGATCCTTTATGATGACAGCACAATGCATTCTCTGTCTGTCTGTCTGTCTGTCTGTCTGTCTGTCTGTCCGTCTGTCTGTCTGTCTGTCTGTCTGTCTGTCTCTCTGTTGGTCTATTTGTCTTCTCGTGTTCTGTCTGTCTGTCTGTCTATGTCTGTTTGTTTCTCTGTCTCTCTGTCTCTCTGTCTGTCTATGTCAATCTGTTTGTCTGTCTGTCTGTCTGTCTGTCTGTCTGTCTGTCTGTCTCTATCTGTGTCTCTGTCTCTCTCTTTCTTTTTCTCTCTCCCTCTCTGTCTGTCTTTCTCAGTCTGTCTCTCTGTATGTCTGTCTCTTTCTCTCTGACCGTCTGTCTGTCTGTCTCTCTCTCTGTCTGTCTCTCTGTCTATCTCTCTGTCTGTCTGTCTGTCTGACTTCTGTCTGCCTCTATGTTCTGTCTGTCTGTCTCTCTATCTGTCTGTCTGTCTTTCCGTCTGCCTGCCTGCCTGTCTGTCTGTGTGTGGCATGTGGATTGATGCTATTACTTCCAGCAGGTGCCAGGGCTGGACAAGAGGCCATTAGTTTGGTGTCAGTGGGGTTTGATGCCGTCCTTGATGTTGTTGTTTTGTTGTCATCCCCTCTCTGTCTTTGTTGTCGTCTTTTTTAACCCTATGCGGTCAGGTAAAAAAAAGTCTCTCTTTTGTGTGGGCGTTTTGATGTCTTTGTGTTTCTCTTTGTCTGTGTGGGTTTGTGTCCTTCTCTTCTGTTTATGTCGCCTTGTCTTTCTGTCTGTTTATTTGTCTGTCTGTCTGTCTTTCTCTGTCTATCTATCCGTCTCTGTATATCTCTCTGTCTGTCTCTGTCTGTTTGTCTCTGTCTCTCTGTTTCTCTGTCTCTCTTGTCCTCTCCTTCTATCTCTCTCTGTCTCTGTCTCTGTCTGTCCTGTCTGACTGTCTGTCTATCTGTCTGTCTGTCTGTCTGTCTGTCTGTCAGTGTCTTCTCTTCTCTCTCTC
>CM060316.1:116209334-116214334 GCA_030674155.1 Stramonita haemastoma
CTCTCTCATCTGGTTACATGTTGTATGTCACTTAAAGAGTCGGAGAAAAACCCACTTTATTTGATCTTCGGTCCTTTTCTTTTTCTTTTTTTCTGCTATGCAGTGCTTGTATCTGCTATGAGCAGTGCAGGATATAGCTGTTAAATCTGGCCTTTGATCACATTAAGAAAGCATACGTATGGCCGCATTGAAATGGTTTTAATGAATCAAAAGGAAATTTAAAATAAAATATACTATTGCGACTTTTTGCTACCATACCATTTGGGGACTTACACACACACACACACACACACACACAACACACACACACACACACACACACACACACACACACACACACACACACACACACACACCACCACCACACACACACACACACACACACACACACACACACACACACACACACACACACACACACAATGCGAATGCGTCCACGCAGACACGTGCGTGCGAACACAAGTGCACATAAAACTATAATCGAGTCAGAAAAGAATTGTTTTCGCTAAAATTGTTTTCATTTTCATCGTTCTATCCTGGTATCCTGCTAGTGGCAACTAATCTAAACCCGTGCAGTTCCATGTAACTGTGATTCTGAGAAGCTTGTGTTTGGATTGCAATGTGTTTTTTAAGTATCCTATTACCATCTTTTTTTTAATGCATTTTTTCGTATCAATAGTATAGAAGTCCATGAGAAACGATTTGTTTTCCATTTTCCATAGGTTCAGAGGAGCAGATAGTTGCTGAGGATGTTTGTATTTCCATAGGTTCAGAGAAACAGTTTGCTGATGATGATGTTTGTATTCTGGATCCTTTTTTTTTCTTCTTCTGAGTTTTTGATAAGGTAATGCTGTTCAACTGATGTAATGAGATTTTCTATACACACAAAAAGCTATGTTAATCATCATATTTATTTGTTTATTCATCTTTTTATTTTTATTTGATATTTTATATCGAGAATGATGGAATAACCACTTTTGTGCTTTTTTATGTCCAGTGCCCGTACGCATTTTTGTAAACTGTTTTATCTGTTACCATCGGCACACAATGACCTACTCTTCCAAAAAGCGGAATGGGATTTAACACGTGTCCAAGATGTTCTGAGTGCGTTCGCACACGGGGCCTCGGTGTATAGTCTCATCCAGATGATTGGGGAGAGTGGAGTCGGCACTGATTTAACTCCAAGGGGAAAATCCCCTTAAACGGGATTCGAACCCGGGTAGTCAGATTGCGAGCGCAATGTTGTAGCCACTGAGTTATCCCCCCATTTGACGTCATATAATTATGTTTATTGGAATAGTGTGGGATTTTGTATAGGCACAAATGATCTCAATCCTCCTGTTGGAGGTTACATAATGCTCCTTGGCTCAGGATGTGTAGTGGAAGCTTTGAGCGAAATGGTTCATGATTTCCTCAGAAAAGAGCGTTGTTCTGGGCTTTTTTTTTCTTAAAAAGAAGAAAACTTGGATGTGTGGTCGAGAGGAAACGTACCTGTCTTGAAAGTAAAAAGTTGTGGGTTCAATTCCCGTTTGAACCTGAAACATTCCCCCTCCCCCCATCTACTACATATTGAGTGATGGTCTTGGTGCTCGTATTTCGGTTGAAACAGAAATCGAGGTCCTGGTGTAAAAGAGACGTATCGTACATAAAAGAACCCAGGGCAACAAGGAAGTTGTCACTGGCAAAATCCTGCAGGAAGAAAACAGGGATTTTCAGGGGGAAAGAACCCCACATGTAGATAGGAAGGCGTGTGTGTGTGTGTGTGTGTGTGTGTGTGTGTGTGTGTGTGTGTGTGTGTGTGTGTGTGTGTGTGTGTGTGTGTGTGTGTGTGTGTGTGTGTGTGTGTGTGTGTGTGTGTGTGTGTTTGTGTGTGTGTGTGTGTGTATGTGTGTGTGGGCGTGTGTTTGTGTGTGTATGTGTGTGTGGGCGTGCGTGTGTGTATGTGTGTATGTGTGTGTGTATGTGTGTGTATGTTTTCTACTGTAAGGTGAAACGCAAGGCAGGCAACTATCTGAAATATTCAGGGGACAATAATTCAGCTTGTAATCATGGGGATTATGAGCTTCAAGTTGTCGTAGGTAATTGGATGAACCACTTACTGTCTGTAAAAACAAAGGCTTGACTGCGTTTCTGTTGTAAAGCTGACCACCTTCCACCCCCCTCTTTGCTTTTTTCTTGGGGGGGGGGGGGGGGCTGAGAGGGGAAAGAGTGGGGGATATTTCGGTTGAATGTCAATGTTTCTGTTTCTACGCTGCTTTTCTCCCGATCAACAACACAGTTACAGTCATGTTCGGGGTCTTCGTTTCGTACTTGGCGAACCAGAAATACACTTGATGCCCGCATGGAGGAGGGGATTTGCACTGGCTGAACCACAGCCAGGTCCCTTTGGAGTGTTCAGTGCTGCCTGCAGGGATCCAGTACACGTAGAATATCACCCAGCAAGCCCCATACTGCTGAAAATAATAGCTTCATCACAAAGTCCAGTTGAGTGAGACGCCATCCTACGGTGTGAGACGCCATCCTACGGTGTGAGACGCCATCTTATGGTGTGAGTCACCGTCCTATGGTGTGAGACGCCATCCTATGGTGTGAGACGCCATCCTATGGTGTGTCACTGTTACGAAATCCGTATTGCGGGGGATGTGTCAGCAACTATTTAATTGTCAAGAAATTATTGGCTTTTTCTCAGGAGTTCATTTTGGCACATGTTATTTTTTTCATCTTTTAAACATTGGCTTTTCTGTAAATGTTGTTCAAGAGTTGATTCAGTACATTCGTTTTTTCCCCGTTTAATCATAGGTGTTTATTCTTTTTTTTCCTAAAAAGAGAAAAGCTAACGTAACCACCAGTACATTTGAGTGTAGAGATATACTGAAATGTGGTACAAAACAAAATGTGTTCCATTCGTCCATGACACATTAAGATGTTTAGTTTTGTATGATGCAAAAAAGGCAAATGCCGAGTCTCCATGTAGAGTAGGAAAGTATGTTCACAAACTATCGATATTTTTGGTCTTATTTTAAACTACAGCAAAGTTCTTTAGGACTACTTTTGTAAGATTCCATTGACTTTGGAAAAGCTTTTGATTTCACCAACAGAAATTTATCACGGTTATTTTTGATATACTGTTAGATAGAACAGCTTGTAGAGTATATACAGAGTGTGTAGGATGTCTTTTTTTGTCTTTTGTCTTTTGTACCACTTTATGTCACAGCAGATTTCTCTGCGTGAAATTCGGGCTGCTCTCCCCGGGGAGAGCGCGTCGCCATATGTGCAGCGCCTACCCATTTTTTTTGTTTTTCCTGCAAGCAACTGTATTTGTTTCCCTATCAGAGTGGCTTTTTTCTACAGAATTTTGCCAGGGTCAACCCCATTGTTGCCGTGGGTTCTTTTACGTGCGCTAAATAGTGATGTGTAACACACGGGACCTCGGTTTATCGTCTCATCCGAAAGACTAGCGCCCAGACCACCACTCAGGGTCTAATGGATGGGGGAAAAGTTTTGGGTCCAAACGGGGTACGAACCACCGCATACTCCGACCCGGACTTTTTGCTTTCTAGGCAAGGCGCGTTACTACCTAGACCACCGATCCATGTGGTTAAAACAGGAGTGAGATGTGGTGATCAACCTAACGATAACATAAGCTGTATCAGAGGAGTGAAGCAAGTGGTGTCGATAACTCAATTTTAGATTTGCTATTTCTAAAGAAATGGCCAGTAGCTTGGTTTTGATAAGAGAACTAGTACAGAGCAAAGGTTAACGTTACTGATTTTGCTGAATGACGTACACTATTAGTATTTGATGACCTGTTTTTCCTCTAAAAATGCAACAATGGCTAAGCGGTTATCAAACTGATCAACTCAACTCAATTCAACGGTCACCATCGCCGCTGTGGTTTGTAGGAGCTCCACGCAATACCACCAGGATGCTCCACCCCCTTCTCTTTCTCTGTCTCTACTGAGCTCTTCCATCTCCTGTAGCCCTCCCAGACCACTGATCTCAGTGATGCTGGCAATGTAGGATGTTGGGGGTCTGCCTCTTTTCCTTCTTACCTCAACGTTACCTTGGAGAACTGTCATCAGAATTTTCGGCGTGTTTCTGTTTGCTTGACCGACACATTTTAGATTGTGCTTATCAATTCCAGCCAACATTTGTCTTTGCACTGAGAGTTCATCAAGAATGCTTTCATACGTTCTTCTGTCGGACCATTGGACTCTTAGAAGTACCCTGTAGAATCTCATTTCAGCTGAGTTTAATTATCTGTTTCCAATTTTCGTTGTGTCATGGCTTCTGACCCATAAAGCAGCACAGTCCAGATTGGTGTTTTGGCAATTCTAATGTGCAGATAGTTAGGTATACCTCTGTCTTTCCAAATGTTGATAAACTGAATCATCTTTTGCTTGGCCATAATAATTCTAGCCTTGATGTATTGTGGGCAGGAGCCTTTATTTTCTTTACAGAGTTTATATATTTTAGTTTTCAAACGTTTTGATATTGTGTTAATATCACGTTATCTAACTGATAACATAAGCAAATTGTAAGTTAGTTAAAATGATAAAACCTTTATGGTGTTTTGGCGCTTATAGAGAAAAATGTTGGATTTGTTAAATGACTAGAGGTACTTGTTAAATTAAAAGAAGCACTTTTTAAGTGACTAGAATCACTTGTCAAATGACTAGAAGCACTACACCATACAGGTTCAGCCACCATTGCTTGGCAGGAACTCCCGGGGAAGGTTTTTTGGGAGTGCAATTTACAACCGTTTTCAGACCATAGTACCAGACCATGTCTTCCAGGATAATGTCGAAACATGGCCCCCGTGTGGATAATGTTTCGCTACTTTGCCATTCCTGCCTGTATACTGTCAGACAATGGTTTACTCTTCTGAAACATGGCTTTGGATTTAAGGAGTGCCCAGGACTGGCTATAGTTCACTGACAGAGAGGACATCTGCTAAAATGAAAAAGCAGTATATCTAATGGGTTATTTTAGTATGGAAT
>CM060316.1:116216834-116219334 GCA_030674155.1 Stramonita haemastoma
AAAGACGGGAGTGGAAGGGGGGGGGGGGGAGTGGGGAGGAACACAGGGGGGGGAGGGAGGGTGGCGGGGGATCCCCTTTACAGCAGCAGCAGCAGCAATCCTCCTTCAGCCGTTTCTTCACCACCAGGCCTGTGTCATCCCAGGGAGGGAGGGAGGGAGGGGAGGGAGGAGACACGCCCACTGACTCGCTGTCTATGTATCGTAGGCGGCTGACGTCGACGCACGCACGCATTCGCGTGCATATTTCCCTGCACACATGCATGCGCGAGCTTGCGTGAGCCCACATTTAGACACGCACGCACGCGCGCACGTAGATACACAGAGAGGCATACAAACACACATACACACGCGCGCGTGCGCGCGCTCACGCGCGCGCACGCACACACACACACACGCACACACACACACAGGATCATAGAACTCTGGCAAGCCCATATACGTACGCATGTTCCTATAGATTCATGCAAACTAGAATGGTTGATAGGTTCGCATGTACTCACCAGCGTGTGCACGCGAGCACGCTTACACACACACACACACACACACACACACACACACACACACACACACACACACACACACACACGCACGCACGCACGCACGCACGCATACACACACACATTTACAGGTTTGCGTGTACGTCATTAATAGGCTTCATGCTTCATGCTATGCCTTAAAGTTTTAGCAAAATTATGTAATGGAAAACAAGAGGAATCTATCCGCTGAGGAGGAGAGAGAGAGAGAGGAAGAGAGAGAGAGAGAGAGAGAGAGAGAGAGAGAGAGAGAGAGAGGAGAGAGAGAGAGAGAGAGAGAGAAGAGAGAGAGAGAGAGAGAGAGAGAGAGAGAGAGAGAGAGAGAGAGAGAGAGAGAGAATAAAAACTACTACACAGTGCATTTAGCAGGTAATACATTGTACAAAAACGATTTGATGCGATGTTATTAAAATGGTAATCACGGCAATATCCTTAAAAAATATTTTTTGCAAGAATTGAGACAATATGAAGAGCTCCAGACTTCAGTGACAAAACGCCAGCTAAAGTGGTACAGGTAAGCCACAGGAACATCTGGACTGTCCTACAGGGAACAGTAAGGGGGGGGGGGGGGGGGGGCGGAGACAAAGAGGCAGACAGAGAAAACGATGGGAAGACAACATCAGAGAGAGGACTGGCCTTGAGTGGAACGATTTGCCACGGAAAGTGGAGGACCGCGGGGAGTGGAGGAAGCTGGTTGCAAAATTTTCAATGGTGCTCCCACGGTCTGTAAGACTACGGGATAGGTGAGGTGAGATGAGGTGAGGTTTTCTTGTTCTCTGATTGATGAAGCACCACATTTCTAAATGCCTTTTCTGAGCTCATCGCATAAAAGCCTTTGTACCGAACAATGGGTCAATGTGGCCTCCATTCTGGCACAGAACAATGGGTTAGTGTGGCCTGTATTCTGTCATTATTCATCTAAAAGCCTTTTCACTGAACAAAGGGTCAATGTGGCCTCTATTCTGTCATTATTTCTTCTTCAAAACTGCAACACCTGTGCCATAGATGGTGGTTTCAGTGTCAATGTCAGGTGGAGGAAGGTCTAGCTGAACAAAGGTCACTGGCAAAACTGTCCAATCTGACCTGTGTCCATAGTTCTGTTGACTGACCATTTCCCCTACGAGGGACACTATCGCCAAATGGTGAAGACTGAAGACTTCAATCCCATTGGTCCATGAAGTCATGGGTTTGCAGCATCTGATGAATTAATGTTGGGGATTTTTGCGATGTCACAGGTCAACTTCAAGTGCAGACCTACCGCTGCCTTAATTTCCTTCATGCATATTCACACACGCAGAAGATCAAGAATGTCCATTAAAGATCCCGTACTTCTTGCCAGCGTTCAGTGGGTTACAGAAACATGAACATACCCAGCATGCAGTGGAGGAATATTTGGAAAAAGAAAATTCTGCAGCTACAGAAATCAGCTCTCTGTTGTTTCCTCTTCAATCACGAGAGAGAGAGAGAGAGAGAGAGAGAGAGAGAAGAGAAGAGAGAGAGAGAGAGAGAGAGAGAGAGAGAGAGAGAGAGAGAGAGAGAGAGACAGAGAGACAGAGAGACAGAGAGACAGAGAGACAGAGAGAGAGAGAGAGAGAGACAGAGAGAGACAGAGACAGACAGACAGACAGACAGACAGACAGACAGACAGAGACAGAGAGAGACAGAGAGACAGAGACAGAGAGAGACAGAGACAGAGAGAGACAGAGACAGAGAGAGAGTTACAATCTGTTGATTGTTTGTGTATGCATGTTTTGTTAAAAATATACAAAGAAAGCAGAGAAAGAAAGAGTTCCAGTTAATGTTTACCAAAAGATTACACTGTTTTTACCCCTCAGCTGTTTTTTTTCCTCTCTGTTTGTTAAGAAAAATATTAAATCATGTTATTTCAAAGGCAAAAAATGTCTGTCACAAATTTAAAAAGATGATGCATTTCTTTCTTTTCTTATTTGTGTTTATTTATTCGTTTA
>CM060316.1:116236834-116256834 GCA_030674155.1 Stramonita haemastoma
TACATATATTGAGAACAAAAGAGGACCCAATATTGATCCTTGTGGTACTCCATATTTAATAGATACTAATTCTGATGTTTGATTATTTGCAGTTACCAGCTGCTGTCTATCTAACAAAAAACTTTTTAAAAGATTGATTATTTCAGGTGTTAGTTTGTATAGGTGAAGTTTACGCACTAGCAAGGAGTGATTAATTACATCAAATGCTTTTTCAAAGTCAACAAAAATTAGACCTGTATAGTTATTTTCATTTATGTTGTGTAAGAGACTGTCTGTAAGTTGAGTTAGATCTGTGTGACAAGAATAGTTTTTACGAAAGCCTGACTGATCTTCATTTATTAGGTTGTTGTTAACAAAGTAGGAATATAAAGATTTTTGGATATGTTTTTCAATGGGTTTGGATAAGACCGATAGGATTGAAATTGGTCTGTAATTTGAAGGACAAGAAGAATCTTCAGATTTGTGGACTGGTATGACTTTTGCCTTTTTAAATATGAGAGGAATGTTGCTTTTATCTATACACAAGTTATATAGATATGTCAGTGTTTCAGCTATAATAGGACCAGAAAGTTTCAATATTTTTCCATCCAGATTGTCAAGGTCACGTGTTCTGGAATTTTTTTTGAGATATAGACTTTCCAACACGTCTTTAATTGTCATTGGCAATAATTCAACCGGGAATTTAATTTGTTTTGATTCAATATATTGTTCTAAGTATTGGAGATCATTTTCATTTGACTTATCACATATGATTTTAGTAGCGATGTTTGAGAAATGGGTGTTCAGTTCATTAGCTGTTATGTCTTTAACTGTCTTTTGGCTTTTTGATATAGGTCTATTACATAAAATATTGATGTCTTTCCATACCTGGCGAGAGTCGGTAGTTGTGATTAACAGTTTTTGAAAGTAATCACGTTTTGATATTCGTTTTAGTGAAGTTACTTTGTTTCTTTGCATTTTAAATTCTTCTTTTGTACCATGGGTTTTCATGTGTGGTGTGTGTGTGTGTGTGTGTGTGTGTGTGTGTGTGTGTGTGTGTGTGTGTGTGTGTGTATGAGTGTGTGTGTATAGTGTGCGTATGTGTGTATAAGTGTGTGTACGAGTGTGTGAATGAGTGTGTACGAGTGTGTGAGTGTGTACGAGTGTACGAGTGTGTATGAGTGTGCGAGTGTGTACGAGTGTACGAGTGTGTATGAGTGTGCGAGTGTGTACGAGTGTGCGAGTGTGTACGAGTGTGCGAGTGTGTACGAGTGTGTGAGTGTGTACGAGTGTGTGAGTGTGTACGAGTGTGTGTGTATGAGTGTGTGAGTGTGTGTATGAGTGTGTGAGTGTGTGAGTGTGTGAGTGTGTGTGTGTGTGTGTGTGTGTGTGTGTGTGTGTGTGTGTGTGTGTGTGTGTGTGTGTGTGTTGTTGTTGTTGCTTCGATTTTACGTCTGTTCACTCAAAGTGATATTAGACGAGTATGTGTGTGTGTGGTGTGTGTGTGTGTGTGTGTGTGTGTGTGTGTGTGTGTGTGGTGTGTGTGTGTGTGTGTGTGTGTGTGTGTGTGCGTGCGTGTAAGCAAGGCAAGGCAAGGCAAGGCAAGGCAAGGCAATGCAAATTCCTTTATTCGATGATAATAGATTAGCACTCGTGTGCTTTTTTTTACACCCAGTCCCCGCCCTTTTCAGGGATAACATCAAGATAAAAAGATTACCTCAGTCAAACAACAACAACTATAATGATCCAAATACCAAGAGCAAGAAACCATACAACAGGTAAGAAATAAGACAGAGATACAATGATATGGTTATGATATAAAAGGCATATATTCAGAAACGAAAATACGAGGAAAAACTCAATGATGATTTTGATTTGAATAATAAAAAAGCGCAATAATTAAAGAGTAAACATGAGAATATGATAGATTGAATGACTTAAAACATCGATCCACCACCATCTCTCATCAAAATAAGTTATGTAAGATAACAGTTTGATAAAAGGGGAGAAAAAAACAACAACAACAAAAAAAAAACCCAAAATCAAACAAAATAAAAAACCAACCAACAAGACGAAAAACAAAACAACAAACAAACAGCTCACTCACTCACTCACTCACTCACACACACACACACACACACACACACACACACACACACACACACACACAACACACACACACACACACACACACACACACACACACAACACACACACACACACATCATTCACGGGCTCGCATGCATGTCATCAATAAACATTCTAAAGGAAATAATATGCCTTGAATTTTAGATAAAATCATGTAAGCGGAACAACAACCAAAGTAGGCATGAAAGGGGAAAAAACAGACATAAAAAACCCCATAAAACCCCTTTAAACACAAAAAGCTACATAAAAACACATCTGTATATTCAAATGGTAAGAATACAATTTCAATCCAACATAAGAACCAAAACACTCCTCTCCATAATAAGTCTAGGATAGCATATATGATGGTGGAATTTGGAAAGGAAAGGAAAGGAGAGGGAGGGAGGGAGGGAGGGGGAGAGAGAGAGAGAGAGAGAGAGAGAGAGAGAGAGAGAGAGAGAGAGAGAGAGAGAGAGAGAAGAGAGAGAGAGAGAGAGAGAGAGAGAGGAGAGAGAGAAAATCATCAAATTACATCGTCATCAAAAAAACCAGTCAACAAAGTATTTCAAAACACTCACACTTCTGTAAACAATAATCGTCATCAATGAAACCTATAAGCTCACAATGTGGCCAAACCTAACAAGGAAAAGAAAGCCCCGAAAAGCAAACAAACAAAAGAGCCAGATTGTGTAAAAGAAATATCAAATAGGAGCGAAACGACATTTAAGGTTATGAATACAAACCAGTTTCAAATCAAACGCAATGCATTAAAAGATATTATATATACTAAAGATGAGAAAATAGCAAATATTCAGGATCATGAAACATAAGGCATTACAAATCTATAAGCCAAAACATTCATATGAAAAATAATACATTCCGTGTGTGTGTGTGTGTGTGTGTGTGTGTGTGTGTGTGTGTGTGTGGTGTGTGTGGTTGTGTGTGTGTGTGTGTGTGTGTGTGTGTGTGTGTGTGTGTGTGGTGTACGTGTGTGTGTGTTGTGTGTGTGTGTGACCCGTGTGTGTGTGTGTGTGTGTGTGTGTGTGTGTGTGTGTGTGTGTGTGTGTGTTCCGTGTGTGTGTGTGTGTGTGTGTGTGTCGTGTGTGTGTGTGTGTGTGTGTGTGTGTGTGTTGTGTGTGTGTGTGTTGTGTGTGTGTGTGTGTGTGTGTGTGTGTGTGTGTAGTGTATGTGTGTGTGTGTAAGTGTAAGTGTGTTGTGTAAGTGTAGTGTGTGTGTGTGTGTGTGTGTTGTGTGTGTGTGTGTGTGTGTGTAAGTGTGTGTGTGCGTGTGTGTATGCTTGCGTGCGTGTGTGCGTGCGTGTGTGTGTGATGGGGGAAAAGCAAATAAGGCATAAAAGGAAAAAGACACCCACACGCATAAAAAAACAAAACCCCTTAAACACAAAAAACTAAATAAAATTCGTACCTCTATACAGTAAAATAAATTTCAATAAGATACGAAACATTCCTATCCCATGATAGGACTGGGATAGCATATGTGGAAGTGGAAGATGAAGGGAAAAAAGGGAAAAAAAGGCTTTACATTACATCAAGATCAAACCAAACCAGTCAACAAAGTATTTCAAAACACCCACAAAACACTTCTGAAAGCAATGACTAACATCAATGAAACCTATTAGCTCACAATGTGGCCAAGCCTAGCAATGAAAAGAAAAATCCCAAAAGCAAAAACAAACAAAGGAGCAAAATTGTATAAAAAAAACATCAAATAGGAGCGAAACATTTAAGGTTATATAAACCATTTTTAAATCAAACTCAATACATTAAAAGATAAATAAATATACTAATGAAGATGAAGGAGAAAATGCAGTTATTCAGGACGATTGTAAATAAGCCATTACAAATCTATAAGCCAAAACAAAAATAATACATTCCGTGTGTGTGTGTGCACGTGTGTGTGTGCGTGTGTGTGTGAGAGGGAACAACAAGCAAAGAAGGCGTAAAAAAATATACACACATAAAAAACCAAACATAAAACCCCTTAAACACAAAAAACTAAATAAAAAGCATATCATTATATTTAAACAATAAAATTCAATTCAACATAGGAACCAAACACCTATACAGTGATAAGTCTAGGGTAGTATATGTGAGAGTGGAAGGTGGAAAGGAAAGGAAAGGAAAGGGGGGGGGAAGAGAGAGAGAGAAGAGAGAGAGAGGAGAGAGAGAGAGGAGAGAGAGAGAGAGAGAGAGAGAGAGAGAGAGAGAGAGAGAGGAGAGGAGAGAGAGAGAGAGAGAGAGAGAGAGCGAGCATCTTCAAATAAGATCATCATAAAAAACCCAGTCAATAAAGTATTTGAAAACATCCATTAAAACACTTCTTTAGACAATAGTTATTAATGAAACCTATAGGAGATGAGAAAGAAAAAAACCGAGAAGCAAACAAAAAAAATCACAAAAACAAAACAAAAACTAAAAACAAAACTGAGTAGATCTATAAAAAAAAAATCAAATAGCATTTAAAGTTATATGAACCAGGTTTAAATCGACGTCAATGCATTAAAAATATCGTATGTACTATTGAAGAAGAAGACTGCAATCATTTAGGACAACGGTACACAAAGCATCACATATCTTTAAACCAGAACATTCATATGAAAATCAATACATTCCAAGGGAATAGTAAGGAGAGCCATTACTAACAGAAATACTAAACAAAAGGAAAGGAAAAAAAACAATGTGACTACAAGTAGGCAAAACACGTCAAGATATAGTATGTATGCAGAACATTTATATAAAAGATTGTCTAGATATTATATCTAATGCATTTTCAGTTAGTGCAATACATGATGGAAAATCAAGATAATTTTCAAATAATAGTTCACATAAAATACAAATCCTAACATAGCAACTAAGACAGTTTTACTATTTAACTTTTTTTTAAAGTTCAGTTGATTGCCAATAACACATTTCAAATAACATACAGAGAGAGAGAGAGAGAGAGAGAGAGAGAGAGAGAGAGAGAGAGGAGAGAGAGAGAGAGAGAGAGGAGAGAGAGAGAGAGAGAGAGAGAGGAGAGAGAGAGATGAATGAATGAATGAATGAATGAATGAATGAATGAATAATCTTTATTTTTCAAGGGTAACAGAGTAAGTAAGCATTACATACTTTTTTTCATCCGGCCCTTGCCCTGATCAGGGAATAAAGCTAAGAAACCCCCTCCTACCCCTACATACCAGCATCACCACCAGCAGCAGTTCAAACAATATTTTAAAAAAAGAAAACAGAATACATTCAACAAAACGCGTCATCCCAACTGGATACACTGATAATTATTTAAACAAAAAATAACATAGCAAAAAAAATTCTAAAATAGCAAATATTCAGGACCATGAAACAGAAGGCATTACAAATATATAATGCGTGAGTGTGTGAGTGTGAGTGTGAGTGTGAGTGTGTGTGTGTGTGTGTGTGTAAAGAGAGAGAGAGGGAGGGAGAGAGAGAGAGAGAGAGAGAGAGAGAGAGAGCTAAGATATTTGCATACTCTACTCTGTCATTCATGCAAGGAACTCTGAATAAAGAGCTTGGTCAATTGTTTGTTGTTGTTATTTTGGTAATACAATCCACCAACTTATTACAATGTTTTTTTTCAAGAGGAATAAAATAGTTTCATGTTATGGGAACACACATTGAAAATAACCAGCATTTTGGAGTCGTAGCAAGTTGTCCTGAAGTTTTTCATTTTGTTATAATTATTTCAGCTGCAAGCCGGCTACCCAACCCTAACTCCAGCCTTTTTTGTCTGAAGGGGGAGGTAGGCTTTTCCCAATGCTCTGACCAGCAGTGACACAATGACCGACCAACTGACATTCTTACACCATCTTTTTGAATAGTTCAGACCACATTGTGTTTAATCTAATGTGCTTTTAAAACACAAAAGTCAAAACAAGCTAAATTCCAGCCGTGTTTTCTTTACAGCCAGAAAGAAGTACAGACACCCCGAGTAAGTGTGAGCAAAATTTCAGCTTGTAAGTTGTGCAAACCTTGTATTTTCCTCAGTAAACTGGTCAGTTGGGAAGTCAAGTGCCAGTGGTGTGTGCTCACCACCTACCCTTTATCAGGCACACGCCGCCATGACAGACATGAAAAAGGAAAGCAATACTGGTACAGGAAACATTTCTCTTGATCTTCTAAAGGGAACATGCAACATTTTCTTCACTCATTTAAAAGCTAAAACGTACATGCTACTGGCAAATGGGTTTTCATGGGAGTAAAATCATCTGGAAATCAGCTTTTAAGTGTATATTTCAATACACATAAAATAAATTTTGACACTGAAGTAATAAAATAGGGGGAGGGGGCAGCAAACACAATTGAAGATATTAACTGCATGATTTATAAAAGCCTACCAGATACAATGCAAAGCTACTAAGCATTTCACACAAAAAGGAAAAGCCTACCAGATACAATGCAAAGCTACTAAGCATTTCACACAACAAGGACAGTTTAAACACATGGCTAAGCCACAACCTTCAGGTTGTCATGATACAGGCAACAAGCTACACACATACACGATCCTTCATCTGAAGGTGAACATTATGGGCAATGCTTGAAATGCTTACAAGCAACTTAACCAATGACATAACTCCCCAGATAAAGATCCCCCCAAAATTAAACCTCCAAAACAAATATGGAAACATCAAATACCCCAAAACACCCAACTGAAAAAAAACATGTACATGCAAAAGTACCATGTAACTCATTCAAGAAATGGTAATGTTATACTTGGAAGAAAATCAGTTTTACTGTGCCACAATAATGTTTTAGTATTACTATGCTTGCTGTTTATGCAGGGGAAAACTGCAAAAGAAAAACCACACAAGAAAATGCACACAACAAACACGTGTCCCTTACAGCTGGCTATAGATAGACCCAATACAGTTAAATTCTTCAGGAGCAAAATCATGGAGTGACTACAAAAACTATTCATGTCAGGCTATGTTGGAATGTTTTATTAGTAGAGTTGGTTACACCGCCATTGACAATACCCACATTATACCAGATACAATGGAAAAGAAAAGGGCATCAGCAATAAATTACTTTCCCGTGTCCTCAGTACTTGAAATTGAGTAATAAAAAAAATAAAGGAACATCCGCTTTTCATAAAGTCCAAGAAAGCTATAGTAAATGTTTTCATACAAAACTTCAAAAGATGTGATGGAAAAGGAGATAAGTGAAAAAGAGCAAGTGCTCTAAACACAAGACCTGACTGTCCACCAGCAGTCCATACTGAAATGCTTTTTCTTTATGAAAGTTTAAAGACCCCAAACCCCCAATATCCATGCAGCTAAGTGTTTCACACAATTGCTCGCTTACAGTTTACCTGGAGCCACTAAAGCAAATACAGCAGGCTCAGTTTTCTAGTTTCACACAACCCAGGATTTTATTAAAGTTGGCAAAAAGGGCTGAACAAAAAAAACTCAAACTTTTACTACACTGTGTTATTAGCGACTTCCTGCAATACATTATTTGACAACATTTGCTACACTCAACCTGTACTACACTGCATTATCAGTGGTCTGCTAGAACACATTATTTGACATTTGCTACACTCAACCTGTACTACACTGTATTATCAGTGGTCTGCTAGAATACATTATTTGACATTTGCTACACTCAACCTGTACTACACTGTATTATCAGTGGTCTGCTAGAATACATTATTTGACAACATTTGCTACACTCAACCTGTACTACACTGCATTATCAGTGGTCTGCTAGAATACATTATTTCACAGCATTTGCTACACTCAACCTGTACTACACTGCATTATCAGTGGTCTGCTAGAATACATTATTTCACAGCATTTGCTACACCGTTATTTTGGAATATACACAAAGTGAAATTTCAAACTTGCAGCAAAACAAGAACAGAAAAACTACAGTAGAAAGGTTGGACAAATGCAAGAATGCCAACAAACATTATGCAGCAATTAGCGATGAAATCGGTCATTTTAATCTTGCCAATTCAACTATGGTTTTTGTGGGCCTTCTACCCCTTTTCCCCATTTTTTTTTGTTTTTCCTCTTTTTCTGTTAGTCTTCATTAAGAAAATGACACTGGGCCTCTAAACTTGTTCTCTCCTTTTTTCTTTTTCAGATTTAATTGAACAAAAACAAAACAAAAAGGCTGTAATTAGTACATTTGCACTATTAATTGGAAATCACAGACTGCTGGGAGAGATGCAGATGGAGCAGTCTATCAATGGGCTGGGAGTGCTATGACCTGGGTAACGAGCATGTCCCTGAGCTACAGCAAAGCAAAGGACGAGGAAATCAGGGAACAGGACACATCAGTAACATACCTGCAATCATACTAATCTACGTATAAAATTAAAGGCAAACATTTATCACACCACATTCTGTAGAATAAGAATTGAAGGTAAAGGTGTCCCATAATCTGTGTGGTCGTTGGGGAGGGAGGTATCCGAGACCTCAGCTTCTCTAGAGGCCAGCATATTGAGGGCGATGCCCATCTCCTCTCTCTGGCTGCTTCATCTTTTCTGTCCCTAAAGAGGGCAGGTGCCCATTCACAGCTGACTACTGAAGCCAAGGCACGCAACAGTTAATCATCTGCTTGGTACAATGCTCAAAGCTGCCTAACCTTAGCTTGGGGAAAATGAGTGTTCTGGCCACTAAGCTATAATGTACCCCAATGACAAAAGGAAAAAATTAACTCGGTTTAAGATGTCTGCAGATTTTTTTTTTAGATCAAAATACCGCATTGTTTTTTCTTACTGTGCCATTCCAATACTTTCTACACCTCCGGCCTTGGGAAAAAAGCAATAGCGAGTTTTAGTCCAGTGTTGGTTACAGAAGTAAAGCCAGCTCTATCTATAAACTACAGCCATACAGAAGTTTGCCTTCTGTCATTTAGGTAACTTCTGGGTAGGCTGCAGAATGTAGCATACACTGGTGATAATAAATACCTGATGTAGACCATTCCCTAGATCATCCTATCACAAAAATCCTATCACACACACACACTTACACACACACTTACACACACACACACACACACACACACACACACACACACAAAAGACTATAAACCTAGGTTCCGTGTGCGAACGCATGCAGAACATCTTGCACACATGTAAAATCCTATTCCTCTTTTGGAAAGAGTAGGCCAGGAATGGATGACAAAATTTACAAAACTGCATACACACAGGGACTGATGGAAAAAAGCACACGAGTGCTTATTCCATGATCGTCGATATAAAATAATAGATAAATAACACACACACACACACTGAACAAACCCTCTACCCCTGCTTTTAATAACCCATTTCTGCAATGCATTATCACAGTTTCCCAGCACCTTCCCCTATGATCATTCATTTCTGCATTCTAAAACCAGTGCTTCCTACTTCTGTTTTTAGATAAACTTCTAAATGCACCCCCTTCAACTGATTATTCCATCACTCATTCTAAACCCAGCACCCTCTACTTCTGTTTTTATGCAAACTTTTTTTTAAACCCTCCCCATCTTCACCCACCCCTGAAGCTAATCAGAAGTTTGCCTGTCCCCTGTCCCCATCCTTAGTCTTTATACCTCTCTCCCCGTCACTACATACCACAACATTATAACACCCCTCCCCCTTCCTAGCATCCTTTTTCGAAAAATTCTTGCACCCATCCTACCAACACCAATAAAAATTCTTTTAGCCATTGTGCCAGCATATGCCATTATCCACCTGCCTTTTGTGTCCACATGTGGGGTCAGGGTTAGTGTCGAGGTTATTGTTAAGAGTTAGTGTTAACAGTTAATAGTGGGCAAGGGTTGTCTGTCAGATGGTCGGTCTGAATGTTAGAATTCATGTGGACACAATAGCACGTGTTAACTGGTATGTAGCTAAAGACACAATGTTACCTACAAATTAAAACCTGGACGCTGCTTTGTTTTAGTGCACCCTCTGCTCTAAATATGTATCCAACCCCTACTAAAACCACATTTCCCTCCCTCCCTGTCCTTCCAACCCGATGTCTCCTCCCCCACAACCACACACACACACACACACACACACACACACACACACACACACACACACACACACCTCACATAAAACTATACAACGCCAATGTTTTGTGAAATAAATTCTTAAAATAATAAAAGCCTACAACTACCATAAAATCTGACTGATGTACTTGATACCACACAAGAATGATCTACTCCTGGCAAATCATTACAGATTTGCTCACAATGCTGGAAAACTTGCCAATTCTACCCACAAAAAATTAACTGCCCTAATACGTCAGAGGTGGCCACAGCACAGATTTCACAACAGGAGTAAGTAATCCTGATGACCAGGATTTTTTTTTCATTTTAGGATTTTTGAGCCTATCTACTTCAGCCAAAGTCAAAGCCTATTTCATTGTCTATTTTCCAATTCCTTTTTTGATGTATCTGACACTTTGCTTCCCAGCGACCATTTAGGTTATGGTACTCGTATACCAATTTTCTAATGACTAAAAAAGTCTCTACAAAAAGCAAAAAAGCACTGCCATTTAGCATCTGAGCCTTGAGCACAAAGAGACATCCACAGAAATGTTCTGCATTTTTATTGGCTTTAAAGAAAAAGTTTACTAATTTGTCTATTTTGCCATCCTTCTTCGGTGGTACATTACATTGTACACGCTTTACTGAAAAAAGCAGCCTTAAGCACATTTCCCATAGGTATTGATCGCCTACTCTTTTGTCTCCTGGCAAAACATAGGGGGGGGGGGGGGTAAGAGTAATCGGAGAAAGTTCTTGAAAAGTCATTTAATTTTTCCTCAAAAGGCAACATCTTTTTCACCACAGAAGTCTGTGTGAACTGTATCATTGAAACAAAATTTGTAGGCAAGTATTTATAAATACTCATAACCCATTAAATAGATAAATAAATACATTTTCTTCCAGTCTAATACACATCTACTTCAACTTGAACTTAAAATTGATTTCAGGATGTTTGTATGGCAGTATCAATCTTTTCTAGAATACATATTTTTCACAAAATATCTGCAACAGTTTTCGTTTGTCTGGATACTATTTTTATGTAAAGTACATGCACTCAAAATAGTACAATTCTCAATGCAATATATTTGTGAGATAATCACACATAGGATATCAGCTTATTTCTTGAAATGATTTTTTACAATGTGAAGTTCCATCATTACCAAGAAAAATTCTGCAAGGCTGTTTCTATAGAACTATACTTAGAAATCATCTGTTCAAAATTCATAATACTAATATTCGTCAATCTTCTGTGGTCATAAATTGTGTTTTAATGAGTTAACTGAAGAGAATGTAGTGTATGAAATGATTTCGTTTTCTGATTACATTTTTCAAATGAAACATTTTATAAAATAGTTGGGCGTTTGTACAGTACTGCTACAAAATGGTAACAGTTTTTTTTTTATAAATCTGTCTGCACAGTCAGACAGTGAAAGTACAAGTGTTTTGCTGTAGAAGAAATCTGAGCTTAAATACAAAACTGTTTAAACACCTAACAGTTTACACAAAATGTTGAATAAAAACCTAAAAGAGCTCAATCACAGAGAGAATGTCATGTAGGCCTAGTTTTCAATCTCACCAAACCATTTCTTATTTGTACATGACATGCATGGGACAACCAAACCAAGTAAGTGACCATGACTTGTCCATGTTAACTGTAGTTTGCATAAAAGGAATGGTAACTAGTTTTCTCAAGCTTCTTTACGAGTTTTAGCCAACTTGGGGTAAATCTGCATCCTATCAATAAATCACTACCTCCTGTTTCACTTGCACTACAAATACAGGTTTTTTCACTTGTTCGAGACTTACCAGAACTACACAAACCAAACACACAAGAGTTTCTGTGAATTAAAAAAAAAAACACCAACGTTTACACCACATGAATCAACCAAGTGCAGTGTCTGATAAATCCTAGCTTCAGAAATGTTTGATTTTTTTCATTTAAGTATTGCTGAACTTATTTTCATCTCCCTAGCCTCATAAACCCATGGCAAATCCAAAGCAGAAACCAAATACTTTTAAAAATGATGGCACACATTTCTGCTGGAATGTTGCAGTACACATCACTTAAGTGTTGATACCAGTCCAACAGAACTGTTTAAAAAAAACCCAGGGATGAAATGATTTCAACACAAAGGGCTTTATGTAGTGGCAGAGATCAGTCAAATCGTATTTTGATGTAGAGTATGATACATGCAGGTCAATGTCAACTGGAAGTGTTGAATGGACACCACGATCAGACAATTTCGCTTGTAAAAAAAACTACGTGGCTATAAAAAACATTCAAGTAGAAGACCACAAGTACAGCTATGTTCCAAGTACAGCTATGTTCCAGACTACTTCATCGTATGTCTTCAGCACCACTCCAGCCTCCACTGCAGGTCTCCAGTCTCCAGGCCCTGAAAGCAGTTAACAGGAGAATGAAAAAGGAGGACAAGGAGGCAGAGGTCTGGGGGAGAGAGAGACGGGGGAGAGAGGAGAGGGGGGGGGAGGGGGGGGGAGGGGGGGGAGGGAGGGAGGGAGGGAGGGAGGGAGAGAGGAGAGAGAGAGAGAGAGAGAGAGAGAGAGAGAGAGAGAGAGAGAGAGAGAGAGAGAGAGAGAGAGAGAGAGAGAGAAGAGAGACAGACAGACAGACAGACAGACAGACAGACAGAGACAGACAGACAGACAGACAGCAGACAGACAGACAGACAGACAGAGACAGACAGATAGGCCAAGATAGGAAGACTGACATTTTCTGAACGAGTTAAGACTGATCTAAAAAAAATTGTATAAAAGACGGATTTGCACTAAAGAAGGGAAAACTCTCATATCTGTAATCAGCATTACTGGCTATCCAACAGCATTATCTCAACAAACTACTAATTTGAACATAACACTTTGAAGCAAATTAAATTCATAACTACCTTCCCATAATTTTTTTAAGTGAAATGCTCGTCATTTGATTTCATTATCTTTAAAAGATGAACATTTACAATCTCTCCAAACACGTCACAATTCCTCTCAGTTTTAAAACAAGTGATTTTCAAACAAATCTCTCCTTTTAACACATCAGTCACCAACATTATCTCCAGAATAAAATGCCCTACCTTTCTTCAGAAAGCATAGGTTGGGATCACTTGTCAGGTCAGGTCACAGGCACATAAGGCAGGTCCTGATGGATGTCCTCACTTGTCAGGTCACATGCACATATGACCCAGATGACTTTAACCACCCCGTTAGGACCCATGTATGAAAGGATAACAACACCCCAAGAAGAGAGAGAGAGAGAGAGAGAGAGAGAGAGAGAGAGAGAGAGAGAGAGAGAGAGAGAGAGAGAGAGAGAGAGAGAGAGAGAGAGGGAGAGGAGAGATTGGAAAAGTGACAAATTTTCTGCACGAATTACGACTGATCTAATAATATATATATATATATATATATATATATATATATATATATATATATATATATATATATATATATATATATATATAAAAGATGGATTTCCACTCTAAACAACGGAAAACTCATCTGTAGTCAACATTACTGGAAATCCAACAGTGCTATTTCAAAAAGTACTCATTCGAACATAGCACTTTGAAGCAAAGTGAGTTCAATCATAACTGCCTTCTCATAATAAAAAATCGACTTCATTGACGAAGTCATTTGATTTCATTGTCTTTAAACATAAAAAGTTATAATTATTGTCTTAACACACTGTCACAAATCTTATGTGTCAATTGTTTTTAAAACAAGTCACCTTTAACAACTGATTGTTTAAACAAATCTCTACTTTTAACACATTCAGTCACCAAAATTATCTTCCTACTTTTAACATTTTATCTCCACAAACAACTTGTCAATGTATTTCAACGGAACAGCCTACTCATTTTCAGACAAAATAAATGACTTTTTAAAAAAGTCGAGTATGAAGACAGTAATTTTCTCACCTGTATCACGGCAGAAGCATGTCTTGAGCCCCCACCCCCACCCCCCTCATGCAGGCAGTTGCAGCATCAGAGGTAGAAGTAAACTGTTGACAGACTTCAACACAGGTCCAGGAAGATCTCAACTGGCGCTCGGTTCTTTTGTCTGGATGGACATGGAACAGTGCCTGGCGGTAGTCGACTTTGGTGGCACTCTCCCGGCTCACGAAGTACCTGGTAAAACAGATGTACATCACAACGTGAGTGATAGAGGAATAAACAACAAAAAAGGAGGAAAAAGCAGGCAGAAAATAGATTAAAATAATAGAATTAAGACGGGACCATCAAAGCGGTCATTCAAAGAAAAGTACACGAGTAAGAAGAGAGGTAGGAAAGGATAAAATAAAATAAGATTAGAGTCTCTTAAAAAAAGGGGAAAATGTGCAAGTCTGAAGTAACAAACCTCTTGGAGTTTAAGGAACAGAAAAAAGCTACGATGGATAGACAATGGACAAGTGACTCACAAAGACAAAAACAGATTAGACTGAAAAAAATATCTGGTCAGAAAAACACACGGATGGACACTTAATATTGTAAAATGCCTTACTTTTAAAGCACAGGTCGTGATGGCTGCTCTCACACTTGTCAGGTCACAGGCACGTATGATCCACATGACTTTAACCACCCGGTTAGGACCAGTGTATCAAAGAATAAGTAGGAGGATGGATCTATCCCAGAGAAATGATCTAAAAATGGCTTGACAAAGTTACAACCCCTAATGACCACTGTAATGATCTGAGAATGGCCAAAGTTACAACCCCTAATGACCACTGTAATGATCTAGAATGGCCAAGTTACAACCCCTAATGACCACTGTAATGATCTAAGAATGGCCAAAGTTACAACCCCTAATGACCACTGTAATGATCTGAGAATGGCCAAAGTTGCAACCCCTAATGGCCACTGTAATGATCTGAGAATGGCCAAAGTTACAACCCCTAATGACCACTGTAATGATCTAAGAATGGCCAAAGTTACAACCCTAATGACCACTGTAATGATCTAAGAATGGCCAAAGTTACAACCCTAATGACCACTGTAATGATCTAAAAATGGCTTGACAAAGTTACAACCCCTAATGACCACTGTAATGATCTGAGAATGGCCAAAGTTACAACCCCTAATGACCACTGTAATGATCTAAGAATGGCCAAAGTTACAACCCTAATGACCACTGTAATGATCTGAGAATGGCCAAAGTTACAACCCCTAATGACCACTGTAATGATCTGAGAATGGCCAAAGTTACAACCCCTAATGACCACTGTAATGATCTGAGAATTGAATGACAAAAGTCACAGTCTCTAATGACCAATGAAATGATATAAGAATGGAGTTACAGCCCCTTGAGACTACTGAAAAAATGTGATAGTACCAGCCCCTCATAACCACTGTGATGATGTAAGAATGGAGTGAGTCCCAGCCCCTCATAACCACTGTGATGATGTAAGAATGGAGTGAGTCCCCGCCCTTCATGACCACTGTAATGATGTAAGAATGGAGTGACAAGAGTCCCAGCCCTTCATGACCACTGTGATGATGTAAGAATGGAGTGACAAGAGTCACAGGCCTCATGACCACTGTAATGATGTAAGAATGGAGTGACAAAGAGTCGCAGCCCTCATGACCACTGTGATGATGTGAGAATGGAGTGACAAAGAGTCACAGGCCCCCACGACTAACGATTTAAGAATGGAGAAACGAGTCCAGCCCCTCATGACCAATGTATCCAAACCGTTGATGATGGAGACACCAAGATCACTGGTACCAGGATTGCTCTCCTCTCAACTCCACCTTCCCCCTTTTTTGGTTCTAGGTTTATTCTATTTTGGTTTAGCTAACTCATTTTATTCTCTAGTGGTTTACTTTTATCAAAGTTTTGGGTTTATTTTACTAAATTTTAGTTTTATTTCGTGTCTAAAGTTATTATCTCCCTAACTTTGGGGGGTAAGGTGAGTTGTTTGGGCTTTTTAAATTATTTTTTTTTCAATTTTAAATTGTATTCATTTTATTTTAACTCGTTTAGTGAGGAGCATTGATGCAACCAGAAGCTTGGTGTCCAGTGATCGTTTGAAGATAACTGACCAGGCAACCATGCAGAACACACACAGACCCTCAGGAACAAACTTTGGCTACAGAAGAAGGAATCTTAAAAAGTGAGACCAGTATCTTTTGTGACCATGGTAGACACTGCACAGGTTCCTTAAGAACATGCTCTGAACTCCAACAATTTAGTCCAGCATTTCACCAAAAACTATGAAGCTGAACAAATCTCCGAAACGATCTCCGAAAACTATCTCCAAAAACCATGAAGCACAACAAATCTCTTAAAACTATGAAGCTCAACAGAAATCTCCAAAAACTGAGCACAGCATACCTCCAAAAGCTATGGAGCACAGCATACCTCCGAAAACTATGAGCACAGCATACCTCCAAAAGCTATGGAGCACAGCATACCTCCGAAAACTATGAGCACAGCATACCTCCGAAAACTATGGAGCACAGCATACCTCCGAAAACTATGGAGCACAGCATACCTCCGAAAGCTATGGAGCACAGCATACCTCCGAAAGCTATGGAGCACAGCATACCTCTGAAAACTATGGAGCACAGCATACCTCTGAAAACTATGGAGCACAGCATACCTCCGAAAACTATGGAGCACAGCATACCTCCGAAAGCTATGGAGCACAGCATACCTCCGAAAGCTATGGAGCACAGCATACCTCCGAAAGCTATGGAGCACAGCATACCTCCGAAAGCTATGAAGCACAACAAATCTCCGAAAACTATGAGTACAGCATATCTCAATCCTGAAGCTTATGATCTCATGCTCTAATACCTCATCCATAGATTTCCCTTATCCTCCATTCTTAATCCTTTGATAACAAGGGCCTAACAAGGCTAAGTTATCATCATGTTTCACACTGTACAAAGTTGATGGGAAATAGCTGGAAAACAAAAACAAATGTATCATAGATATGACATTGTCTAATAACAGGGAAGGGGACAAAGAGACGGGGAGGGGGAGAGGGAGAGGGAGAAAGTGAGTTCAGGAGGAAAAGAGAGACAAAGAGATAGCGGGAGGGAGGCAAGGCAAGGCAAGGCAAAATTCTTTTATTCGAGGATAATAGATAAGCACTCGTGTGCTTTTTTACATCCAGTCCACGCCCTTTTCAGGGATAACATTAAGATAAAAAAAATAAAAATAATAGCCACAACAGAGAGAGAGAGAGAGAGAGAGAGAGAGAGAGAGAGAGAGAGAGAGAGAGAGAGAGAGGGACAGGGAGGGAGGGAGGAGGGAGAGAGGGAGGGAGAGAGACAGACACAGAGACAGAGACAGACCGACACAGACAGAGAGACGGACACAGACAGGCAGACAGACGAACGGATGGACAGACAGAGATAGCGAGAGAGACAGACAGACAGACAGACAGAGAGACGAATATTTTAATGATGGTAATTGGATAAGCCATAAGCTTCTTTAGACCAGGTCCTCAGAAAAACAACAACAAAAGAACCCAACAATAAGGAAAAGAAATAAGCCAAAGAACTGTAATTGAATCAGCAAGTTAATAAACAATTCAAGGACACCATAACAAAATCACGTAGTTATTTTACATAACCACTAAAGGTATCCAATCGAGAGAGAGGAGAAGAGAGAGAGAGAGAGAGAGAGAGAGAGAGAGAGGGTGGGATTGCGATTGAGTGAAGGAGAGAGAGAGAGAGAGGGAGAGAGAGAGGAGAGAGAGAGAGAGAGAGAGGAGAGGGAGAGAGAGAGAGAGAGAGAGAGAGAGAGAGAAAATGATTCACATTTTAAAGATTGAATATCCATTTTTTAGAAAGAAACTCCTGTATCCACTAAATTACCAAAGGAGCATAATGAAAGCAAAGAAAAAAACCACACAAACAGGTCATAATGTAAAGAGACCCAGTGAAAGTAAGGAAATAAAGGAAAAGGAGAACCGACTGACTGGCAGCTGAAAAAAAAACAGTTTCAAATTTAGTCCTGAACTACCCAGGTTCGTTTTAAATAAATCGTGTTCCTGGAAAAAGTTTTTTTTAACAGTTTGATATTAAAAGTTTAGATATAAACTTTGTTTTCAATTCTTGACCTCAAATTCTATTCTAACAATGTTAAAATGGCGGCTTATACTTAAGAAAAAGACGTTGACGACTTCGAAGCTTAAGCTTGTACATCGAAAATACCTGTTATGAATAGTATTTGCTTTCGTAAGAATTTCTGGTTGGCGTGCGGAACAATGGATCCATTATATTCGGAACCTCACTGCAGAGAAGACTAACCAGCATCACACATCCATCTCAGTGGACGGTCTCTGCAAACTGACGCCATCTTTGTGCCCAAAACAAGAGTCCCCTATGACGTTCCAAGGCACCTATATCAGTGCACTGGAATATTCTGCACCCAGCTTTTTTACCAATCGGCAACAAACGACCATTTGCTGATAATTTTCCTCCAGGATACTTGCTAAGCTAAAAGCACACCAACCTATTGAAGCAACCATCAAATTCTACAACTTTTACAGGGAACACATCACTTTTTCTCGTTTTCGGGTTTTGTGGGGGTGTTTGTTGGGGGGGGGGGGGGGGATATTCAGTGTAGTAAGATTCCAATATAATCTAGTTTAGCCATGCAGGGAGAGAGAAAGAGAAAGAGCACATGGAAAGTTTGCCCCCACTACTTCGGTTTTTTATTCGCCTATTTTTAAAAAATAATTTTGAATAATCCTCTCCATTTTCCATATTTAATTTCAAATGTGTAAAAACAGTTAAAATAACTAGCCCGAGGTCATAAAAAGAACGGCACCACTTACCTGTGACCTAAAAAAAAGGTCTACAAAGAGCAGCAACAGTCAACGGGACTTGCAGCTTCTGCATTTCAACAGCAAACTGGACTCAACTGAACAGTGAAGTGCGCATGCCTAGTTAGGCCTAGTCAGCGCCCTCTGTGGGTGAACAAACTTGCTTTCCTCGTGCATCACGGACCATGGCCCTGCTGATGGCTATATCAGCTTTGCACTTTTACCAGCCGCCATGGCACAGTGGTTAGCGCCTTGGATTTCGGACTGGAAGGTTGCGGGTTCGAATCCCCTAAGAGTCATAGGAATTTTTTGGACTCTGGCCGGCTCCTACCCAAAGTGAGTGTGCTGTGGGATCAGTGGGAAGACTAGGACCACACAGTTAAGCTTCATCCACTTTGGAGATGCGAGTTTGAGAGTGTTGCTCAAACTACCCTACCAACACTACAGGTGTCTGCATCTCTCGGGCCTGGTTGACACCGGGAAATATTATGATAACAGGCATTGAGTACAACCCTGTCAAGTAGTCTCAAAGCATGTACACTTCCACAGCAGCATCATTACATCATCCTCATTATCATTGATTATCATGCAATACAAAAGTCTTTGATTCGGTGGTCCCAATTGCTCTTGTCTCATAGTGACCTCAGATTTGGTTTCTCCATACACTCCTGTGCCTGTGGTGAGTTTGTGTCAAAGCCTTTGGGGTTGGGGGTTTGCGAGGGACGGTCCTTGGAGGGATATGGTGCTAGTTGTAACCTCCAGTGGGCAATTCACTCAGTCTGGCTCTGCGAATGTGCTAATGCTGTTGTTATTAGGGGCTTAGTAGGTGGTGTCCTGCGTATGTTAGCTCTAAACAGGCACCACTGAACACCACCAAAGTGACCCAGCAGCAGTGCAGGGCCCCTCTGGCTGGTGGCCCTAGGCGGCCTGATATTGATGGGCTCCCTGTGGACTCCTGACCCTGGGGATGAGACATAACTAATCTGGGTATGGCTGTGGTGGGGATATTTTATTCATTCATTTATTATTCATTCTTTTATATCAAGGATAATGGAATAAGCAATCATGTGGTTTTTTACATCCAGTCCCCG
>CM060316.1:116266834-116271834 GCA_030674155.1 Stramonita haemastoma
ACACACACACACACACACACACACACACACACACACACACACACACACACACAAACACACACACATGGCACTAGGAAAACGTCTTCTGGACAATCATTTACGCAAACTCTTTTCTGTGGCACTACTTTGCCAATAGTTGACTATGTTTCATCCCTCTGGGTTAGCTGCAGTAAAACTAATGTAACATTCATTCATCGATTATATAAAAGAACACTAAAACTTGTCCTATTAAAATCAAGCTACCTAACCATCAATGATTATAAGCAAACAAATATTCTTACATTCCAAAACAGACTTTATTTTAATGAAGCTCTATATGTTAAAAAAAAAAAAAAAAAAAAAAGTTGTCAATGGAAATGCCCCTCCCAAGATCACCAATAGATTCAACATTAATGAGCACAGGCATTACCATCTACTAACATTTCCCCAGACCCAGAAATAATCTTTACAAGACTAGCTTCTTATATTCAGGTAGTGAATGATTCATGGAACAAGCTCCCAAAACGTTTAAAATATATCAAAAGCAAAAATCAGCTCAGGAATCAGTTGAAAAAACACGCAATGCACTTGTGCAAAAACGTATAAGAACTTATCCATGTCCAGATTAATTGTATTGGTACTCTCTGCTCCCCTAAAAATCTTTCAGGTATGATTTATGGTGACTGGAAATAAAACACTTTGCATGCTATATATGTATGTGGAAGAAGATAATTTTGATATTTTTTTTTTGTTCATGAAAGGGTATAAGTGATATACGTAAACACGTGGACAATTTGCAAATTTAAATACAATGGAAAAGGAGAAAATCAAATGACTGACCTGATGGTTAGATTGGTCACTTTTTTCATGCATTTTTTCTTACCCAGTTCAATAGGCTCAACATAATATTTTTAAAATTGTATTTTATTTAGTGTTATTAATAATGGGATTAATAGCGGTATTAAATTCATATTGTTTTGATTAGTAGTTAGGGCCTTTTTGTTTTTGTTTTCGTTTGTTTTTTGTTGTTGGTGGTGGTGTTTTTTTGGGGGGGTTGTTGTTGATATGTGTCAGGGTTTTTACTTATTAGTATAATCATTTTTTTTTAATTATGATACTTGTGTCTGGATTTTCCCCATTCCCGTCTGTTCCAACCTTCTTTTTGTGTTAGTTGTGGTTTTTTGTTGTTTTTTTCAGTGGTGATGGGTATCATCATACTGCATCGTTATTGTAGATTTTTTGTTTCTTTTTTTCGTTTATTTCTTTGTTGTTGTTGTTGTTGTTTATTTTTTATATTTCCCCCTCCTTTTTCATATAAAGTATGAAGATATTGTAACCTGTGGTGATGGGCATCATCATACTGTATCGTTATTGTGGATTTTTTGTTTCATTTTTCGTTTATTTCTTTGTTGTTGTTGCTGTTGTTGTTGTTTTTTACTTTTGATATTTTCCCCTCCTTTTTCTTACAAAGTATGAAGATATTGTAACCTAAGATGAATTGTTTGATTGACATTTTTTCAACTTTAAATAATCGTATAAGTGATATTGTAACTGATATACTTTGTTTGTTTAAATACTTTATGGTTTTGTAAACTCTAAATGTGTGCAAACGCGTATGTGCATACGTATCGTGTGGCGAGCGCGCCTACGCGCGCGAGTTTGTATGTGTGTGTGTGTTTACCCACACTTGTCTTGTTTACACACACACACACACACACACACACACACACACACACACACACACACACACACACACACACACACACACACACACTCACACACACACACACACACACACACACACACACACACACACACACACACAATTTAAAATGTATCAAAAACTAAAATCAGTTTAAGACAGATGAGAAATCATTTAACGAGTGAATTTTAAGGAACTGACATAAATCAATTAACCGTGATTAAAACAAATGCAGCAGCACTCTCTGCATCCCTTGAACATATTTCAGATGTGATTTTTAGGGACTGGAAATATCGTACTGTTACATGCTCTGTGTGTGTGTGTGTGTGTGTGTGTGTGTGTGTGTGTGTGTGTGTATGTGTATGTGTGTGTGTGTGTGTGTATGTGTGTGTGTGTGTGTGTGTGTACGTGTACGTGTACGTGTGTGTGTGTGGGGGGGGGGGGGTGAAAAGTGAGAGACTATTTTTTATCAAATTTTAAGCTATCGATAATACTAATGGAAACCTTGCATAATTTGCCAATTTTACAAGTGTGGAAAGGAGAAAACCAAATGGATGAAGTGATGATATTGTGACTTGATTTTTTTCTTTTCTTATTTTTTTATGTCCTTTTTTAAAAATCCAAATAACAGGTTTTATCATGAATGTTGTTTTTGATGTTATTAATGATGGGAATGGGATGATGGTGAAGGACGGTGGCAGGATGGTTAAGACGTCCGCCTGCCAATATGTAAATCGTGAGGTTCTGGGTTTGTACCCAGCCTCGCCCTTTCTACCCAGTTTGACGAAAAAAATCGAGCTGAATGTCAAAGTCATTCGGATGAGACTATAAACCGAGGCCCCGTGTGCGAACGCACGCAGAACATCTTGCGCACACGTTAAAACCCCGTTCCGCCTTTCGGAAGAACAGACCATCGTGTGCCTGTAGGAGCCGATGACAAAATGATTAAAAACCAGCATACACACAGGTGTCTTGTTAGACACCATCCCTGAGGAGAAATCGGGGAGTTGGAGTCCCAGGGCGGCTCAGGGCTGTACATGGCAACGTTCTGGCGGCTCCTGCGACGGCACTGGAACCATTCGTATCGGTCATTGCCTTTCCAATGGGCCATTCCAGTAGCGTGGAGAGGGGGGGGGGGGGGGTCTGCTGCATGAGTAACAGCTTGCCCTCCATACATACTTACCCAGGCTTTGCGCTCTAAAGACTAGAGCGCAACTCCATAGTCTTCCGAGACTGATGGGTGCCTACTACTACTACCACTACTACTACTACTACTATCTACTACTACTACTACTACTACTACTACTACTACTACTACTACTCTGCTGCTGCTGCTGCTGCTGCTGCGACTACTACTACTACTACTACTACTACTACTACTACTACTACTACTACTACTACTACTACTACTACTACTACTGATGAGATAATTTATCTTATTAAAATTGTTATTGTCTTGTTTGATAGTCTAGCTAACAATGAATTAAAAAAATGTATTATTATTATTATTATGTATGGGTTCTTGATTGTTTGTCAAACTTACATTATTGGCATTATCTTTGTTTGGCTGATTGTTCATGCTCTTCCCTTCCTCTTGGACCCCCCCCCCCCCTCCTCCCCCTCTTCCCCGGTCAATCGCATGTTTTATTGTTGTGTTATTGTTGTCAGTGGTGATGGGTAATTATCATATTATTGTAAATTTCTATTATTATCATTATGAGAGATTTTAGTTTGAGATTTTGTTAGTTTGATTGTTTTGGAATGAATATCAAATTTAGGGTGTTTTGTTACTGTTTTTTTTTTTCCTTTTTATTTTGTTTGTTTGTTTTGTTTCCAATCTTTTTAAATAAAGTACAAGTAAAGGAATAGTGGATATTGTAACCTGATATAACTGTTTGAATTTTTATGATGTGATTTTTTGCTTCGATTAACTTTTAACTCAGAGCGTGTGTGCATGTGGTGCTCGGGTATATAATTATGATGATAATGATAATAATAATGATAATAATGATAATAATAATAATAATAATAATAATAATAATAATAATAATAATAATAATAATAATAATAATAATAATACATGGAATTTATATAGCGCTATATCTTGTAAAAACAAATCAAAGCGCTTGCATTTGACCTATACAACACACAAGCAATCAATAACAATTTATAGTTTTAGCAAATTCGAATGTACACACACACATGCATGCTCACACACACGCACACGCACACGCACACGCACACGCACACACATGCACGCACGCACACACACACACACACACACACACACACACACACACACACACACACACACACACACACACACACACACACGGGCGCGCGCGCGCACTTATAAAGGTTATACACTTTGGCAGGTAGATGTTGAAGGCAGGCACAGATAAGATATAGACAGAAGGAGAGAATCTTAGGTTTGAAATAAGTGTCTTAAGGTTGGATTTGAAAGTGTCATAAGTAGCCCTTTGCCGGAGGGAGAGAGGAAGGTCGTTCCAGATCAATGGACCAGAAACAGAGAAAGAGCAGCGGCCAACGGTAGATAGGTTGAATCTGGGTATATTAAGGACAAGGTATCTGCCGACGAGCGGAGGGAGCGAGAAGATGTGTACAAGTGAAGACATTCACAGAGGTAGGAGGGTGCAGTTTTGTGGAGGCATTTGTAACAGAGGGTATTGATCTTGTAGTTTACTCTCTGTGGTATGGGCAGCCAATGAAGAGATTGCAAGAGAGGGGTAATGTGCTCAGATTTTTTCTTTCTGAGGACCAGACGAGCTGCAGAGTTTTGTATACGTTGAAGGGAGTGGATAGATGATGCTGGCAGACCAGCCAAAAGAGAATTGCAATAGTCCAGACGTGAAAGAATAAGAGAAGTGACAAGTTTGGAAGTTGCATCAGTGGACAGGTACTTTCGAATTGCGCTAATACGCCTTAGTTGATAGTAGCATGACTGACAGGTCTGGGTGATGAATTTTTGCATGGCGAGTGTGTTGTCAACAACGACCCCTAGATACTTTACAGAAGTGGATAGTGGAACTGACGTGTTACCGAATTCTATTGAAGTTGTTGAAATAGAGGAGAGTTTGTGTTTGGTGCCTACAAGCATGGCTTCGGTTTTATCTGCATTTAGTTGTAACTTGTTTTGTATCATCCAGTGTTGGATATCTTGAAGGCAGTTGGTCATATTTGTCAAGAGAGATGGCAGATTTTCAGGTGTATCACTGCTTTGAATCTGAGAGTCATCAGCATAAAGTGATAATTGATATGATGATGGTCTATTATAATATTTTAGTATTATGCAACAGTG
>CM060316.1:116279334-116301834 GCA_030674155.1 Stramonita haemastoma
CTCTCTCTCTCTCTCTCTGTCTAACTAGCTAGCTAGCTAGCTAGCTAACTGATCAGCCCCTGACTAGTTCATTGCACTGTTGCCCAGATCTTTCTTTCTTGCTGTCTAAGACACAGTGATTTCTGCAGTGGTGTCAAGATTTTGTTGGGTTTTTTAGCTGTTTCATCTTCTGCTACATTCCCGTCCTGCAGTTCCCAAGCCGCTCATTTCAATCTCCCAGCCACAGCCATACCTAGATCTGTTCTGTCTCATCCCCAGGGTCGGGAGTCCACAGGGAGCCTATCAATATTAGGCCGCCGTGGGGCCACCAGCCAGAGGGGCCCTGCACTTCTGCTTGCTCACTTTGGTGGTGTTCAGTAGTGCCTGTTCTGAGCTAACATACGCAGGACACCACCTACTAAGCCCCCTACTAGCGACAGTATTAGCTCAGTGGCGGAGCCAGACTGAGTGAGCCACCCACCTGATCTGACGACCACCACAACGTCCCTCCAACGACCATCCCCCGAGAACTTCCAACCCCAAAGGCTTTGACACAAACTCACCACAGATGTGTGTGGGGAAACCGAATCTGAGGTCACCATGAGACCAGAACAACGGAGGCTACCGAATCAGAGGCAATTTTTATTATTGCGTGATGATCAATGGTGATGAGGATGATATAATGATGCTGCTGTGGAAGTGCATCTGCTTTGAGACTTCTTGCCAGGGTTGTACTCTACGCTTACTGTCATAATATATTCCGGTGTCAACCGGGCTCAAGAGATACAGACACCTGCAGTGTTGGTCAGGTAATTTTAGCAACACTCTCAAACTCGCATCCATGAAGTGGATGAAGCTTGGCTGTGTGGTCCCAGTCTCCCCACTAAGCCCACAGCACACTCACTCTGAGTAGGAGCCGGCCGGAGTCCGAAAAAT
Organism: Stramonita haemastoma; assembly: GCA_030674155.1. NCBI lineage: Eukaryota > Metazoa > Mollusca > Gastropoda > Neogastropoda > Muricidae > Stramonita > Stramonita haemastoma. The sequence goes on from CM060316.1 coordinate 116,280,250, forward strand.
CCCTATGACTCTTATGGGATTCGAACCCGCGACCTTCCAGTCCGGAATCCAAGGCGCTAAACACTGCGTCATGGCGGCTGGTTGTGATGTCAAGTTAACTATGTCGTTTGGAGAAGCTGTGGGGGACAGACAGACAGACAGAATGACTAACAGACAACAAACAGACTGACGGACAGACAGACACACACACACCCACCGCCCACGCCTCTCTCTCCTCTCTCTCTCTCTCTCTCTCTCTCTCTCTCACTCTCCATCCTCTCTCTCTCTCTCCTCCCCTCCTCTCTCTCTTCCTGTCTGTCTGTCTGTCTGTCTGTCTGTCTGTCTGTCCCGCTGTCTGTCTGTCTTCTCTCTCTCTCTCTCTCCTCTCTCTCTCTCTCTCTCTCTCTCTCTCTCTCTCTCCTCTCCTCTCTCTCCTCTCTCTCTCTCTCTCTCTCCCTCACACCGCACACACACCACACACACACACACACAACACACACACACACACACACACACACACACACCACACACACACCACACACGCACACACACACACACACACACACACACACACGATCATTTTCATAATCATGTTCCGCGCCGCTGTGTTTCCAGAGGAAAACAACTGGCTGTGGATTAGTGTGGCCTACTGGTGGCCGTGGTCGTGATGCTGGCTGTAGCCCTCACCCTGTCAGCCATCTACATCGCCCACTGTCGTACCCAGCAGAGTCACTTCGGCACTGCCTTCACTGCCAGTAAGAGGAGCCCCGACATGCATGCAGGCATAAGCTAACACCTACTACAACAACACGCACGCACGCACGCAAGTACGTACGCAAGCACGCACACTTACTCATTCACTCACTCACTTGGTCTCTGCCTCTGTCTCAGAGAGAAGAGAAGAGAAGAGAGAGGGAGAGAGAGAGATAGAGAGGGGGAGAGAGAATAATGAATGAATGAATGAATAATCTTTATTTTTCAAGGGTTACAGAGTAAGCATTACATACTTTTTTTCATCCGGCCCTTGCCCTGATCAGGGAATAAAGCTAAGAAACCCCCTCTCTACCCCTACATACCAGCATCACCACCAACAGCAGTTCAACGAATATTTTAAAAGAAGAAAATGGGATACAGTCAACAAAACGCGTCATCCTAACTGGATACACTAATAATTATTTCAACAAACGTGTGTGTGTGTGTGTGTGTGTGTGTGTGTGCGTGTGCGTGTGTGTGTGCGTGCGCGCGCGCGCGCGCGCGTGTGCGTGTGTGTATGTGTGTAAGCGGGAAAACAAGCAAAGTAGGCACAAAAGGGGAAAGAAACCATACATGAAAAATATATCTATTAAAAAAAAAAATTCTATATTCAAACGGTAAGAATACAATTTCAATCCAACATAACAACCAAAACACTCCTCTCCATGATAAGTCTAGAATAACATTTGTGAAGGTGAAAGTTGGAAAGGAAAGGAAAGGGAAAGGAAGGAAATGAGAGAGAGAGATTCGGATTCGGATTCGGATTCGGATAGTTTATTCATTAGGCCATGGTCCCTCATGAGGGGGATAGTGAACAAAACATATATCATGAAAACTGTAAAACAAATGAAATAAACAAGCAAATTTTGCCTTTATATTAAGTAACAGAACAGCATGACTATGACATAGCAATTTCTCTTAATCTAAACGATTTAAACAAAAAAGAGACAAATTCCGTAACTCTTTATGTCTAACAGATGCCATTAGTAAGCTTAGTTTGAAAAGACAAGGCTCTTGATAATATTTTGGCAGTATATATCTTTCTCTAATGTCTTGATGGGCTGGACAACATAGCACAAAGTGTACTTCATCTTCTTTATCTGTTCTACACAATGGACAAATCAAATCATTTTCACTGAAGTCTCTGTATCTAAAGTAGTGCGTGGCTAAATCAGACACACCTAACCTGAATCTGGTCAAAATATATTTCAAGTGCAAATCCATATCAATTGTCAAATACAATTTCAATTCATGCGAACTGGAAAATGTTCTATACAGGCAAAATCGTTCACTATTTTGAATGTGGTCATCCCAGTCTTGCCATATGCTATCAATCAGACGTTGACGGAAAGCTTTAATGAACAAGTTTATACTACCAACACCTTGATTTCGCCATACATCACCAAAGCCATGTTTATTTAGACAGACACGTACATCTGTAACCCAGTTATTTTTTCCTCTAATATCTAGTTCATACAACATTTTATAAGCCTTAAAAGGAATTCTTGTTTCGTCCATCTGCAGAAGTTTAAGCCAATAACGTATGGTTTGTACAACAGAATTTATGTAAATTGGGTATCTATTTGTTTCACCGTAAACAAAATCATTAGGAGTTCGCCTATCAACACACAAAAATCTCTTTAAAGCATACAAGTGTAAGGACTCACAATGACTAGCTGCATTACTTAACCCCCAAATGAGAGAGAGAGAGAGAAGAGAGAGAGAGAGAGAGAGAGAGAGAGAGAGAGAGAGAGAGAGAGAGAGAGAGAGAGAGAGAGAGAGAGAGAGAGAGAGAGAGCATCTTCAAAATACATCGTCATTAAAACAAACCAATCAATATTTCAAAACGCTCACACTTCTGTAAAAAAAAAACTATCGTCAATGAAACCTATAAGCTCATATTGTGGCCAGTCCTAACAAGGAAAAGAAAACCCCGAAAGCAAACAACAAACAAAAGAGCAAGATTATATAAAAAAAAACAATCAAATATTGACGGAACAACATTTAAGGTTATAAATATAAATAGACAGACAGACAGACAGACAGACAGACAGACAGACAGAGTTACTGTCTCATCCATCTATATCTTTTCCCCCATGCGACGCTATTCTGTTCCCTCCTGTTAAAAAATCAACCAACCAACCAACAAGCCCACCCACCCACCTACCTACCCACCCTCCCACCTATCCCCCCACTAACCAAACAACAAACCAACCAGCTGGTGGAGGGGGGATGTGAACACAGTTCCAGGCTTCTGAAGACGAGCGTCACTGACAGGAGGGGATGGCTCAGTGGTCAGAGCGCTCGCTTTTCCCCAGCCACGGTTAAGCAGCATCGAGCGTAGTTACCAAGTGGATGGGTGACCGTTTGGACGCCTTGGCTACAGTGCAGTTCACCCAGTGCTAGCTCCTAGAGAAGATGAGGTCTCTAATGCCTCACTCCTTTGAGACCATACAGACAGTATTGCCAAAGCTTACCTTTACCTCACCATTACCTATTGCCAAAGCTTACCTTTACCTCACCATTACCTAAGCTTACCTTTACCTCACCATTACCTATTACCAAAGCTTACCTTTACCTCACCATTACCTATTGCCAAAGCTTACCTTTACCTCACCATTACCTATTGCCAAAGCTTACCTTTACCTCACCATTACCTATTGCCAAAGCCTGGCCACAGGCTGGAGGTAGGTGTGAGGAAGCTGCCTTGAAAGACTGGCCTGCTGCCTGCCTGTCCCTCCTGACAGGTGCTGGTGGGAGGGGGGTGTTAGGGTGGGGGGGGAACTTCATGGCAATGGACCGTCTGAAGTGTTAGCAGGTGTAAACATTAATTCCAAGAGTCCTAAAATATCTTAGAAACGCTTTATACTGTATAGTTATGTATGTATGTCTGTGTGTATGCATGATCGAATGTATGTATAGAGAGAGAGAGAGTGGGGTGTTTTGTGTTTATGTAACAGAGTGCAGATATTTGTGACGCTCCACCACGAAGTGAGTCGCTTAGCACATAATGCGCTTTTTAGCTAGACGCCATTAAGGCAGGTGGGGGTAAGGTTGTCAATTTTGAGATTTTGATTGATTATAAAACTATAACACTTATTCTACCTTGTGGTGAAATATTAAGGCATAATTTTGTTTTCTCTTGTCTTTAAACGTGCTTTGAAAATAGCGAAGCCCTCATTCAGACCACCTATTACTATGCTTAACTTGTCAATTTCTCATTTTAACATTTCCTGCAGTCTATCATTTCAATTTGTGATAACTTTTGATAGAATTGTCCGATTTTCAATCTGCTTTTTGTATTGTATAGCTATTTCATTGCATAATAATAATATATCAATAACTAAAAATTGACCTCTGGTGCAATGCGACTCCTTATGTGGTGGAGCGTCACATTTGTTCTGCCGCGACTCTCAGACTCTGACAACTTCTCGGCGACGTCAGCAGGGGAAGGAGGCCACTAAAACGAGGCTGCATCAATACTCCATTTTTCCGCTATGGGCAAAGAGCATGCAACGGAGAGTTTTCAACCACCCCTCAACGAGTATCAACGTCGCGAATCACCGCCCCATCACATTTATGTATATATATAACATATATAACATATATATAACTATATAATTATATATATACAGATATTATAGAGAGAGATTATTTGGTGATATGTATATATATATATATATATATATATATATATATATATATATATATATATATATATATATATATATATATATAATACACAAAGCGAAAGTAAAACAGCCAGCATATATATGGTTCCCCAATACATTTTTATATATTTGACACAAAAGGCTTTCTGAAGTGACATATTCGTTTGTGTATTGTATCATATGTAAGACGCACTTGCACACACACACACACACACACACACACACACACACACACACACACACACACACACACACACACACACACACACACACACTCACACACACTCACACACACACACACTCACACACACACACACCACACACACACACTCACCACACACTCACACACACACACACACACACACACACACACACACACACACACACACACACACACACTCACACACTCACACACACACACACACACACACACACACACACACACACTCACACACACACACACACACACACACACACACACACACACACACACACACACACACACTCACACACTCACACACACACACACACACACACACACTCACACACTCACACACACACACACACACACACACACACACACACACACACACACTCACACACTCACACACACACACACACACTCAGAGCGTTGCCAGTTCAAAACTGGCCTGCACGGTAACTAAAAGCAGCAGTGAGAAGGAAGCAGTGTGATGTGCAGAGTCGCCCTCCTCCCTCCTCCCCTCCTCCCTCGACCCCCCATCGCTCACTCCATCCCCCTCCTCCCCCTCCTCCTCCTCCCCCTCCTCCTCCTCCCCCTCCTCCCTCCCCTCCTCCCCCCTCCTCCTCCCCCTCCTCCTCCTCCCCCTCCCTCCTCCCTCCTCCTCCCCCTCCTCCACCTGCCCCTCCTCCTCCTCCTCCTCCTCCTCCTCCCCCTCCTCCACCTGCCCCTCCTCCACCCTCCCTCCTCCCCCTCCCTCCACCTCCTCCCCCTCCTCCTCCCCCTCCACCTCCTCCTCTGTTACAGCCCCAGAAAAGAGAACCCTGTGGATCAGACTGATGTCTGGTGTGCCGGGCTGTTCCGGACAAGATCACCAGGCGGTGTCCACCTCGGAGGATGAGGAACCTAGACAGACCACCCCCACCGCCCCCAGTCCGCCAGAGAGTGGCGTCGAGAGCCAGAACAATGCCTAGACATACATAGCAAAGAAAACGCTTCACACACACACACACACACACACACACACACACACACACACACACACACACACGCACACACACACGCACACACACACACACACACACACACACACACACACACACACACACACACACACACACGCACACATAGAATAGTCATATTCTTTTTGACTGTCCCGTTTTAAAACAGTGTCTTCCCATCACACGTGAGAACTCTCTGGACAAAATTTTAAGCAACTGTGTGTTGCTGTGTGAACTTGCCTTATCGCTGAAGAAGAGTCCTATTGACAGTTTACTATAGTGCTTATGAACATGTCAGTAGCTTGTTTACGAGACAGAGACATTGATTTCGTGCTCTTTTGTTATTTTTCTAAAAAGTTCTGATTGATTGTTTAACGTTTAATGTTTCACTTTTGGTGTTTTTACTTACTTTTTGTTTCTACCATTGTTTTTTTTTTGGGGGGGGGTGTTTTTGTTTTTTGTTTTTTTGTCTAATATCACTTATGTGAACAGACATTAAACTGAAGAACAACACGCACACACACACACGCACACCTCTCTCTCTGTGTGTGGTTATATTACATATCGTGATTAATTATGTCATATTTTTTAATTTAGTTTGTGATTTGCCTATTATTCCATATATCAACATGGTTATCTCATCAAATAACTGGCCCAGGAAAGACGGACTGCGTATTGGACACCTAAATGCAAATAGCGTACTAAACAAAATATCAGATGTACAAACCCTACTATACAATTCTGATAAGCCCTTTCATATTTTTGGAATTACTGAATCCAGACTCTCAAACAAAATACCAGATACAGATGTCGTAATTCCTGGTTACCAACTCATACGCAAAGATCCATTACTCCCCAAATCCACTGGTGTACTTGTATATATCAATGAAGCATTAAACTTCAAACGTATTCCAGATCTAGAAAACCATCAGGTTGAATCAGTCTGGATAGAAGTTAAGCTCAAACGAAACAAACCTCTCAGAATTGGATTTATCTATAGAAATCCATCTGAAAGAATTAACTGGACAGATAGATTCTCCGCAATGATGGACTCAGCATCTCTTGACACTATAGAAACATTACTTTTGGGCGATTTCAATATAGGCTTACTCAAACCTCAGCCCTCATGGATAAACAAGTTAGACACCTATAACCTTACACAAATTGTTGATACACCAACACGAATAACATCTAGTAGCAGAACACTAATTGACCATATTTACATAACACATAAACAGAACATTAAGGAATTATGTATACCTATCCATGGCTGTAGTGACCATCTTCCTATATGTGTCACATGGAATAGAAAAGGTACACAAATCCCAAAAGTAGGACATAAGGAAGTTACTTACCGATCTTTTACAAAATTTGATGAAAACTATTTTCTAAATGATCTCCTAAATTCTCCTCTTAATAATGTTTACAATTTTACAGATCCAGAGGAAGCCTTGACCTTCTGGCTGGAAACATTCACGTCGCTTTATGACAAACATGCTCCCTTTAAAACCCACAGAGTAAAACATAAAGTACAGCCTGAATGGTTAACCAATGAAATTATGACTGAAGCACGTCATCGAGATAACCTACTAAAAGCAGGAAAATTTGATGAATACAAAGTACAAAGGAACAAAGTTAATTCTTTAAAGCGAGCAAGTAAACAAAAGTACTTTCAAAATCTTACTTCATCGAAACAAAATTCGAAATCAATGTGGAAAGCTATCAATCAGCTAACCAACAAATCATCATCAATCCCCATTATTCAGAACATTTCTCCTGATCACCTAAATACCCATTTTACAACCATAACTGACTCATTGATAAAACAAAATAATGTTGAACAAAATTCTCTAGAAAAACTGAAAACCTTTTGTAGATCCAAAAATATCATTGATTCAAACATGAATATACCACCATTGAACATAGCAGAAGTCTATCAGACCCTCCAACGATTAAAACAAACTAGCAGTCGAGGTCCAGATGGTCTGGATGGAAAAAATATCAAAATCGCAGCACCAATTTTAGCTGATACACTCACTTATATCTATAACTTGTGTATTGCAAAGTGTTACTTCCCATCACAGTTCAAAGTGACCCAAATCATTCCCTTTTATAAATCTGGAGACACTTCAAGCCCATGCAATTATAGGCCAATATCAATATTATCAATTATATCTAAACCACTTGAAAAACATATACACAAATATCTTAGCCAACATTTAGAACATTATGGCCTTTTAATTGATAACCAATCAGGATTTAGGAAAAATCATTCATGCCACACAGCCCTTACTAGCATTGTAGATACTTGGCACAATAACATAAATGATAACAAATTTTGTGGAGCTCTCTTTGTAGACTTCGCCAAAGCGTTTGATGTCATTGATCACGAACTGCTATGCAGAAAACTATCGCTCTATGGAATATCTGCTAACAGTATGATGCTGATTAGATCATTCCTACATAACAGACAACAATACATTTCAATCAACACCACAAAATCACGTACACTACCTGTAAAATATGGAATACCACAAGGGTCTGTTTTAGGCCCACTTTTATTTTCTATATATGTTAATGACCTTCCACTCTACATCGAAGAATCATGTGAACTTTTTTGTGATGACACTACAATTCATACTAGCCACAACAGCCTAAACAAAATATCTACCTCATTACAAAATAGCGTTAATGCTTTAAGCAAATGGTGTGATTACAACCATATGTCACTTAACCCCCACAAAACCAAAATCATGCTTATTACAACAAGACAAAAAAGACAAAACATGACAACCAGACTTCCACCTATATCCATCAACAATGAAACTATTGAAAAAGTTGATAACCATAAACTTCTAGGTGTAATGATTGACAACAACCTTTCATGGATGATGCACATTAATAGATTATGCAAAACAGTTTCCAAACAAGTGTACCAATTATGCAAAATTAAACACTTTATCAACATACATGCCAGAAGAGTATTCCTACATGCTTACATTTTATCTTCCATTAATTATTGTTCTACGCTTTTTGATACAGCCAGTGCCAATATCCTAAAACCTCTTAACAGCATGTACAAAAGAGCACTCAAAGCAGTTCTCTTAAAATCATCTACTTTAACTGAGACAGACTATGAAAAACTTGCGGTTCTTCCATTAAAAGATATGTTCACCATAAATAAAGGAATATTTATGCACAAAATCATGACAGGACTTGCTCCACAAACCCTCCAATCTAAATTCCATATGTCTTCCCGATACTCCAACAAAATTCAACTACCAAAACCTAGAATTGACCTGTTTAAATCAAGCCTTGCATACTCAGGTGGCTTACTCTGGAACATGCTTCCAGCACACGTGAAAACATCCCAGAGTAAAGAAACTTTCAAGAAAGCCATTTATACCCACCTCAAAAATACTTATTAATATGCTGACACAACAGAGCCCCTACTACATGTTATGAATAGCATGTTTACAAACTGAGTGCTTGTATGTTAATTACACAACAGAACTCCCACTACATGTTTTGAATAGTATGTTTTATGAACTGAGCACTTGTATGTTATTTGGAATCCATGTTATTGGCAATCATTTAAAAAAAAAAAAAAATTGTATTTTTTATTTTTTATTTATTTATTTTTTTTTGTTTGTTTATTTATTTATTTTTTTAAATAGTAAAACTTTTTTAGTTGCTGTATTAGGATTTATATCTTATGTGTATTATTATTTTAAAATGTTATCTTGATTTTTCATCATGTATTGCACTATCTGAAAATGCATTAGGTTATGTCTAAATACTAGACATTTTTTTTTATATATATAAATGTTTTTATACATACTATGCTTGACGTGTTTTGCCTGCTTGCAGTTACATTATTGTTGTTTGTTTTTTTCTTTGTCTTTTTGTTTGGGTATTTCTCTTAGTAATGGTCTCCTTACTATTCCTTCGGAATGTATTTGATTTTCATAATATGAATGTTCTGGTTTAAAGATATGTCGCATTATGTGATGCCTTGTGTACCATGCCCTAAATGATTGCAGTCTTCTTTTTTAATAGTATATATGATATTTTAATGATTTGAGATGATTTAAACCTGGTTTATATAACTTTCAATGCTGTTTCGTTGCTATTTGATATTCTTGTATATACAGTTTTGTTGTTTTTAGTTCTGTTTTGGTTTTTGTTTTGCTTTTTGATTGTTTCTGTGTTGTTGCTTCTCATGGTGGTTTTTTGTTTGTTTTATTTGTTTTATTTTCTTTTATTTTTTTGTTTGTTTTTGTTTTGTTTTTTATGTTGTTGTTTTTTTTCATCTCCTATAGGTTTCATTGATGATAATTACTGTTTAAAGAAGTATTTTTATGGATGTTTTCAAATACTTTATTGACTGGGTTTTTTATGATGATGTAATCTGAATATGCTCTCTCTCTCTCTCTCTCTCTCTCTCTCTCTCTCTCTCTCTCTCTCTCTCTCTCTCTCTCTCTCGCAAAAAAGAAATATTTCAGTGAACTAATTTCATCAAAAAAAGATTCAAAGTCTATCTGGAAAGCAATAAACCAATTAGCTGGTAAACCATCCATAACAAATACTTCATCAGATACAGGCCTGTCAGCAGAAAATATCAATAATCATTTTTGTACTATAACTGAAAAACTTGTGAATGTTAACCACTGTGAAGAAAATAATTTACTCCTTTTAAAGAAATTTTGTAGTTCTAAAATTATTAAGTCAAAACTTACCTTTAGGTTTATTGGTGTGCATGATGTGTATAAGGAATTATGTTTATTAAAGCAAACAAGCTCTCGTGGTTTAGACAATTTAGATAGCAAAATTTTGAAAATTTCTGCACCTGTGATCTCGGAACATCTTGCTTACATTTACAATCTTTGTATTGAAAAAGGGTGTTATCCTCAAATGTTCAAAGATGCCAAAGTAATACCCATATTCAAATCCGGCGATCCTAATGACCCTTCTAATTATAGACCTATCTCAATACTATCTACGTTGTCTAAACCTTTAGAAAAACATCTAAAACAACATTTTTTGTTACACTTTACAAAATATGAATTATTTCATCCTAACCAAAGTGGGTTTAGGAAAGATCATTCATGCCATACAGCACTTAGCAATTTAATAGAGCAGTGGCATTATAATATTAACAGTGATCTATTAACGGGTGCAGTATTTGTTGACTTTGCAAAAGCTTTCGACTGTATTGAACACAACCTACTCATAAGGAAACTATGTATGGCATATGTCCAGATGCACTTAAACTTATTAACTCATTTCTTAATGACAGGAGACAAATTGTTTATCAAGACTCGAGAATGTCGTCTGTCTTGCCCATAAAATATGGTGTTCCTCAAGGGTCTGTGTTAGGGCCCATCCTTTTCTCTATATACATTAACGATCTTCCCCTCCATGTTTCTTCCACTTGTGAACTTTTTGCAGACGACACTACCATACATACTGTAGGTAAAGACTTAATCTCCTTGAGTACAGTTTTACAAAATGACTTGGACAATCTGACAACATGGACAGAACATAATCATATGGCTCTCAATCCTCAGAAATCAAAACTCATGGTTGTTACAACAAGGCAAAAGCGTCAAAACTTCAAAAACAAATTAACTGGAATAAAAATTAATGATAACATGTTGGAAGAGGTAAATTCATTTAAATTACTTGGCCTATATATTGATAATAACTTGTCCTGGTCTAATCACATCTTTAATGTCTCAAAGAAAATATCTAAAAAGCTTTTTCAGCTTAACAGAATAAAACATTTTCTAGATCAGCATACTCGCAAATTATTCTTTTCTGCTTATATAAAACCAGACCTAGATTATGCCTCTACTTGCTGGGACTTGGCAAGTAAAAACTGTATGAAACGAATAGAAAGAGTGTATAAACGTTCACTAAAGGTAATTCTCCTCAAAACCAATTCCCTAGAAGTTTGTGACTATAAAGAGTTGGATATTCTTCCCTTAAGTCTAAAATGTCGCTTTAAATAAAGGCCTATTTATGTATAAAATTATGAATAATCTAGCGCCACGATATCTTTGTCAGAAATTTCCAGTGAAAACAGTTCGAAATAAAAGTGTGGTTGTTACTCCTCGACCAAGAACTGATCTTTTTATGTCCTCTCTTGTATATTCTGGTACCAGACTATGGAAGGAAATCCCCATCTCAATTAAAAATAAAAGTAGTGTATCATCATTCAAAAAAGCGTACCACACATACTTGTTGAATTTAATGTGATTGACATTAGTGATCTCCCTTTGAACTGGTGTGTGTTTATTTTATTTATTTTATTTGTTTTTTTGTATCGAGGGTGACGGAGTGAGTAATCATGTGCTTTTCTTCGTCTGGTCCCCGTGTGTATGCAGTTTTGTAAATATTGTGTGTGTGTGTGTTGTGTGTGTGTGTATTGTGCGCGCGCATGCGCACGCTCACGGGAGTGCGTGCATGCGTATATGTGTCAAAACAAGTCAAATCAAACTTTTATTTCCATATTGTACATTGAAGAAGCAGTACAATTTTTTTTTCCCCCAACATTAGTAAGCTCCCTTTGAACTGGTGTGTTTTTGATATTGGTGAGCTCCCTTTGAATTGGTGTGTGTGTGTGTGTGAGTGATTGAGTGAGTAAGTGAGTGTGTGTATGTGTGTGTGTGTGTGTGTGTGTGTGTGTGTGTGTGTGTGTGTGTGTGTGTGTGCGTGCGTGTGTTGTGCGTGCGTGTGTGTTTGTGTGTGTTTGATAAATAATGAGATTGTAAAAGGTTCTGGTTGTGCTTTTGTTGTTGTTGTTGTTTTTTGTTTTTGTTTTCTGTGTGTGTGTGTGTGTGTGTTTATGCATTGTGGGTGTGGGTGGAAGGGTGTTATGTCTTGACTTTTGGGGATGAACTGTTTATGGGAGGGGAGTTTTTCATGTTTGACTGGTTTTGCTTATTCATTTGATTTGTTAACCTATGTCATTTTTCAATGATTTCCTGATTATCAGTAATTAGATGACAATATGAATGATTGCTTGTTTTTTGCTATCTTACATTTATTTGTTTATTATCATTGATTTATTCATATTTGTTTCATTTTTGCCCATGAGGGCCTGGTGTAAAGAAGCCTCTGGCTTATCCAATTACCCTCATTAAAATTTCGAGTTTCGAGTTTCGAGTTTCGAGTTTCTCTCCTTTCCTTTCCTTTCCTTTTCTTTCCACCTTCCACTCTCACATATATACTACCCTAGACTTATCTTTGTATAGGTGTTTGGTTCCTATGTTGAACTGAAATAGAATTCTACTGTTTAAATATAGATATGATTTTTAATTAGTTTTTTGTGTTTAAGGGTTTTTACTTTTGTATGTGTGTGTGCATTTTTTTTATGCCTTCTTTGCTTGTTCCCCCCCTCCACACACACACACACAGGTACACACACACACACGCACGCGCACACACACACGCACGCACGCACGCACGGAAGCACGCACGCACGCACGCACGCACGCACACACACACACACACACACACGCACGCACGCACGCACGCACGCACGCACACACACACACACACACACACACACACACACACACACACACACACACACACACGGAATGTATTACTTTTCATATAAATGTTTTTGGCTTATAGATTGTAATGCCTTGTATACAATCGTCCTGAATAATTGCATTTTCCCCTTCATCTTCATTAGTATATTTTAATTTTTTAATGTATTGAATTTGATTTAAAACTGTTTTATATAACCTTAAATGTTGTTTGGCTCCTATTTGATATTTCTTTTATATAATTGCTTTTTTGTTTGTTTGTTTTGCTTTCGGGATTTTTCTTATCATTGTAAGGCTTGGCCATGTTGTGAGCTTACAGGTTTCTTTGATGATAATTATTGCTTATAGAAGTGTTATGTGGGTGCTTTAAAATACTTTATTGACTGGTATGTTTTGATCTTGATGTAAATTGAAGATGCCCTTTTTTCGCCCTCATCTTCCACTTCCACATATGCTATCCTAATCTTATCATTGGATAGGAATGTTTTGGTTCTTATTGAAATTTGAATTGAAATTGTATTCACTGTTAAAATATAGAGATACGAATTGTATTTAGGGTTTTTTGTGTGTTTCAGGGTTTTTATGTTTGTTTTTCGTGTGCGTTTCTTTTTCCCTTTTGCCTTCTTTGCTTGTTCCCGCCCCCCCCCCCCGCCCCCCCCCCCCCCCCTACACACACATGCGCGCGAGCGCGCGCGCACGCACGCACACACGCACGCACGTACGCACTCACACACACACACACGCGCGGGTACACAACACACGCACACGCACACACGCGCGCGCGCACACACACACACACACACACACACACACACATACACACACATGGAATGTATTCTTTTTCATATGAATGTTTTGGCCTATAGATTTGTAATGCCTTATGTTTAATGGTCCTGATGAATATTTGCTATTTTCTCATTTTCATAAGTATATATATTATTTTTTAAAGCATTGAGTTTGATTTATAATTTTGAATGTTGTTTCGCTCCTATTTGACATTTCTTTTATAGAATCTTGCTCTTTTTTTTTTGCTTGCTTTTCGGGGTTTTCTATTCCTTGTTAGGTTTGGCCACATTGTGAGCTTATAGATCTAGGTTTCATTTTTTATTTATCTTTTTATTTTTTTATATTTTTTTTTTAGAAGTGTGTCTTCTGACATATTTTGTTGACTGGTTTGTTTTGATGACGATGTAACTTGAAGATGCTCTCTCTCTCTCTCTCTCTCTCTCTCTCTCTCTCTCTCTCTCTCTCTCTCTCTCTCTCTCTCTCTCTCTTCTCCTTTCATTTCCTTTCCCTTTCCTTTCCCTTCCAACTTCCACCTTCACATATTCTATCCTAGACTTGTTATGGAGAGGAGTATTTTGGTTTTTATGTTGGATTCAAATTGTGTTCTTACCATTGGAATATAGAGATGTGTTTTCACGTAGCTTTTTGTATTTAAAGGTTTTTTATGTTTTGGGTTTTTTATCTGTTTTTCCCTTTTATGTCTACTTTGCTTGTTTTCCCGCTTACACACACACACACACACACACACACACCACACACACACACACACACACATATATACACACACACACACACACACACACACACACACACACACACACACACACACGTTTGTTTAAATAGTTATTAGTGTATCCAGTTAGGATGACGCGTTTTGTTGAATGTATCCCATTTTTCTTCTTTTAAATATTGGTTGAACTGCTGTTGGTGGTGATGCTGGTATGTAGGGGTAGGGAGGGGGGTTCTTAGCTTTATTCCCTAATCAGGGCAAGGGCCGGATGAATCTTTCTCCTTCCTCTCTCTTCTCTCTCTTTCTCTTACCGCAAGTTTTTTTTCATGCTTATTACACCCCGACATAATTTGCCTCCACTGCTGGGATTTACCAGCAAAAAATGTTAAAACGTTAGAAAGTTTTGTTTTAAAAATAGGTTCCCCCTTGGGAAAAAAATTTCGTATTTTTTCCCTTCCCATCAAAGTGTCGTTTCAACAAAGGTGTATTATTACAGAATTTAAATAAATTGCTCCACCATCTGAACAAAAAGTTTATTGTTAATAATTTTTCGGGTAAAAGTACAAAAGGTTTTTAAATTCGTGGCTTTTTTTTTGCCCCCCAAAATTTTTATTTAAAGATTTAAAATATGGGTTAAATTCTGTTTTAAAAAAAACTAAAAGACAAAGTAAACCTTTTTGGCTTTGTTTTGGGGTCCATAAAGGGTTTTGGGGGTCATAAAATTTTATCCAGAAAAGGTATCCAAAAACTGGAAACCCAACTTTTTTTGTAAAACAAAGAAATTTTTTGGGGGGAAAAATATAAAAAAGACAAAGTGCATTCCCATTACCAAATATTTGAGGGAAAAAAAAGAAAAAAAAAAAAAAAAACAAAAGGAAAAAAAAAATAAAAATAAAAAATGCTAGGAAAATGCTTTCATGGCAGATTTTTAAACTTTCTGTGTAAAACCGCCTTTTTGGGTTGGGCTGACTCGAGTTTCGCTCTTTTGAGCCCTACAGGGGCGGGGGGATTAAAAATAAAACCCGCGTGGGACCTTTTCACAGGGCCATTTCGAAAATTTAAAAATTAATTTTCAAAGGAAATTTGATAATTTTTTTTTAGGAAAAAGCGATGATAAAAAATTAGAAATTTTAATATATGTTGGGGAAAAAAATAATGCAAAAAAAAACCCCAGTGAATCTTTTTGCTTAAGCTGACAATTTTCCCCCAAAGGCATTGGCAAGCGCTCGCAGCACTTTTTTCTGTGAAACATGGGGCAATACTCCAAAAGGACGCAAATGAAAGCTTCCCCCCCCCTCCCTCCCCCTCGCATCCCCGGGGGACAAAGTTTCCAAGCTGGGCCTCGAGGTTGCAGGGTTTCCCATTTTCAATCCCCAGAAAACAGCCCCCGAGTTGGTCACGAAGGTGGAATGACGCATTCCAAAGCCCCCCATGGTGAAATTGCCCCGGGAAGGAAGCTTTTGGCTGCCCCAAGCGCAAGAGTCGGGCCTGAATAAAGCCCTGGACCAACCTAGAGACCGGGGGGAGGAGGGCACGCAGAAAAAGGCCAGTGGCCCCCCAAAAGCGAAGGGGGGAAGAAAAGCCACACCGCACAAACGAAAAAAAAGGGGAACAAGCATGTACTCCACCACCCACCAGCCACTTGCCAGATGCACAGAGACTGCCCCTCCGCATTTTATGACCACCACACCCCCTGTTTCCTAAAAAAAATGACCGTCTTTGGCGTGAAAATTCATGGGGCACCGACTGACGGAGGCCCACTATATTTTGGAAATGTGTGGCGAGTGTTTACATTTGACTTGAAACCCGTGTTGAGAGTGTTCTGTCTTTTTGCAATTTTTTCAAGTTCTTTTAAAAACAAAAATATATAAATATAATATATATATATTATATATATTTAAAATTTTATATATAAATTAATATATAATATATATAATACCTAAAAATAAAAGAAAGTATAAAAAATGAAAACAGGGGAAAAAAACAGGGGAAAACCAGGGGGTTTTTTTTTCTTAAAAATTGATTTTTCGTTTAAAAACTTAAAAAGGTACCTACGTTGCACCTTCCTAAAAAGTCTCGGCTCGGGATTGAAACCCCAAAATTTTCCCCCATCCCATAAGCCCAGAGGGGGGGGTGCAACTTCGAATAAAAAAAAAGGGGTTCCCCTGTGGTTAACAAAAATTTAGCGGGGCCCCGCTAAATTTTTCAAATTTTTTAGAAAAACGCTTTAAAAACAAACGTTTTAACACAAAAAAAAAAATAGGGGGGTGGCGATTTGGGGCGAGGGCCCAACAGCCCTTTTCCCCAAGAAATCTTTAAAATAAAGTGGGATAAAATAAAAATTAAAAAAAATATAATAGTTTATATAAAATTTTATAGCTATATATATAATATAATTTAAAAATTTAAAAACCTTTAAAACAACACTTTTTAAATTTTATTTTTTTTTAAAAATTTTTTTTAAATTTGAAAGTTTGGGGGGTTTCTTTTTTTGGGTTTTTTTTAACATAAAAAACTTTCAGAAAAAAAAAAATCCAAAAATTAAATTTAAAGGCGCTTTTTTTAAAAAATTGGATTTTTCTTAATTTCTGACATACGAGGGTGTAAGGAAGAGAAAAAATTAGGAAAACGGTTTTAAACTCAAAAAAACTTTAAAGTTAATTTCATTTTTAAAATTTTTTTTCCAAATCCAAAACCACCAAAATTAAATTTTTATTTAAAAATTTTTGCCACAGACCCAAACAAAGGGGATTTTTTAAAATGAAAAAAAAACTTAAAAAAAAATGGGTTGATAATCGTAAAAAATTAACTATTTCTTTGAAAGTGTAGTTTTTTGGGTTGATTTAAATTTTTTTTTCAATCTCAGGCCATTCCATGCCCAAAATGAGGTAACAACCATTTTGGCTTTTAAATATACTATTTTTATCCCAATTTTTGGTAAAAACTACCTTCAGGGAATCTAAAAAAATAAAATTTCCAACCCCAAAAAATTTTTTTCTTTTTTTTTTCAATTTTTATAAATAAAAGTTTTATTTTTTTGAAAAAAATTTTGTTTTTGATTTACATTATGAAGTTTAAACGAGCCCCGCCCCTGTCGTTAAATTCTCTCTTTTTTGTTTCTTTGTCTTGTGTTGCTGTCTGTCTGTTGTTGTCTGTCGTTGTCTGTCTGTCTTTAGCTTCCTTTTCTTTTGTAGAAAAAACTGTGATGTGTATTTTTGAAGGAGGGAAAAGAAAATACATAACACCCAAAATGAAGTACATAGAAACACATGCCCCCCAGCCATGATTTGGGGTACCAAACCAAGCCACTCTTTTTTTTGCCATGTCATTGTTTGTAAGTGGTGTTTTGTTTTTTGAATGATGTAAAGATGCTTGTTTTCTTTCCCGAAAAAAGAAAAATGAAATTCCCCCAGTATCTGTTGGTTTGACTTGGTTAGTTTCTTGATTTTTACAGCATCATATTATGCATTACAATACATACAATTTGCATTTACTCACCAGAATTGGGGGCCCATTCTGTTTGACCCACCCAGTAAAAAACAAAACCAAAGCACAAAATATTGCCCTATTTTATTTTATTTTTTTTTCTTTTTATACCATTTTTTGTCAAGCAGATTTCTCTGCGTGAAATTCAGGCTGCTCTTCCCCGGGGGGGAAAAACGTGTCCCACAAGTGGCGCCCACCAAAAATTTTTTTTTACAACCCTGAACGCCCTGGGGACTTCAAATCCCCCATTTTCCTCAGGAATGGTGTCTAAAAAAGACATTGTGTCTCTGTTTTTTTTAATTAAATTTTGTCATTGCTCCTACCGGCACACAATGGCCTGCCTTTCCCAAAGGCGGAACCGGGTTTTAACGTGTGCGCAAATGTTCTGCGTGCTTCCAAAGGGGGGGCCTGGTTTATAGTCTCACCGAATGACATTGACATTCAGTTCTTTTTTTTTTTCGTCAAATGGGAAAAAAAGGGCGGGCTGGGAATCGAACCCAGAACCTCACGGTTTACTTGTTGGCAGGCGAACGTCTTAACCATCCTGCCACCTTCCTTCACTATCTTGAAACAAAGTTTGCGAGTGTGTGTGTGTGTGTGTGTGTGTGTGTGTGTGTGTGTGTGTGTGTGTGTGTGTGTGTGTGTGTGTGTGTGTGTGGTGTGTGTGTGTGTGTGTGGGCTTTTGGCTGCTCTCTCTCCTCTCTCTCTCTCTCTCTCTCTCTCTCTCTCTCTCTCTCTCTCTCTCTCTCTCTCTCTCCTCTCTCTCGCTTCCTGTCTGTCTGTCTGTCTGTCTGTCTGTCTGTCTGTCTGTCTGTCTGTCTGTCTGCGTTGTAGGTATCTCTGTCTGTCTGGTTGTATGTGTGTCTGTCTGTCTGTCTGTCTGTTTAACACAAACAACAAAGGTCACTACCCCCCCCCCCAACACGCACAGCACATCACGGGCACACACACACACACACCACACACACACACACACACACACCACCACAACAGAACACACACAGACACACAGCACACACACACACACACAACAACACACACACACCACACACACACACACCACACACACACACACACACACACACACACACACACAACACCACACACACACACACGGGGACGGGATAGCCTAATGTCAGAACATTGCGGCTGGACATTAATTTTGACACCCGAGTTCGATTCCCGGTCGAGGGGATTTTTCCCCTGGAGTTAACATCAGTGCTGACTCCACTCTCCCCAAACGTCTTTTCGGATGAGACTGTAAACCGAGGCCTCGTGTGCGAACGCACGCAGAACATCTTGCGCACACGTTGTCCTGTTCCGCTTTTCGTAAGAGTAGGCCATTATGTGCCGGTGGGAAAAGATGACAATATTTACACTACTGCATACACACGGGGCTGGATGAAAAAAGAACATGAGTGCTTACTCTATCATCCTTGATATAAAAGAATAAAATGAATAAAAGAATAAAATAAATATAAAAGAATAAAATAAATATATATGTAAACACACACACAATGAAACTATGTATGTCACTGTGTCACTTTAAAACAAAACATAAAAAAGTTCTTGAAATTATATATAAAAAAACTATACCAAAAAGACCTTGATAGTTTGAATAAGTACATAATTGGACATGGTCTAACATTATCCACAGAAAAAACGCATAGGATGCTTTTTGACAATGGCGGTAATCCGCACAGCTTACCTGTGTTCAAAATTGAAAATGAGATAGTTGAATAGAGACATTTAGTAAAGTTTCTAGTTGTTGTTCTGTCTTAAAAATTAACTTGGAACGCTCACATTGAACATATCTTAACTAAAGGAAGAAAATGTTTAAATTTGCTAAAAAAAATATTATCCGAAAGCAGTATTGGGGACAAGACATAAATATTCCGAAACATCTTCCTCACTTATTAGTTCTAAATTATCCTATGGACAAGAAGTCTTTTTTAGTGCTCCTTAGTACTTACTAAAGAAACTTCAAAGTGTAGACTGTAAGGCGTATAGACTGGTTCTAGGTGTGCCATTTCATGCCTCTGCGCTTGATACATAATTATAAAGAAATTGGAATGTTACTACTTGATGATTACCGGCAGCTTGTATGTGTCAAATACATTCTAAGAGGCTCAACACCTGAAAACTTTGCTTTCCGAAGAAATTAAAATTAGGTCTGAAACAAATTTTCCCCAAAAGAACACGACACATAAACTCTTTGATGACAATTAGCACCTACACCTCTGATCTTACCAGCGTTCTGAATTTGTTTAATTTGATGTAGACCCACAAAGAGCAGTTTCAGTCTGTCCTGTTTGGGAAATGAAGCAAGCCCAGTTTGATGTAAATTATATGTACATGAAAAAAAGAGAATCCAAATATTATGACAGTCAATGTTCATTCGCATACAACATCATTACTCTCATTGTCTTAAATTTATACAGCCCCTCACTTTTAGACAATCATCAAGCAGGTTCAGCATTCGTTATACCAGCACTAAATGATAGAAAAATCATATTATGTTGGCAAAAATCGATCTGTTTTTACAGCTGAACTGATAGCAATACTCATGGTTTTGACTTTCATTTTAGATCACCCTTGCTGTTTCTTTCATTTTATTACTGTGTGTGGATTCAAAATCCGTATTGTATGCCCTAAAGTCTACAACTTATAAGCAAACTACTAAACTTGTATTAGACATCAAATACTTCATAAGAGGAATCCGCGTTTCCTTTTGTTGGATTCCTTCACATTATTATAGGATTATTTTCCAATGAATGGGCTGACAGGGCTGCGAAAAAAGGTGCGCGTTATGAAAAGAGGTCTATAGTACTGCATGTCCCTCTATTCATTGCAGAGGGGTATCGATTGTTAGAAGAAGCATCCTTAAACAAATTTGTAGAAAAGTATCGGCAAAACAAGCGGCTTCAACATTCCACTCGGAGTGGGAGGAGAGTAGTTGAATACATTGATCACTTAGAGATTCATACAAATGCTGTCAAACAAAGACAACTCAAGGCATTATTTTTCAGGATAAGATTAAATGCTTTCATGACAAAATTCAGCAAAGATGCTAAATGCTTATGTGGTGAATATATCTCAAATACCCATATCATACTTAAATGTAACACTTTAAAACCTTATCTCCCTGCCTTTTCTGAGAAATCCTTTGACGATGTTTTGATGTTTGTTTGTTGTTTTAGTCGAATTATAGTCCTTTCCAGATTCCTCTGATATCAGAACTGTACTCAGAAGCCAGAAAGTCGGAGGTCCCACGCATCCGCAAGTTCTCCCACTTCAGCACCTCGGGCCACCCCCAAAATGGTACAAAATGTAGAAGCAGCGAGATGAGATGAAACGATGTTTTAAACATGTAAATCTAACTTTTGACATTGCTAAAGGTTTGCTGTTCAGTCCTATAGGG
>CM060316.1:116306834-116314334 GCA_030674155.1 Stramonita haemastoma
CTATCTTTCTGCAACACATGAAGACAGTCAACACTACCATTCAAAAAGGACAGTTCAAACGATTGCTTTTCATGAATTTAACATTACCTGATTGAATCAAGCCCTATGGTTTCTGCATTTTACAAGATACCACGCTATATAAATTTCATGCATCATCACCATTTTAATAATAATCATATTATTATTATTATTATTATTTATTATTATTATTATTATTATTATTATTATTATATATCATCTATATATCATATATTCATCATCATATCATCATCATCATCATCATATCATCGTTGTTGTTGTTATTATTATTAACATTATATTATTATCAAATTAAGAAGGTAATCTGATTCTTGACGTGAAAGGAACAAATGCAGTAGAAAATAAAAGGATGAGAAAGTCTAGCCCGCAAAAAGAAAAAAAAAAAGTGAAGTGACTTGTGTGCATGGGCACAAGTCCTGCCAAAGGGACAGGGTTCCATGTCAGATGTGGCTTATTGACCCCAGCAGCCACACAAAGACTACCATGCTGCAGCTCCTGGCATGGACAGTGGTGAGGTTTGGAGGCAGGACTGGAGGATGTGAAGTGATTGGGGAACACGCCTGGCATGTGTTTGTTCCACCGACAATGAAGACGCTGACATTACTATACCACCACCACCACGAAAATATCTTGTTATTGTAACTGTCAGAATTTAAATATAATGGACTTGTCCATAAGGAACCTGGTTTTTTTCTGCAAGAGTTGTGTACGTGGTGGTGGTGGTGGTGTGGCGGTTGGTGGTGGTGGTAGTGGGGGTGTTGTTGTTGTTGTCTTTGTTGAAATTGTAGTTTGTTTCTTTGCCTGTGTTTTCTTTCTTCTCTTTATGTTCTCTTTCACAGGGAATCTGTTTTTGATCATTTGCTCCTTTGTTTTCGTGCTTGTTTAGGGGGGGGTAATTAGTCCTCCTTGTTTTGTGCTTTGTTGGTTTTTAATATTCCTCCTTTGTTTATGCTGTGCTTTGGTTTTATTTATATAATTCTCTCCTTTTGTTTTTATTGCTGTTGCTTTTGGGTGTGGTTTTTAAAATATAATTCTCTCCTTTTTGTTTTTGTTGCTGTTGTTTTGTTTTGTTTTTAACTATTTGCTTCTTTGGGGATATTTGCTGATGATTTTGTTACTTTTTTGTATAGGATGCAGGGAGATAATGCTTTTTTTTTGAAAGAAGGCACAGGGCTACTGCATGCTAGATTCTTTGAGAACTAGCACTCATGTGGGGGTGGGGGGCAGAGAGAGAGAACAGAGAGAGAGAGAGACATACAGACAGACAGACACAGGACAGAGAGAGACAGACAGACAAGAGACAGATACAGAGTCAAGTCAAGTCAATTTGTTTATTTTGAGGATAATAGATAAGCACTCATGAGCTCTTTTACATCCAGTCCCCGCCCTTATCAGGGATAAGATCAAGATTTTTTTAAAAACTGTAACTAAAACAACAACAATAATAATAATAAATCAAATACCAAACACTAAAGACAACGACCAGTGGCAAACAGCAGACAAGAAATAAGGACGGAAAGACTTCAATGGAATTACAAAGATGTACACACTTAGAGAACCAAAATAAGAAATAAACAATATATATAATACACACACACACACACACACACAATATATATATATATATATATATATATATATATATATAATATATAATATATATATATATATTATATATATATATATATATATATTATATATATATATATGTGTGTGTGTGTGTGTGTGTGTGTGTGTGTGTGTGTGTGTGTGTGTGGTGTACTTTTTACATGAACTGAAGAAATGCAACTAAGTATGAGTGATATCTATAGAGGATCTCTCTCTGTCTCGTTCTCTGTCTCTCTGTCTCGTCTCTGTTCTGTCTCTCTCTCTGCTCCTCTCTCTCTCTCCTCCTCTCTCGTCTCTCTCTCTCTCTCCTCTCCTCTCAGATTGCTTGGACTCTGAAAAAGAAACTACAAAACGAGCAAACATGATTGTACACATCAGCATACAGAATATGAATAATAATGTATTGTGTGAAACAAATTAAGATATAATGAACGCTTGTGCATGTCTCGCTCAAACTTTTGGTACCTCACAGTTAAACTTGTACGTATGCACGCCCCGACATGTGCACTCATGTAGTACGTGCGCGCGCTCAAACACACCACAACACACCCACACAACACACACACAGCCACTACACAACACACACACACACTACCACGCAGCACGCATCAACGCTGATGGAAAAACAGATCGAGCTTACTATTCATTGAAATAAAAATTTGATTATTGATTGATTGACATACATATAAATAAATATATATAATATATAATATATATTATATATATATAATATAATATATATATAATAATATTGTTTCTGTATACCGACAAAAATTGCATGAGTTAAAGTAAAAAATGTTAGGAGTCGGAAGACTTAAGAACATTAAACCATTTGAAGTCTTGAAGTCTTAAGTCTTAACTCTCTCTCTCTCTCTCTCTCTCTCTCTCTCTCTCTCTCTCTCTCTCTCTCTCTCTCTCTCTCTCTCTCTCTCTCTCTCTCTCTCTCCTCTCTCTCTCTCTCTCACGATATGCAATTAATTCTAGATCAAAAAGGTAAAAAAAAAAAATAATAATAAAAAATGTTGGGTAGTAAGTGTAAGGGAATTGTTGGGTAATTCAGGGTTTAATATTGTTTGGTTACAAGACGTTGGTGATAGTCAGGGATTCCTTATGCACTCAAGCAAAGATTAATAGATATGTTTATTCAGGAGTGGTCAGGTGTCATGCGAGAGAGTAATAGGTATGCAACATATAGATCTTTTAGATTGTTTTTGAAAAAGAATTGTATCTTCATAGTATCGATATTTATTGTTTCAGAGTTGCACTGTCACAGGCCAGAATGAATGTTCTTCCTTTAAATAATAATCTTAATAGATACAGAATGCAACTATCAAGAGAATGCTTTTCTTTGCGCTAAAACATTATTGAAGATGAATAGCATCCCATATAATAATTTGTTCATTATATATAACAGATTTGCAAACCAGTTACCTGAAAGATATTCTTCATTGCATATGCCTCTTCTTCTTATTCTTCAGACACATGGTAAGTATCGTTCATTGCAGCTAGCAACATTTCATTCCATGCTGTTCAAAGAAGAAAGATCATGGTAGAACTTATGTAAACTAAGTAAAAGAAAAAGAAGAGTTGATCAAGTGTGTATTGTTGCTTTATTGTGAAATTTTGCCCAAAAAATCGTTATATACACGCACATCCACCTCCCCCATCTCCCACTTTATTTTGAATTGTGGCCCAAGGCTGGTGTTCAATAAATAATATATATATATATATATATATATATATATATATATATATATATATATATATATATATATATATATATATTAATATATATATATCATACTTTATATACTTTCTCTCTCTCTCTCTCCTCTCTCTCTCTCTCTCTCTCTCTCCCGTCTTCATTACAGGAAGCCAGGCCTACAGGTCTGAAGGGGGAATTCCAATGTCCTTGACCCTTGATGCATGTCCCGGGGTCCCTGGGACTATGGTGGCGCCTAATCTTTCGAGTTTTTGATTGGTTAAATAAATCCACCAATGATTTCTTGCCTTCCACTCAGTGATTGGTTAAATAAATCCACCAGTGATTTCTTGCCTTCCACTCAGTGATTGGTTAAATAAATCCACCAGTGATTTCTTGCCTTCCACTCAGTGATTGGTTAAATAAATCCACCAGTGATTTCTTGCCTTCCACTCAGTGATTGGTTAAATAAATCCACCAGTGATTTCTTGCCTTCCACTCAGTGATTGGTTAAATAAATCCACCAATGATTTCTTGCCTTCCACTCAGTGATTGGTTAAATAAATCCACCAATGATTTCTTGCCTTCCACTCAGTGATTGGTTAAATAAATCCACCAGTGATTTCTTGCCTTCCACTCAGTGATTGGTTAAATAAATCCACCAATGATTTCTTGCCTTCCACTCAGTGATTGGTTAAATAAATCCACCAGTGATTTCTTGCCTTCCACTCAGTGATTGGTTAAATAAATCCACCAGTGATGTCTTGCCTTCCACTCAGTGATTGGTTAAATAAATCCACCAATGATTTCTTGCCTTCCACTCAGTGATTGTGTTAAATAAATCCACCAATGATTTCTTGCCTTCCACTCAGTGATTGGTTAAATAAATCCACCAATGATTTCTTGCCTTCCACTCAGTGATTGGTTAAATAAATCCACCAGTGATTTCTTGCCTTCCACTCAGTGATTGGTTAAATAAATCCACCAGTGATTTCTTGCCTTCCACTCAGTGATTGGTTAAATAAATCCACCAGTGATTTCTTGCCTTCCACTCAGTGATTGGTTAAATAAATCCACCAGTGATGTCTTGCCTTCCACTCAGTGATTGGTTAAATAAATCCACCAATGATTTCTTGCCTTCCACTCAGTGATTGGTTAAATAAATCCACCAATGATTTCTTGCCTTCCACTCAGTGATTGGTTAAATAAATCCACCAATGATTTCTTGCCTTCCACTCAGTGATTGGTTAAATAAATCCACCAGTGATTTCTTGCCTTCCACTCAGTGATTGGTTAAATAAATCCACCAGTGATTTCTTGCCTTCCACTCAGTGATTGGTTAAATAAATCCACCAGTGATTTCTTGCCTTCCACTCAGTGATTGGTTAAATAAATCCACCAGTGATTTCTTGCCTTCCACTCAGTGATTGGTTAAATAAATCCACCAGTGATTTCTTGCCTTCCACTCAGTGATTGGTTAAATAAATCCACCAGTGATTTCTTGCCTTCCACTCAGTGATTGGTTAAATAAATCCACCAGTGATTTCTTGCCTTCCACTCAGTGATTGGTTAAATAAATCCACCAATGATTTCTTGCCTTCCACTCAGTGATTGGTTAAATAAATCCACCAATGATTTCTTGCCTTCCACTCAGTGATTGGTTAAATAAATCCACCAATGATTTCTTGCCTTCCACTCAGTGATTGGTTAAATAAATCCACCAATGATTTCTTGCCTTCCACTCAGTGATTGGTTAAATAAATCCACCAGTGATTTCTTGCCTTCCACTCAGTGATTGGTTAAATAAATCCACCAGTGATTTCTTGCCTTCCACTCAGTGATTGGTTAAATAAATCCACCAGTGATTTCTTGCCTTCCACTAACTCAGCCAGTGTGCTAGGCCTATCCTAGGCCTATTGGTTTGGGACATGCCAGCATGGATATTTTTTTGATATTTTCCAACAGTGGTAGGCTATGGTAGGCTGTAGGTTTCTATCTGCTTGAATTTGGAGGCGAGAAGATTCCCACCATCATTCATAGGCTGAAAGACATTATCGTCTTTTTGAGCTGTGAGTTTCGTTTGTTCTTGGTATTTGGATCATTATTATTGCTGTTGGGTAGTTAGAGGTTTCTGTTTATCTTTATGTTATCCCTGAAAAGGGCGGGGACTGGATGTAAAAAAGCACACGAGTGCTTATCTATTATCCTCGAATAAAAGAATCTGCCTTGCCTTTGCCTTGCCTTGCCTTGCCTTGCCTTGCCCTGTCTCTCTACATGTATCCAAATTAGATTAGAGGGGGGAGAAGTCACACTACAGCAGGAGTACATTGAAACAGCTTATGACAAGAAAAACTGATGACTGTTTCGAGCAAACTGAATGTGGTTATGTACATACATGGTTATGCAATTATGCGAGTATATGAAAAAAAAAGTTTAGGAAAACATTTGTAGTCCTTGTTTAATGAATTTTGCAAAATTCAGTTTTTTTTTCTGTTGCCCATTTTGATCAGTGATTCGTATTTATAAAAGTTTGGGCGGTTTGTGTAATACCTAGGTAAATATTGGTTGCCTCAGTTCTGCAATGCTGGGCATTCCATAACAAAGTGATATTCATCACCTAAGCGGTTCATATCACACAGAGTACAGAGTCTTTCATCATGTGGTAAATTTACATATCTTCCTTTCTCTATTGGTAGTTTATGATTACTAGTTCTGATTTTTAACATGGACAGGCTGTAGCACAGTGGTAGGCTGTCTAAGTACGGTTCAAAGGATATCTGGTGCTAATGCCAAGTGTAGTTGTTGGCAATTTTCAGTGAAAAGTAAAGGGAACTAGTCATGGGGTAAGAAGCTGCCAGTCCCTTATTCAGAGTTATCTCTCTTTGGCAGCCAGAAGCCGGCAGTCAGATTGCTGGTGGGGGCATTCCGGGGAATCCCCTTTCTGTGGTGAACCCTGAGCACTCTGTGGTGAACCCTGAGCACTCTGTGGTGAACCCTGAGCACTCTGTGGTGAACCCTGAGCACTCTGTGGTGAACCCTGAGCACTCTGTGGTGAACCCTGAGCACTCTGTGGTGAACCCTGAGCACTCTGTGGTGAACCCTGAGCACTCTGTGGTGAACCCTGAGCACTCTGTGGTGAACCCTGAGCACTCTGTGGTGAACCCTGAGCACTCTGTGGTGAACCCTGAGCACTCTGTGGTGAACCCTGAGCACTCTGTGGTGAACCCTGAGCACTCTGTGGTGAACCCTGAGCACTCTGTGGTGAACCCTGAGCACTCTGTGGTGAACCCTGAGCACTCTGTGGTGAACCCTGAGCACTCTGTGGTGAACCCTGAGCACTCTGTGGTGAACCCTGAGCACTCTGTGGTGAACCCTGAGCACTCTGTGGTGAACCCTGAGCACTCTGTGGTGAACCCTGAGCACTCTGTGGTGAACCCTGAGCACTCTGTGGTGAACCCTGAGCACTCTGTGGTGAACCCTGAGCACTCTGTGGTGAACCCTGAGCACTCTGTGGTGAACCCTGAGCACTCTGTGGTGAACCCTGAGCACTCTGTGGTGAACCCTGAGCACTCTGTGGTGAACCCTGAGCACTCTGTGGTGAACCCTGAGCACTCTCACTGTAGGATCAGTGTCCCCTTTCTGTGGTTAACCCTGAGCACTCTCAGTGTAGGATCAGTGTCCCCTTTCTGTGGTTAACCCTGAGCACTCTCACTGTAGGATCAGTGTCCCCTTTCTGTGGTTAACCCTGACCACTCTCACTGTAGGATCAGTGTCCCCTTTCTGTGGTTAACCCTGAGCACTCTCACTGTAGGATCAGTGTCCCCTTTCTGTGGTTAACCCTGAGCACTCTCACTGTAGGATCAGTGTCCCCTTTCTGTGGTTAACCCTGAGCACTCTCACTGTAGGATCAGTGTCCCCTTTCTGTGGTTAACCCTGAGCACTATCAGTGTAGGATCAGTGTCCCCTTTCTGTGGTTAACCCTGAGCACTATCAGTGTAGGATCAGTGTCCCCTTTCTGTGGTTAACCCTGAGCACTCTCACTGTAGGATCAGTGTCCCCTTTCTGTGGTTAACCCTGACCACTCTCACTGTAGGATCAGTGTCCCCTTTCTGTGGTTAACCCTGAGCACTCTCACTGTAGGATCAGTGTCC
>CM060316.1:116321834-116324334 GCA_030674155.1 Stramonita haemastoma
TCTCTCTCTCTCTCTCTCTCTCTCCTCTCTCTCTCTCTCTCTCTCTCTCTCTCTCTCTCTCTCTCCTCTCTCTCTCTCTCTCGTCTGTCCCTCTCTGTCTGTCTGTCTGTCTGTCTGTCTGTCTGTCTGTCTGTCCTCTCTTCTCTCTCTCTCTCTCTCTCTCCTCTCTCTCCTCTCTCTCTCTCTCTCTCTCTCTCTCTCTCTCTCTCTCTCTCTCCTCCTTCTCTCTCTCTCTCTCTCTCTCTTCTCTCTCTTTCTGTGAACTAAATGTGAACTAAATGTGAACTATTTGCAGATGATACAACCATACATACAAGCCATAACGACATTGACTCGCTTGCAAACATATTACAACAAAGCTGTAATGATCTTGTTAAATGGACAGAACTGAACCATATGTCTATTCATCCCAAAAAAACAAAATGCATGCTGATCACCACCAGACAAAAGCGACAAAATCTACCTCATAAACAGTTTCCAATCCACATAAGAAAGGAAGCAATTGAACAAACCTCTCATCACAAAGTTCTAGGAATAACAATTGATGAAAATCTCAGCTGGTTCTACCACATATCTCATCTATGCAAATATTTGTCCCAAAGAGTATACCAATTGACTAAAATTAAACATTTCCTTGACTACAATTCAAGGAAATTATTTTTTCAAGCTTACATACAATCCTCAATAGACTATGCTTCAACCCTCTGGGATTCTGCCAGTGCAAACACTATGAAACCGTTATTAAGTCTGTATAAACGTGCTCTCAAACTTATCCTTCCGAAGAAAACAACCTTACTTGAAGTGGATTATACTCAGTTAAATATTCTCCCCCTACAACAAAGACTAAAATATAATAAAGACATCTTGATGTTTAAGATAATGGCAGGAGCTTTCCCCACGTCCTTAAGAGATAAGTTCCCAATGAATCATTCCAGAAATACTGAAAAGCCAGAGTCCCAATCCCAAGAATAGACTTGTTTAAATCTAGTTTACTATTCTCAGGCCGTGTGCTGTGGAACTCCCTTCCCGATTCAATTAAAGAGCACCAATCATTGACAACCTTCAAAAATCACCTTCTAATCCACTTGATGCACCAAAAATAATAAACCAATTATATCCCTGTCTCCTCCTCCCTCTTCTCTTTCTCCCTCCCTCTGTGTGTGTGTGTTGTGTGTGTGTGTGTGTGTGTGTGTGTGTGTGTGTGTGTGTGTGTGTGTGTGTGTGTGTGTGTGTGAGTTGGGTATTTTTTGTTGTTGTTGTTGTTGTTCTTTCTCCCCTTTTATCAAACTTATGTTCTATGGGACTATTTTGATGATAGATGGTGGTGGATTGATGTTTTCAGTCATTTAACCTCATCGTATTCTCATCTTTGCTCTTTGATTATTGCGCCCTTTTTTTTTTTTTTGCTTTGTTTTGTTTTTGTTTGTTTATTTGTTTTTTTTCTTCAAATCAAAATTGTCATTGATTCTTACTTCATATTTTTGTTTGTGAATGAGTGCCTTTTAATAACATTACCTTAATATTGTATCTCTGTCTTATTCCTTACCTGTTGTTGTTGTTCTTTCTCCCCTTTATAAAAAAAAAACCAAGAACAAATCTTATCAAAATCTTATGTTTTATGGGACTTATTTTGATGATAGATGGTGGTGGATTGATGTTTTCAGTCATTTAACCACATCATATTCTCATGTTTGCTCTTTAATTATTGCGCCTTTTTTTGTTTTGTTTTCTTTTATTGAAATCAAAATCATCATTGATTCTTACTTCTTATTTCCGTTTCTGAATGAGTGACTTTTATAACATTACCTTAATATTGTATCTCTGTATTATTTCTTGCCTGTTGTTTGATACTTGGTATGGTTCCTTACTTTTGGTATTTGGATCATTATAATTGTTGTTGTGTAGTTGAGGCTATTTTTTTTATCTTAATGTTATCCCTGAAAGGGGCGGGGACTGGATGTAAAAAAGTACACGAGTGCTTATCTATTATCCTCGAATAAAAGAATTTTGCCTTGCCTTGCCTTGCCTTGTCTCTCTCTCTCTCCCTCACACACACAAAAGCACACGAGTGCTTATCTATTATCCTCGAATAAAAGAATTTGCCTTGCCTTGCCCCCCCCCCCCCCCCCTCTCTCTCTCTCCTCTCTCTCTCTCTCTCTCTCTCTCTCTCTCTCTCTCTCTCTCTCTCTCTCTCTCTCTCTCTCTCTCTCTCGATGCTGTCAGCAGGCCTAATAGATCTACCAATCTTCTGGAACGTTCTACAGTGTCACTCACATTTGTGAAGTTGCTTCCCTTTAATTACGTCTTTATGACATGGGAATCCCCTTAGCGTGAGGGGTCACTACGCATGCGGCCAAGTTTGGGCTGCTTTCTCCCTGAAACCCCCCCCGCCAACAAACTGCCGCCTGTTTTGCTCACAGGTTAGTGGTTTTGTTTTGATCAAATTGTGATGTTGATTGGGTTGATTCTATTGACACCTTGCGCCACAACTGACAGTCAG
>CM060316.1:116326834-116331834 GCA_030674155.1 Stramonita haemastoma
ACAACACCAAAAACACTTTGGCTCTTCCCTCTCTTCCACATACACACACAGCATGTAACAGTGCACTATTTCCAGCCCCTACAAATCACATCTGAATATGTTCAAGGGATGCAGAAGGTGCTGCTGCGTCTGTTGTTATCACGGTTAATTGATGTATAATTCAGTTCCTAAACATTTACTCATTAAATAATTTTTCATCTGTGTCTTCAACTGGTTTTTGTTTTTGATACCTTTTAAACTTCTTGGGAGCTTGTTCCATAGATCACTTCCTGAATATAAAAAGCTTGTTTTGCAGAGATTATTTCTGGGTCTCGGAAATGTTAGTAGGTGATTATGCCTGTTCTCATTAATTTTGAAGCAATTTCTGATTTTCGGAGGAGCATTTCCATGGACAACGCTCTGTACAAATGGCTCTATTGAAATAAAGTCTGTTATGGATGGTTAGAATATTTGTCTGCTTATAATCGTTGATTGTTAGGGAGCTTGATCTTAATAGAACAAGTTTTAGTGCTCTTTTATATAATCGATGATTGAATTTCAAATTTGTTTCTCTACAGCTGTCCCAAAGTGATGAAGCATAGTCCACGATAAGCAAAATATGGCCTCAAAAAAGAGTTTGCGTATGTCAAGTCAAGTTAATTTTTTTTATTTCCAGATTGTACAGTGAATAAGCATTCATTTGCTTTTTTTCCATCAAGCCATCTATCTAGGAAAAAAAGAGAAAAATAAACATTTCACCAATATTGTTTGACAAACATTCAACAGCCTCAAAACTGAGATATCTCTATAGATAAAAACAAAAATAAAAGAGGGAAAAAACAAAAAAGAGAAGAAAATTAAAAGCAAATAAAAGAAATACACTCATAAGTCACACACACACACACACACACACACACACACACACACACACACAGACGCACGCACACAAGCACGCGCGCGTAGGTGCGCTCGCCACACAATTACGTATGCACATAACTTTTTTTTTTAATCATAAGGTTTTTAAACAAATTATATCAGTTACAAAATCACTACATGATTATTTGAAGTTGAAAAAAATCTCAATCAAACAATTTATATCAGGTTACAATGTCTCCATACTTTCAACCCATACTTTATATGAATAAAATGAGGGGAAAATATAAAAGGTAAAAAGGAAAAAAGAAACAATTAAAACGAAAATAGAAAAATGCAATAACGATACAATATGATAATACCCATCACCACTAGAAAAAACAACAACAAAACAAATCACAACCCTAACACAAAAAAGAAGGTTGGAAGACGGGAAGTGTGTGTGTGTGTGTGTGTGTGTGTGTGTGTGTGTGTGTGTGTGTGTGTGTGTGTGTGTGTGTGTGTGTGTGTGTGCGCGCGCGGGTAAGGTGATGTAAGTAGCATGAAGTTGACTCATTAGTGTTTGTTCCTGAAAAATGGAATAAAGAAAGGGCAAAAATTAAAAGTCAGTCAGTTAATTATAGCATCCAATCTGAAAGGAAAAAAGCTATTTAAAAAATAATAATCCATGGATTATACTGATAACCAACAGTAGTCCTATTGATAACAATCCATGGATTATGTTAATAACCAGCACACCTATGATGACAATCCATGAATTATGTTAATAACCAGCAGACCTATGATGACAACCCATGAATTATGTTAATAACCAACAGACCTATGATGACAATCCATGGATTATGTTAATAACCAACAGGCTTATTAAGGACACTGACAACAGCCTACTTAGTGATAATGTTCGGGAGAAATTCATAATTCAAACGACAGTACGACATTCAGCCAGTTATCAAACGGCTTCCAGAATTGTCAGATCTTGGTGATGGTGGTCGTCGTTGTTGTTTCTAATGTTGTTGTTACTGTTGTTGTTGATCGTTGTTCATGTTTTCATGTGGCTGCTATCGTTATTTTCCCTCACACCATAACCGTAACTACCAAAACAAAACCAAAAAAAAAATCAACTAAAACGAAAAAGAAACATGCCTGACAATACTTCCATAAGTATGATCAACACTTTATTTATTTATTCACTTATTTATTTATTCATTCATTCATTTGTTTGTTTGTTTGTTTATTTATCTATCTATTTTGTCGTGTGTGTATTTATTTTTCCTGATTTATTTTTTGATGTATATATTCATTTTTCCTTGTTTACCTATTTATTTATTCATTCTTTCATTTATTTATTTATTTATTTATTTATTTATTTATTTATTCATTATTTATTAATTCATTCACGTATACATTCATTCATTCATTCATTCATTTATTCAACTTTGTTCCTTGTTTCGTTCACAGTCTATCTGGACATTCCTGAATTACGTGAGACCACCAACGATGCCGGAAGAAAAACTGGTCCTTCCATCCGGCAGCGGCCCAGTGGCCCTGGAGGGCTGGAACTGCTCTGAGGGGCTGTTCCAGTGCTTCAGGGACTGCTGCCTGCGTGGACTCCACTTCTGCCACCAGGATCAAAAGCGCTGCCAGCCCTGCGCGCTGAGGGAGAGCGCGTGCGGCAACTGGTCGCTGCCCCTGGAGTGCGATGCCCACTGCACACGGCTGCAGGCCCTGGCGGGTCGCCTAGGTGATCGCTCTTGGCTTGGGTTTTGTTGTCGTTGTTGGTGTTGTTGTTGTTGTTTTGTTATCGTTGTTGTTGTAGTTGTTGTTGTCGTTGTTGTTGTAGTTGTTGTTGTGGTGGTGGTGGTTGTCGTGGTTGTTGTGTTATTGTTGTTGTCGTCGTTGTTGTTGATTCATTGGATTTGTGGCGTGGTGCAGTATGGTGTGGGGTTGGGGTGTGGTGGGATGTGATGTGGTGTGCTATGGTGGTGTGGTGTGTGTGGTGGTGTGCTATGGTGGTGGTGTGTGTGGTGGTGTGCTATGGTGGTGGTGTGTGTGGTGGTGTGCTATGGTGGTGGTGTGTGTGATGTGGTGTGCTATGGTGGTGGTGTGTGTGGTGGTGTGCTATGTGGGTGGTGGTGTGTGGTGGTGTGCTATGGTGGTGTGTGTGTGTGGTGGTGTGCTATGGTGGTGGTGTGTGTGGTGGTGTGCTATGGTGGTGGTGTGTGTGATGTGGTGTGCTATGGTGGTGGTGTGTGTGGTGGTGTGCTATGGTGGTGGTGTGTGTGGTGGTGTGCTATGGTGGTGGTGTGTGTGGTGGTGTGCTATGGTGGTGGTGTGTGTGGTGGTGTGCTATGGTGGTGGTGTGTGTGGTGGTGTGCTATGGTGGTGGTGTGTGTGGTGGTGTGCTATGGTGGTGGTGTGTGTGGTGGTGTGCTATGGTGGTGTGTGTGTGGTGGTGTGCTATGGTGGTGGTGTGTGTGGTGGTGTGCTATGGTGGTGGTGTGTGTGTGGTGTGCTATGGTGGTGGTGTGTGGTGTGTGCTATGGTGGTGGTGTGTGTGGTGTGTGCTATGGTGTGGTGTGTGTGTGTGGTGTGCTTGGTGTGGTGGTGTGTGGTGGTGTGTTGTGCTATGGTGGTGGTGTGTGTGGTGGTGTGCTAGTGGTGTTGGTGGTGTGTGTAGTGGTGGTGTGCTATGGTGGTGGTGTGTGTGGTGGTGTGCTATGGTGGTGGTGTGTGTGGTGTGTGCTATGGTGGTGGTGTGTGGGTGGGGTGCTATGGTGGTGGTGTGTGTGGTGGTGTGCTATGGTGGTGGTGTGTGTGGTGGTGTGCTATGGTGGTGGTGTGTGTGGTGGTGTGCTATGGTGGTGGTGTGTGTGGTGGTGTGCTATGGTGGTGGTGTGTGTGGTGGTGTGCTATGGTGGTGTGTGTGTGGTGTCTATGGGGTGGTGTGTGTGGTGTGCTATGGTGGTGGTGTGAATGTGGTGTGCTATGGTGGTGGTGTGTGTGGTGGTGTCTATGGTGGTGGTGTGTGTGGTGGTGTGCTATGGTGGTGGTGTAATGTGGTGTAATATGGTGGTGGTGTGTGTGGTGTGTAATAGGGTGGTGGTGTGTGTGGTGGTGTGCTATGGTGGTGGTGTAATGTGGTGTAATATGGTGGTGGTGTGTGTGGTGGTGTAATAGGGTGGTGGTGTGTGTGGTGGTGTGCTATGGTGTGGTGTAATGTGGTGTAATATGGTGGTGGTGTGTGTGGTGGTAATAGGGTGGTGGTTGTGTGGTGGTGTGCTATGGTGGTGGTGTAATGTGGTGTAATATGGGGTGGTGTGTGTGGTGTAATAGGTGGTGGTGTGTGTGGTGTGTTATGGTGGTGGTGTAGTGTGGTGTATAGGTGGTGGTGTGTGTGGTGTATAGTGTGGTGGTGTGGTGGGTATGTATGGTGGTGGGGTGGGTGGTGTGTGATGGTGGTGGTATGTGGTGGTGGTGGTGGTGGTGGGTGGTGGTGGTGGTGTGATGGTGGTGGTGGTGTGTGTGTGTGTGGTATGGTGTATGTGTGTAGTGTGTGGGGGGTGTGTGGTGGGGGTGGGGGTGTAGGAGTGTGTATGTGTGCAGTATGTGGGTTTAGTGGTGTGTGCTGGGGGTGGGGTGTGGTGGTGTGGGGTGGGGTAGGGTATGTTAAGGTGCAGTGTGATGTGAACTGATAGCTACTGCTGATCACATCGCTTTCTACAAAGCATGCATGACAACACAACCCACAGTATTGGCAATAAGAAAATTACGAACAAAGAAAATGAACGGATCAATCGCGACTGCAAAAGTAAAACGAGTACTTCCTAACTTCCTTGGGGAAAATCTATTGCTTTCCCCGATTGGCACGCTTACACACACACACACACACACACACACACACACACACACACACACACACACACACACACACACACACACACACACACACACACACATTCTCTCTCTCCTCCTCTCTCTCTCTCTCTCTCTCTCTCTCTCTCTCTCTCTCTCTCTCTCTCTCTCTCTCTCTCTCTCCTCTCTCTCTCTCTCCTCTCTCTCTCTCCTCTTGTCTATCTCTTATCCTATGAGGTTATATTTTTATCTTGATGTTATCCCTGAAAAGAGCGGGGACTAGATGTAAAAAAGCA
>CM060316.1:116337474-116339974 GCA_030674155.1 Stramonita haemastoma
GGGCCCAAACGTGATTCGAACCACCGCACACACCGACTCGGATTTTTCACTTTCTAGGAAGGCGCGTTACTTCTAGACCCCAATCCACCTATGATAATTGACAGTCAAACACCACTGCCCTATTCCCCACCATTATCATTCACACATCGCCAGTTCACTTTCGCACAGTCTACTATATATTACACAAAAAACCAGCATGCGCACAGGTGTCCTGTTTAGACACCATCCCTGAGGGGGAAAAAATAATGGGTAGGCGCTGCACTTGTGGCGACGCGCTCTCCCCGGGGAGAGTAGCCCGAATTTCACGCAGAGAAATCTGCTGTGATATAAAGTGGTATAAAAAAAAACAACAAAAAAACAATTATCATGAAGACGAACCACGTAACTGAGTAGACCAGGGCTGCTCTGGTCTTGCATGTAACAGGAGATCTTGAATCGGTAGGGGTTTGACAGCTGTAACTGGGTTATATTTCCTCATTAGGCTGCCAGTAATCTAACTGGGCACAGGACCCAGTAAATCTGTACTGGGGAATCTGGAGTTGGGTCATTTGCACGGTGCATCAGTAGCAGCTGGGTTATTACCTTTCCTCATCAGGCTGCTGCACTGCTCAAAGTGGACGGGACCCGTGACTGTATTTCAGTCTGTGCTTTGGCCATTTGCAGGGGGCATCAGTGGCATATACATGGCTTGGTTTCCTGTCCTCATTAAACTGCTGTACTGCTCAAAGGGACCAGGCCCCGTGACTCTGTATTTCACAGTCTGTATCTGAGTTATTTGCAGGGGTATGAGTAGCAGTGCCTGTGGTCTTTTTACTGAGTTCATAATAACACCACTCTCTGGAATGAACTATCTTCCAACAAGAAAGAGCTTGAAAGGGTAAACATTCCCGTGAGAATGCCTGGGGCTCTTTCAGTATAAGCATTATATCCACTTTCTGGAAACTCTGTGGTAAAACTTTCCTCTTTTCTATCTTTCCTTTCGTTTTTGCCTTTTCCCATATGTATCACAATCTCACAATCTCTCTGTGTTTCTGTTTATACGTTTCTGTCTGTCTGTCTGCCTGTCTGTCTGTCTGTCTGTCCGTATGTCTGTCCTCTGTCTGTCCTCTGCCTGTCTGTCTGTCTGTCTGTCTGTCTGTCTGTCTGTCTGTCTCTTGCTTCTTTTCTACCAACCCAGCACATTCTCCTGCCTTCTTTCAAGCAAATCTAAAAAAACGATTGACTTATGAACTTTTGAATGAGACACCCTAAGTGGGAATGTGTGGGCTGAGGCCAGCAGGCAGACCTCCTGCAGAGTGACAGGCACAGGAGAACAGCAGGCACCACACACTACACAACATGGCCACGCAAGTCCTCATGACTGGGAAACATGGAAGAAAACCAATATGTACAATTGGCTTTTCCGCGGGGTAAACTTCCCCAACCAGTTTACACTACATTGCATGTTTGTGATCCATCAGTATGAATATGAGCATACATCGATTCGTGCTTTCCCTTGCCAAAAGTGACCAAAGTATAACGTAATCTATGGTTTGTATCTAAAGTGTTTGAAGAAAATACTGGAATTTTGGACTGTGACTTAACTGCACTAGAATCCGCCAGCAGCAATTTGTAGGAGTAGTGGTTTACTTCACCGTAATAATTCATAAAGCGACACACTTCAAAAACCAAATCAAAAGTACTATGTTCTTTCAAAAATGGGATGTATACATCCCTATCAGGAGGAATTCCTTAAAGTCTGTCTTACGATTAAAAATGCGGTTTGGATACTCATGGATAGATAATTACACATACACACACACAAACACACACACAAACACACACACACACACACGCACGCACACACACACACACAACATACACACATACACACACCCACAATCACCAAACACTTCATACCAACCCTCACCGCCACCACCCCCACTACCATGCCATTATCATTTACAGCCAAACAACCTCGCTCTGCCACCACATCAGCGACAACAACAACAACAACAGCCAGAGCCCAGTCTGACAATTGCTACATCAACCTGTTACAGGACACAGTCTCTGTGTCCACAATGCTATCATCTGTCATTTCCGCACATGCATTAACACGCAGACCCTGGAGGCATGGTTACCCCGGATTTCTGAAAGTCTCGGTGTTTGTGAGCAGTGTGTCCGCCCTGGGCCATGGTGACAGTGCCTGGGAATCAGCGACAATGCTCTCCTCAGCGTTTGGGGGCAGCCTGATGACGACGTCCATAGGAATAACCACAATGCTCTCATTGCAGTGTTGGGGGGAAATCTGTCCTTCTGCTGACAAAGTTTGCAGGAATCAAGGACAATGGTGTCATTAAAGGCAGGGAATGATGCCCTCTCGGCTGCACGCTGAGATGACGGCCATTGTGATGATGGCAGCATTGACAGCTGTAGCCAGGCCTCAGGGGATCACGCTTATTGCCATGACGTTCATACACTGACGTCACACTGCAGTGGGGGCTGAAATTCCGAGTTGTCA
>CM060316.1:116347474-116354974 GCA_030674155.1 Stramonita haemastoma
TTTCTTTTTTCGGTCTGCAACTACATTTGTTTCCCTATCAGAGTGGCTTTTTCTACAGAATTTTGCCAGGGACAACCCTCTTGTATCGTGGGTTCTTTAACGTGCAGTAAATAATGATGTGTAAATCACAGGACCAAGGTTTATCTTCTCCTCCGAAAGACTAGCACACAGATCACCACTCATGGTCTAATGTTATAAATTCTATTATAAGCTATAAACTAAAGTTATAAACTCTCTGTTATAAATGTCTTCACAAAACAGCACCCTCTTACCTCTGTGAATGTCTTCACCTGTACACACCTTCTCGTTCCCTCCGCTCGGCTGCAGATACCTTATCCTTAAAAATTCCGAGATTCAACCTATCTACCATTGGCCACCGCTCTTTCTCTATTTCTGGTCCATCAATCTGGAATGACCTCCCTCTCTCCCTTCGGCAAAAGCCTACATATGACACTTTTAAATCCAACCTCAAGACACACTTGTTTCAAACCTAAGATTTTTGTCTTCTGTTTTCATCTCCTATTTGTCCCTACCTTCAACATTTGAAATTCCCTTCACCCTGTCAAAATGTATAACCTCTATAAGTGTGTGTGTGTGTGTGTGTGTGTGTGTGTGTGTGTGTGTGTGTGTGTGTGTGTGTGTGTGTGTGTGTGTGTGTGTGTGTGTGTGTGTGTGTGTGTGTGTGTGTGTGTGTTCTTCTCATTGGTTTAATGTCCGTTCACTACAAGGTGATTTAGACAATGGTACATTCACGTTAAGAATGCACTGAAAAGGGAATGAGGGGAAAAAGTGAAAGGATAAAGAAAATAATGGATGATGATAAGTTTATACAATTTCATTTATAGTAACTGACCTACTGGTGACTGGCAAATACTTGCTGCAACTGATATTAAGACATGCGACTCGGAATCATACAGAACACTTTGGAAATTTCCGTATTTTTCCCTTAGATCTATCCCTTTGCTTTTATACGAGGCAATGAGCACAGGGCAATCAAACAGTATATGGTGGACTGATAAAATAGCAGAACAAGTACAGAAAACATCTTTTGAATATTT
The DNA here is from genome assembly GCA_030674155.1 of Stramonita haemastoma. Lineage (NCBI taxonomy): Eukaryota > Metazoa > Mollusca > Gastropoda > Neogastropoda > Muricidae > Stramonita > Stramonita haemastoma. The sequence continues at coordinate 116,348,533 of CM060316.1, forward strand.
AGTTTTCCAAGCATTTAGACGTAATTTATGAATTATAATTTCTATATTTCGTGGGCAACACAAACGATTTAAGTGAAATCTAAAAAACTTTGAATATACAGAGTTTGCAAGAATTGAAATAATTTCAAATGAAGATAAACGCAGACCTATACTATTAATCATTATGTCACTTGTACATTCTGGAGCACCGCGTTTTGCCAGAGAATCTACCAATTCATTTCAGTAAAGACCGCAATGTGATGGCACCCAGCAAAATGTTATCCCAATACCTTTAGAAGCAAGAGAATGCACAAGGAACTTGATTTCAAAAATAACATCATTTCTCAGTTGAGAGTCCCAATGTTTTAAAGCCAGTAAAACTGATTTTGAATCAACACAAAAAAGGACATTGTAAATCGCAAGAGAAATATTTGAAATATAATTTAGCGCCATAAGAATTGCGAACAATTCAGAAGTGAATATTGTAAAACCTTTTCCAATACAAAAAGGTCTTTTTACTTTTAAGTCGGGTATAACGAATGCAGCCCCGCACATGCCCGATTCTAAGACAGATCCGTCCGTGTATACTTTCAAGTGGTTTAAATACTGACAATTTATATGATTTTGAACCTCAGTTTTGAGTAGGTTTTGATTAGTGTTCTTTTTTGTTTCTGTGTAGTCAATATCAAAATTTGCATATTTATGTTCCCATGGTGGAATCTGGGGAACTACTGGTAAAACTGGTACGTTTGATATATCGATATTATTTTCCTTCAAAAGGTCTTCAGTATAATTTCTTATTGGCTGCAAAAAAGAGACATTCCTAGCTCTTTTTGGATAATCCTTTTGATTAATAAATATTTCATCGCGAACAGAATTTGAAATAGCAAGACTTCGAATGACATATTTAGAGACAGATAACATTCTTTGCTCAGAAAGTGGAAGTAAATGAGCTTCTGTATAAGTTTTTAATGTACTGGCATGAATCGGCACTCCTAGAGCTATTTTAATTGCTTTGCTATCCACACTTTGCAACTTTTTTAAGAGATAATTTGGAGCAGAAAAATACACTTCTTGACCAGAAATGAGTTTAGATCGAATTAATGAAACAGCAAGATGCATAAGTGTTTTAGTATCCTGACTCCACGGCTGAGCACTCACAATCTTTAAGAAGTTTAATCGTTTCCTGGCTTTTAAAATCAAATTTTCAATATGCTTTTTCCAGTTTAACTTGCTAGTTAAATGAACTCCCAAGAATCTGGTGTCTTGTTTGTATTGAAGTGTGACCCCATCAAGTGTTAATAACGGTAGTGTTTGGGGTTTTTCCCATTGTTAAAAAGAACTAGACAAGTTTTTTCTCCAGATAACTCCAATCCATTCTCTTTCATGTAATTACTAAGTTTATTCAGTTCAACCTGATAAATCTTTTGAACATATTTTATCACTCTACTTTTCGTATTCTTTTTAAGAGAAGTGTTGATCCACATGGCAATGTCATCTGCATACTGAACAATAGTCGTATTTTTTGACAATGCCTGAGGAAGATCATGAATTAAAATAGAGAATAATAATGGTGCCAAAATTGCTCCCTGGGGTATTCCCATATCAACAGATTTAAAGTCTGAATATACACCATTCACTTTGGTACAGATTGATCTTTCAGACAGAAAATCCTTTAAGTATTGAAACATTATGCCTCTAACGCCGATATTTTTCAATTTGTATAATAACCTCGTATGCCAAACCCTGTCGTATGCTTTCCTAACATCAAAAAAAGTAGCTAGTGTACTCTTTCGTTTGGAAAACTGCTTTTTAATATCATGGGTTAACTTTACTAGGTGATCAGTTGTACATCTCCCTCTTCGAAAACCAGCCTGGTTTATAGGAAATATATTGTTTTTTTTCACAATAATGCCATAGACGTTTTTGAACTATTTTTTCAAGTACTTTTCCAACATGAGAAGTGAGGGCAATTGGTCTGTAGCTGCTTAATGCTGATTGAGATTTGCCGCTTTTAAGAACTGGGACTACAATCGACTGCTTCCAGACATTAGGAAGAGTGCCATTTATCCAACATTTTTGGAGAAATGAAAATAGTACTTTTTTTCCAACTCTCGGGCAAATTAATTAACATTTGATAAGACAAGCAATCAATACCAACTGCTGACCTGTTACTTCTAAAAGATTCAAGGACTTCAACAAATTCATTGTATTGAATTTCAGAGTTTAGATAATGCAGATTATCTACTGGAGGTTCTGCCATATTTACTAGTTCAGCTTCTTCTTGTCTTTTATGTCTAACATCAGGAGACAATTCTGGTCAAACTACTTTCAGAAAACATTGTATTAAAGGCTTCTGCTTTTTCTGCTGTGCTTGGGAAACTATTGTTTTCTAATTTTATTGTGTGTGTGTGTGTGTGTGTGTGTGTGTGTGTGTGTGTGTGTGTGTGTGTGTGCGCGTGCACGCGCGCGCGTACGTGCGCGCGCGTGTGAGTGTGCTTTTGAATTTGCTAGAATTATTTATTGTCATTGGTTGCTTGTTTGATGTGAGGGTCGAGTACAAGCGCTTTGATTTGTTTTTACAAGATATAGCGCTATATAAATTCCATGTATTATTATTATTATTATTATTAGTAGTAGTAGTAGTAGTAGTAGTAGTAGTAGTAGTAGTAGTAGTAGTAGTAGTAGTAGTAGTAGTAGTAGTAGTTGTAGTAGTAGTAGTAGTAGTAGTAGTAGTAGTAGTAGTAGTAATAGTAGTAGTAGTAGTAGTAGTTTAGTAGTAGTAGTAGTAGTAGTAGTAGTATAGTAGTAGTAGTAGTAAGTAGTAGTAGTAGTAGTAGTAGTAGTAGTAATGAGCTAAAAGCTTTGGGTCCAAACGGGATTCGAACAACCGCACACTCCGACCCGGACTTTTCGCTTGCTAGACAGGCGCATTACCTGTAGAGCCCCGATCCCCTGTGACACCCTGACCTTGTCTACAGCAAGCAGGGAGTCAGCTGCCAAGTCTCCCAGCTCAGGGACAGGGTGGACCCTAAGGAAATAACAGGGGAACAATACACGCAGCCGCTGGTTGCCAATGCTCCGAACCCATGAGACATGCTGGGTGCTATGGTGAAGAAAAGTGCTGCCAACACAGACCTTCACTGATTGCCAAGTCTCCCAGTTTAGGGAAGCATGTCAGACACGCAAGGTGAGAAGAGGGGTGACTTCACAAACGTTATGTTGCCAGTGCTCTGAACCCAGGAGACATGTTGAACACTAGGGTGAAGAAAAGGGCTGCCAACACACACCTCCCACCACCGGCACACAACTACGTACTTTTCCGAAAATTGGAGCCGATTTTAACTTTTGCGCAAGAAGTCCTGCATATTGTGTTTGTAATGGACGGTAATCTTTCACCTTACAATGTCTCTGTACTGTAGAGACTAGCTGAACAATGCCAAAAATAGTGTGGTAAATACTTTGATCTGATTGAAGTGATTAATTATTAACACTTCTTGCTTGAAGTGCTGCTGTTAAGAGACCCAGGTACCAAACAGAATGAAGTGAATACTGACAAAACACCTTTAGAAAATGTCCAAGCTCAGAGATCTTAGCTCATTGGAAAGCATGAAGTAAAGATGGACAAAACACCCCGTAGAAACCTGTCCAATTTGAGATGTCTTAGCTCATTCGCAGCAGTCTACGGATCCTGTACCAAGAAAATAAAGACATGTATAGGGTTGGCTAAAAGGAGAATGCTCCAACGACCCAACATCTGGAAAGATTAAAGCCTTCTTTACCAGTTAAAACTGAAAATAACGATATACTTAGCATGGCCTGTCATGCTATACGGCTGTGAATCCTGGACATAAAGAAAAGATCATGAGAAAAGAATCAAAGAATCAAAGAAGCTGATATGTGTTTGTGTTTGTGTTTGTGTGTGTGTGTTTGTGTGTGTTTGTGTGTGTTTGTGTTTGTGTTTGTGCGCGCGTGCGTGCGCGCGTGCATCCGTGTATGGTGTGTATGTGTGTGTGTGTGTGTGTGTGTGTGTGTGTGTGTGTGTGTGTGTGTGTGTGTGTGTGTGTGCGTTGGAAGGATGCTCAGGGGCAGTTGAACAGATATAAGAGCAAATGAAAGCATGGAAACAGGAAGGAAACTTCTCACTTTCATAATTAAAAGCTAATTAAGACCTACAGGCCATATGTCACAAAACCAAAAAACGGACCCCATTTAGACTGTCCTTCAAGGCAAGACCAATTAAACACAAAAGGCAGACAATCAGCTTCTCTCACTGGCAACATCACCAAACCCTGTGGTATTCATGAGAATCCATGAAGTCAGCAGGGCCAGTGAAGACCGGAACACATGGAGAAGGAGGATCGTGTGGGTGTCATTGGGTGTGATGGCTTTCACCGTACCTGGTGAGGCCGACAGGTGAGACAGGTGAGACTGACTTTAGCAGAGGATGGTGAACCCTGGTGGCATTGTGTTGAGCTCCTACCATGGACAGCAACACTGGAAGCAGGTGACAGGTGACAGGGGACTCACTGCACTGTGCTGATGCCTTAGGCCTCGGATCTTCCCTTCAGACCCAGCTTCCATACTGAAAGGCATGAGGGCTTAGCCAGGGGCAGTTGTGTGTGGCACTATGTGGCACTGTGTGGCACTATGTGGCACTGTGAACGAAACAAGACTGGTGGAGGTGGGCGATACCTGGCCTATCATATATGCTTGATTTGGAGACTTTATGTATAACACACACACACACACACACACACACACACACACACACACACACACACACACACACACACACACACACACACACACACACACACACACACACACACACACACACACATATATATATATATATATATATATATATATATATATATATATATATATATATATATATATATATATATATATATATATATATACACCGGTTCGAGCGCTCATCCACACAGCACGTATGCACGTACGCGCATGCACGCATTTGAAGCTTTTTAAAAATCATATAGTGTCAAACAAACAGCTTATATCAGTTACAATGTCACTTATACCATTATTTAAGATTTTTTTAAAAATCCATGAGATGTCAATAAGCAGTTTATGTCAGATTACAATATCTGCATACTTCAATTCATACTCTGTATATTAAAAGGAAGAAAAAGAAAAAAACAACAAACGCAACAATACTATATGATAATACCTATCACCACTGAGAGGAGATAACATAAACACTAACAAACATACAAACAAATAAACAAGATACAAACAAATAAAAACAACAAAAACCAAACAAAAGAAACAAAAACAAAAACGGGGAGCGGGGGTGGGAACAGATGGGGAGAGGATATCAAGGAGGAAGGGGAAAACACAAACAGCAAACAGAAGAATTATAGTAATGATTTATGATTATATTAATAAATAAAAAATCCCTACACATACGAACAAAAACAACAACAACACACACACACACACACACACACACACACACACACACACACACACACACACACACACACACACACACAAGATAGGCCTTAACCACTAAACAATGTAATACAAATGTAATAGTGCTAATAATCCCATTAATAAAAAAATAATAAATAATTTCTAAAACCGTTATTACTGAAACTATTCAACTAGGTAAGAAAAAATGCATGAAAAAATGTTTCCAATCTAGTCATCAGATAAGTGGTTTGGTTTTCTCATTTTGAATTTGCAGAATGTATACGTGTTTACATACATCACTTATACCCTATCCTGTTCATAAATAAATTTTAAAAAAACAACTCTTTCTCCTCCTTTTCCCCTTTCCACATACATATATAGCAAGCAAAGTGTAGATTTTTTGGTCACAATAAACCACACATGAAAGATTTTTAGGGTGAGCAGAGAGTACCAATATCTTTAATCTAATCTAAATATGGTTGTTTGGATTCATGTTTAGTTCTGAAACATTTTAGCATAAGCGAATTAAGTGATTTTTCAACTGATTTTTTAATTGATTTTTATTTTTGATACATTTTAAACGTTGTGGGAGCTTGTTCCATAAATCACTACCTGAATATAAGAAGCTTGTTTTGTAAAGATTGTTTCTGGGTCGGGGAAATGTTAGTAGATGGTTATGCCTGTGCTCATTAATTTTGAATCTATTGGTGATCTTGGAAGGGACATTTCTGTTGACAACTTTTTGTATAGATAGAGATTTATTGAAATAAAGCCTGTTTTGGAATGTAAGAATATTTGTTTGCTCATATTCATTGATGGTTAGGGAGCTTGATTTTAATCGGGTGGGTTGGGATGGCACATAGCTAATTATCTGCATTAAACAACTATAAGAACCAAAAATAAAAACCATAGAACAAGAATAATGAAAAGAAAGAAATAACAGTTTAAAACACTAACTTTGCAATTCATATGCGTGTATGTGTGTGTGTCCATGTGCATGTGTGTCTTTATGTGTGTGTGT
>CM060316.1:116365667-116373167 GCA_030674155.1 Stramonita haemastoma
TTTGGGGGGACTTGTACCCTTGTACCTAAAGTGAGCAGGCACCCATTTACAGCTGGGTGAACTAGGAGACTATACTGAAGCCAAGGCGCGCAAACGGTCACCCATCCACTTGGTAACGACGCTCAATGCTGCTTAGCATTGGCTGGGGGAAAGCGAGTGCTCTGACCACTGAGCTATCCCGCCCCCATCTAGAAAGAAGCAAACACTGAACAGAAAGAGAGGGTTCAGTACAGTTCCTTGAGTTCGGCTCCACGTGTAGCAAGATGCACACACAGTCACGGGGGCAGGGAGCCGACAGATTGCCAGAGGCCCAGGTGGCTGAGCAAATGCTGCAAGGAACCAGTGGCCTGAGCAGCGCAGATGGTTTCAATGTGAAGTGTGTGGTGAAGGTGGACGTCGTTATCCAGTCACTTTCCTTTCGTGCAGTGCTAGTTGCTTTGAATGGTAATCCACCCACCGCTTGTTAAACCATCTTCTTTATCTTCACATTAATTTTTTACCACGTTCCACTTTTGTACGATAGTTTCGAGTATTCTGTTCTAATGGGCACTTTTAAATGGGGGAGGGGGAGGAGAAAAACTGAAACAGGAGAGCAGATCTGAAATCTTTCTTCAATTTGCGCACACACACACACACGCGCACGCACGCACGCACGCACGCACGCACGCACGCACGCATACATGCAAGCGCGAAACATTAAATGATATATTCATCACAACCTAGTGATAGCCGATTGTATTTTGAAGAATCTCACCCCATCAACGATCAGTCTAGATGTTTTTTGTCTTGCTCACCACAGAAGCCAGTTAGCGCATGGACAATACACTGATTGTAGTCACAAATCGGGACTACCATTGTTCCAGGTGTACACACAGCAGCAGTAACAAACACTCCTGGACAATACACTAATAAATAACAAATCGGGACTACCATTGTTCCAGGTGTACACAGCAGCAGTAACAAACACTCCTGGACAATACACTAATAATAACAAATCGGACTACCATATATTCCAGGTGTACACAGCAGAAGTAACAAACACTCAAAGGTAGCCGCCAACTTGAGCATACTCATCTGCACGTAGCCTGTCAGCTAGCACTACCTGCTCCCGGAGTTATGACCTCATCTTTGCTGGACGATGACTGTGCTGAAGCCTATATGGGTATCCACGCGCTGGAGACTCCCCCACCCCCCACCCCTTCACGTCTCCCTCCCTCAATTCCTCCACTCCCTTCTGTTCCCCGTTTGGATCCTTACAGAAACGATGTTGGGGTGATTGTTTTTCTTTCATGTATGTTTTGTATTAGTTACAAGTATGTTGATTCTCCTCCCTTCTCCACACTCAGTGTACTGTGGCCTGAGGCCAATGTACAGTTCAGAGTTAGGACTCTCTCTCTCTCTCTCTCTCTCTCTCTCTCTCTCTCTCTCTCTTCTCTCTCTCTCTCTCTCTCTCTCTCTCTCTCTCTCTCTCTCTCTTCTCATCTTCATTAATATATATATATATATATATATATATATATATATATATATATATATATATATATATATAATATTATTTATTAATGCATTATTTACTTTAATCGGGTTTGTGTATTTATAACCTTAAATGTTGTTTCGCTCCTATTTGATTAAAACATTTTTTTTAATATAATCTTGCTCTTTTGTTTATTGTTTGCTTTTCGGGTTTTCTTTTCCTTGTTAGGATTAGCCACATTAACTTATTTCTGATGCTTTTACGAGTTGAGTGTTTTGAAATATTGACTGGTTTGTTTTGATGACGATGTACTTTGAAGATGCTCTCTCTCTCTCTCTCTCTCTCTCTCCTCTCTCTCTCCTCTCTCTCTCTCTCTCTCTCTCTCTCTTCCTCTCTCTCTCTCTCTCTCCTCTCTCTGTGTCTCTCTCTCTTTCTCTGTGTGTCTCTCTCTGTCTCTCTCATTTCCTTCCTTTCCCTTTCCTTTCCAACTTCCACCTTCACATATGCTATCCTAGACTTATTATGTAGAGGAGTGTTTGGTTGTTATGTTGGATTGAAATTGTACTCTTATCATTTGAATATAGAGATGTGTTTTCATGAAGCTTTTTGTGTTGAAAGGGTTTTCATGGGTTTTTTATATGTATGGTTTCTTTCCCCTTTTATGCCTACTTTGCTTGTTTTCCCGCTTACACGCACACACACACACACACACAACATACACACACCAACGCACGCACACATACACCACACCAACACACACACACACACACACACACCACACACACACACACACACACACACACACACACACGTTTGTTTAAATAGTTATCAATGTATCCAGTTAGGATGATGCATTTTGTTGAATGTATCCCGTTTTCTTCTTTTAAAATATTGGTTGAACTACTGTTGGTGGTGATGCTGGTATGTAGGGGTAGGGAGGGGGGTTCTTAGCTTTATTCCCTGATCAGGGCAAGGGCCGGATGAAAAAAAGTATGCAATGCCTACTCTGTAACCCTTGAAAAATAAAGATTATTCATTCATCCATCCATTCATTCATTCTCTCTCTCTCTCTCTCTCTCTCCTCTCTCTCTCTCTCTCTCTCTCTTCTCCCTCTCTCTCTCTCTCTCCTCTCTCATATATGCCGTCTTTCATAATTCTTTCATCACTCTTTCATCACTCTTTCATAATCACTCTTTCATCATTCTTTCATCATCAGTCTTTCATTATTCTTTCATTATCCTTCATCTCTCTCTTCTCATCTCTTCTCATTCTCTTTCATTTCATTATGCACGTCTTTCATAATTCTTTCATCATCATTTCATCACTCTTTCATATCACTCTTTCAATCATTCTTTCATTCATCAGTCTTTCATTATTCTTTCATTATCAGCCTTTCATCATCAGTCTTTCATCATCAGTCTTTCATTATTCTTTCATTATCAGCCTTTCATCATCAGTCTTTCACCATCAGTCTTTCATTATTCTTTCATTATCAGCCTTTCATCGTCAGTCTTTCACCATCAATCTTTCATTATCAGTCTTTCATTATTCTTTTCATTATCATCAGCCTTTCAATCATCATCTTTCATCATCAGTCTTTCATTATTCTTTCATTATCAGCCTTTCATCGTCAGTCTTTTCACCATCAATCTTTCATTATCAGTCTTTCATTATTCTTTCATATATCACCCTTTCATCTCAGTCTTTCACATCCATTCAATCCTTTCATTATCAGTCTTTCATTATTCTTATTTCATTTATCAGCCTTTCATCATCAGTCTTTCATCATCAGTCTTTCATTATTCTCTCATCAGTGCTGCTGTTTTGATATGAAAACTGCATACACACGGGGACCGGATGAAAAAAAGCATATGTTGCTTATTCTGTTATCCTCGATATAAAAGAAAATAAATAAATAAATACATAAATATATTTTTAATGGTTAAATGTCTGTATAAAAGTCCATAATTATATTCTTCTTTCTTGTGGGTGTGTGTGTGTGTGTGTGTGTGTGTGGTGGTGTGTGTGTGTGTGTGTGTGTTGTCTGTCTGTCTGTCTGTCTGTCTGTCTGTCTGTTGCTGTCTGTTTCCTATATGACACAAGTATTCAAACGGATTTTTCTTAATGATGCTGTCTTACCTGTGATGACAAATCCCTCAGTCAGGTATCCAAACAGCAACGTACTCCGGGAGACTATGGAGCGAGGATCTCACCTCCACACTGTTGTTATTCCCATCATTATTGGGTTAACACTGATTTGTTTTTCGCTCCAAGGATCCTAACATCACATTCACATACTGTCCCTACACGGATTTTTCTTGTGTGCCACATAGGATGAAATACAATATTCATCCATGTACTGACTTAAACTTTGTTGTTGTTGTTGTTTAATATCTAACTACTGACTCAAACTTTGTTGTTGTTGTTGTTAATGGTGTTGTTGTTGTTTAATATCCACCTACTGATTCAAACTTTGTTATTGTTGTCGTTGTTTAAGATCCACCTACTGACTCAAACTTTAGTGTTGTTGCTGTTGGTGTTGGTGTTTAATATCCACCTACTGATTCAAACTTTGTTTGTTGTTGTTGTTGATTTTGTTGTTGTTGTTTAATATCCACCTACTGACTCAAACTTTATTGTTGTTGCTGTTGGTGTTGTTGTTTAATATCCACCTACTGACTCAAACTTTGTTGTTGTTGTTGTTGTTGTTGTGTTGCTGTTGGTGTTGTTGTTTAATATCCACCTACTGACTGAAACTTTGTTGCTGTGTTGTTGTTGTTGTTGTTTCTCTATATCCCTGACACCCACTGTCTGGTCCACTCTGCTGCTTCATGTCTTTGTACCCACAGAAGATGCCAGCGGAATCTCCACACTCACACTGACCGCCATTGTGACCCTTTGACCTTAGCATCCTGACCTCATAGTGTTCCACAATCTGGGTCATACTTTCTTTTCTCCTTTTTGCTGCCTATCTTCTGTGACATCCCTGTCCTGTTGTTGCCACGCCGCTCATTTCAATCTCCCCGCCACAGCCACACCCAGATTTGTTCTCTCATCCCCAGGGTCAGAAGTCCACAGGGAGCCCATCAATATTAGGCCGCCGTAGGGCCACCAGCCAGAGGGGCCCTGCACTGCTGCTGGGTCACTTTGGTGGTGTTCAGTAGTGCTTGTTCAGAGCTAACATACGCAGGACACCACCTACTAAGCCCCCTACTGATGACGGTATTAGCTCAGTCGTGAAGCCAAACTGAGTGAGACGTCCTCCACAGGTGGTGACCACCACAATGTCCCTCCAACGACCGTCCCCCATGAACCACCAACCCCAAAGGCTTTGACACAAACTCACCACGGGCACAGAAGTGTATGGGGAAACCGAATCTGAGGTCACTATGAGACCAGAGTAACTGCGACCACCCAACCACAGGCTTCTTTATTGCATGATGATCAATGATGAGGAGGAGGATGTAATGATACTGCTGTGGAGGTGCATCCGCTTTGAGACTACTTGACAGGGTTGTACTCTTCGCTTACTATCAAAACATATCCCGGTGTCAACCAGGCCCGAGAGATACAGACACCTGCAGTGTTGGTCAGGTCATTTGAACAACACTCTTAAACTTGCACCCATAAAGTGGATGAAGCTCGACTGTGTGGTCCCAGTCTCCCCACTGAGCCCTCAGCACACTCACTCTGGGCAGGAGCTGGCTGGAAGTCCGAAAAATCCTTAACTTTCTTATAGGAGTCAAACCTGCGACCTTCCAGTCCAAACTCTGTGTGCGAACGCACACAGAACATCCTGCGCACACGTGAAAATCCGTTCCGCTTTCCGGAGGAGGAGGCCATTGTGTGACGGTAGGAACAGATGATAAAATTTACAAAATTGCATACACACGGGGACTGGATGTAAAAAAGCACATGAAGGCTTATTCCATTATCCTCGAAATAAAAGAAAAGAAAGAAAAGAAAAAGAAAGAAAAAAACCCATGGCACTAACCACTGCACCATGGCAGCTGGTCTGGGTCATACTTATTTAACCATGGTCCTACTTACACGTAAACAATCTGTCACACTTTTACCTTGACCCCAGGTCCTAACTTAACACAGTAAACACATTCTGGGTCACACTTTTACCCTTTGACCCCATGGGTCCTAACTTAACACAGTAAACACATTCTGGGTCACACTTTTACGCTTTGACCCCATGGGTCCTAACTTAACACAGTAAACACATTCTGGGTCACACTTTTACCCTTTGACCCTATGGGTCCTAACTTAACACAGTAAACACATTCTGGGTCACACTTTTACCCTTTGACCCCATGGGTCCTAACTTAACACAGTAAACACATTCCAGGTCACACTTTTATACTTTAACCCCATGGATCCTAACCTAACCTTTCACCCACATTGTGGGTCACACTTTGACACTTTGACCCCTTGGGTCCTAACTTAACACAGCATCCACATTGTGGGTCACACTTTGACCCCATTCCCATTGTGGGTCACACTTTGACACTTTGACCCTTGGCACCCTGACCTTTGCCCGACGTGTGGCTCTACCGGAGGCTGCCCGCGCCTCTCAGTGTGGAACAGTACACCCCTCAGTGTGGAACAGTACACCCCTCAGTGTGGACAGTACACCCCTCAGTGTGGAACAGTACACCCCTCAGTGTGGAACAGTACACCCCTCAGTGTGGAACAGTACACCCCTCAGTGTGGAACAGTACACCCCTCAGTGTGGAACAGTACACCCTCAGTGTGAACAGTACACCCCTCAGTGTGGAACAGTACACAACCCCTCAGTGTGGATTTTAACAGCAAACCCTGTGCAAACAGCAACGTCCAATGTTTTACAGCTGTACATGTCTCTGGCGGCCGGCGTCTCTCTCTCTTCTCTCTCTCTCTCTCTCTCTCTCTCTCTCTCTCTCTCTCTCTCCTCTCTCTCTCATCTCTCATCTCTCTCTCTCTCTCATCTCTCTCTCTCTCTCTCTCTCTGGCAATTTGACGACCCGGGTTCGAATCCCGTTCGAGGAGATCTTTCTCCTGGAGTTAACATCAGTGCTGACTCCACTCCCCCCAAAAGTCCTTCGGATGAGACTTTAAACCGAGGCCCCGTGTGCGAACGCACGCAGCAGAAAATCTTGCGCGCACAATAAATCCTGTTCCGCTTTTCGTAAGAGTAGGCCATCATGTGCCGGTGGGAACAGATGACTTTTACAAAACTGCATACACACGGGGACCGGATGTAAAAAAGCACAAGAGTGCTTATCCTATTATCTTCGATATAAAAGAATAAATTATAATCAATCAAAATCTCTCTCTCTCTCTCTCTTCTCTCTCTCTCTCTCTCTCTCTCTCTCCTCTCTCTCTCTCTCTCTCTCTCTCCTCTCTCTCTCTCTCCTCTCCTCTCTCTCTCTCTCCTCTCTCTCTCTCTCTCTCTCGTCTTTGGTACTGCGTACAGTTTTATTGTTTAGTATCTTTTTATCTTGATGTTATCCCTGAAAAGGGCGGGAACTGGATGTAAAAAAGCACACGAGTGCTTATCTATTATCCTGGAATAAAAGAATTTGCCTTGCCTTGCCTTGCCTTGCCTTCCCTCTCTCTCTCTCTTCCTCTCTTCTCTCTCTCTCGCTCTCTTCTCTCTCCTCCGTCTCTCTCTCTCTCTCTCTCTCTCTCTCTCCTCTCTCTCTCTCTCTCTCTCTCCTCTCTCTCTCTCTCTCCTCTCTCTCTCTCTCTCTTCCTCTCTCCTCTCTCTCCTCTCTCTCTCTCTCTCTCTCTCTCTCTCTCTCCTCTCTCTCTCTCTCTCTCTCTCTCTCTCTCTCTCTCTCTCTCAGCAAGAAAAGAAAACAACAATAACAAACTCTCAGTGTGCCACAGCCTTTCAAGCCTGACTTTCCTGTTCTGCTCATGCATTCAGCATCCGTGTGTGTCTGCCCTCTTCGTCCAGCCTAACTAAAGCAGCTACCAGGGACAAAAAAACTACCAAGGAAATGGATTGTAACTGGTATAGGGAGAGACAAAACAAG
>CM060316.1:116383167-116388167 GCA_030674155.1 Stramonita haemastoma
TTTCTGGGTCTGGGAAATGTTAGTAGATGGTTATGCCTGTGCTCATTAATTTTGAATCTATTGGTGATCTTGGGAGGGGCATTTCCATTGACAACTTTTTGTACAAATAGAGCTTTATTGAAATAAAGCCTGTTTTGGAATGTAAGAATATTGTTTGCTTATAATCATTGATGTTTTAGGGAGCTTGATTTTAATAGGACAAAGTTTTAGTGCTCTTTTATATAATCGATGAATGAATTTCAAATTAGTTTTCACTGCAGTTGTCCCAAAGAGATGAGGCATAGTCAACTATAGGCAAGATGTGTCCACAAAAAAAGAGTTTGCGTGAATGATTATCTAGAAAGTGTTTTATTTTTGATAGCTGACGTACCTTGTTTGTAAGACGTTTTCCTAGTGCCATCACATGGTCAGTCCAAGTAAGATTTTTTGTCGATAATTACACCCAGAATTTGTGTGAGTCGACTTCTTCAATAATTTTTTGATCTATCAACAGGGTTGAAATTTACTTTTCATTTTTTGCCTCTTTTGTCTTGCTAGTATGTACATACTCTTAGTTTTTTGTGCATTTAAGGACATATGGTTTAATTGAGTCCATGTAATCAATTTGTTGATATTGTTTTGGAGTTTGAGTGTTAGTCTGTGGGGGTCAGTATCACTACAAAAGAGGGATGTGTCATCAGCAAACATTTCACAACTACAATCTAGAAATAAGGGTAAGTCATTTACATATATTGAGAACAAAAGAGGACCCAATATTGATCCTTGTGGTACTCCATATTTAATAGGTACTAATTCTGATGTTTGATTATTTGCAGTTACCAGCTGCTGTCTATCTAACAAAAAACTTTTTAAAAGATTGATTATTTCAGGTGTTAGTTTATATAGGTGAAGTTTACGCACTAGCAAGGAGTGATTAATTACATCAAATGCTTTTTCAAAGTCAACAAAAATTAGGCCTGTATAATTATTTTCATTTATGTTGTGTAGGAGACTGTCTGTAAGTTGAGTTAGAGCTGTGTGACAAGAATAGTTTTTACGAAAGCCTGACTGATCTTCATTTATTAGATTGTTGTTAACAAAGTAGGAATATAAAGATTTTTGGATATGTTTTTCGATGGGTTTAGATAAGACTGATAGGATTGAAATTGGTCTGTAGTTTGAAGGACAAGAAGAATCTCCAGATTTGTGGACAGGTATGACTTTTGCCTTTTTAAATATGAGAGGAAAGTTGCTTTTTTCTATGCACAAGTTATATAGATATGTCAGTGTTTCAGCTATAATAGGACCAGAAAGTTTCAATATTTTTTCCATCCAGATTGTCAAGGTCATGTGTTCTGGAATTTTTGTTGGAGAGATAGACTTTCCAACACGTCTTTAATTGTCATTGGCAATAATTCAACCGGGAATTTAATTTCTTTTGAATCAATATATTGTTCTAAGTATTGGAGGTCATTTTCATTTGACTTATTGCATGATATGATTTTAGTAGCGATGTTTGAGAAATGGTGTTCAGTTCATCAGCTGTTATGTCTTTAACTGTCTTTTGGCTTTTTGATATAGGTCTATTATTTAAAATATTGATGGCTTTCCATACCTGGCGAGAGTCGGTAGTTGTGATTAACAGTTTTTGAAAGTAATCACGTTTTGATCTGCGTTTTAGTGAAGTTACTTTGTTTCTTTGCATTTTAAAATTCATCTTTTGTACCATGGCTTTTCAAATGGTCTCTTAAAGCGCATTTCAGACTCTATGTCTTTTGTTATCCAAGGAGGTTTAATTTTTTCTTTAACTCTTTTTTTGATGAAGGGGGCATGCCTATCATACACGATATAAATGTGGCAATCCAGAATTCTGCAGCTTCGTTGGGGTCTCTGATTTGATAAATGTTTTGGAATGGCGAGTTTATCAAGTCTGAAAGAAAGTCTTGTTCACAGAAGTTATTAAATTTTCTGTAAAAGATGGTTTTATGTCCTACTTTGGGAATTTTGACACGATGTTTAAACCAAGTAAAACACACAGAATTGTGATCACTGCATCCACAGGAGGGGCACATACTTCTGCTATGTTTTGTTTTGTAGTAGTATAGATATGATCTATCAAAGTTCTAGAGTTATCTGTTACCCGAGTTGGTTTGTCTATTAGTTGTTCCAGGCCATGCATAGTAATGTTGTGACTCCATTTAGGCTTGGGTTTTAATAAATCGATGTTAAAATCCCCAAGAATAATTGTTTCATAGTTTAAAAGTGTCACTTCATCCATAAGAGAGTTGAATTTTTCAAACCATTCTGTGGTTTCCGAAGGATTTCTGTATATGAATCCTATTAATATTGGACTATTGTGTTTTAATTTTATTTCAATCCAAATCGATTCAATGTCATAAACATCAAAGTTGTATAGTCTTTTACAACACAGTGAAGAAGCAAAATATGTTAATAACCCAGTGGACTTGGGCTTGTTTGGATCCTGTCGAAAGATCTGATATCCTGGATATTCATGCATGTGTCAGTTACGTGTGGTGAGAGTCGAGATTCAGCAAGGCAAAACAAATGAAAGTGATTCCCATCGTTGTGCAGTATGGTCGAAATATCATCTTTTTGTTTGTTGCATTGTTGATATTCAGGTAGCCTACACGGAGGCCTTGCTTTGTGGGCCACTTGTCTAAAGTTAGAGACATGTTAAGATTGATTGTTTTTATATATGTATGTATATAAGATCTATCAAAATAGGAGACGATATCAATTTTTTAAAAACAAAATAAGCTATAATACAATTTCGAAAACTTAAATATCAACACAAATCAAAATCTGTAAGGAATGAATGTGTTATAATAAACAACTTTTTGAATCCAGTCCCGTTTTTTCATAGATCATATAGTCATAAAAAATAATAAAACATATGAATTGGGAAAAAATATTTTAAGAAAAACTAAGATACAACAAATTTTGCTAAATCAATATAACCAATCACACACTAAATATTAATATGATACTAAACACAAAAAGATACAGTGACAAAGAATAATAAATGAAAAGCAAACGAAAATATAGTATCGAGAATTGGTTCAAAACTCCAATCCACCTAGCCCAACGCAACAACTGCCCTGTTGCAAAAGTCTCTGAATCCTGATATACCTGCTAGATATAGAAGGCAATTTTTCCACTCAAATGGAATACACACTGCAGCATGACATTGATCAACATCGTTTGATGTTGGGGGGAAAAAAAAAAAAAAAAAAAAAGGGGGGGGGGGGGGTGGGGGCTGGGTGAAAGTATGGAGAAGAGAGAGAGAGAGAGAGAGAGAGAGAGAGAGAGAGAGAGAGAGGAGAGAGAGAGAGAGAAGATCCATTCACGAAAAATTGAAGCAATCATTTATCATCAATGGGAGCACTGCATTTAACATTTGGACACCTGCTCAAACACATTTGTAATTATTTAGAACATTATACATGGGCTGCATGTTTGATGCAGGCTTGCAGGCAGACATTTATCGCATGCATGCACACACACGCACGCACACACACACGTTCACATAATTATTATACACGTACTCAGGGGGTGCATACGCACACGCAAGCACGCATGCTTACATACCACGCAAGCACACACATGCTCACCGGCATATCCACAGACACACAAACACATACGCACGCACACACGCACGCATGCATGCACTCACGCACGCACGCACACACACAACGCAACTCACGCATGCTTACATACACACAAACAGACACACACACGTGGTGAAACATGCATACACATGTTCACTTACACATACACTCAAACACACACTCCCCCCCTCCTCTTCCCCTCTACACACACTCACTGGTACACACACACACACACACACACACACCCCACACACACACACACACACACACTCGCACACACTAATGGGTTAAACATTGAAGTAGTTCCGAAAGTACTTTCACAAGTGGCTGTGTAACTGCCACGGAGTGTTGTCTTCCTAATACACTTGTGACTTCGGAACTATGGGGTTCCTAGGCTTGGGGATCGGAAAGTTTCTGTCCAGTAATAGACCTAGTGTGGCTTTGTCGCTAGCCACACAGTTGGGTGGGGTTGGAGAAGTCGTCCCTATGTTGAAGGCAGCAGATCCTGTACGTACACCTCTGGCTGCTTCAGCATAGGTAGACTTTCTGTCATGGGGATGTACATAGGGTCTGTTGTTCATCTCAGTGCGTGCGTGCGTGTGTACAGTGTGGGGTGTGGCTGGCCAGTTCCGCGTGGGAATGACAGATTCTGGGGGTAAAAAGTCACAGTGTCAATGAAAACAGCAAAACAACAACAACAACAACAACAACAAAGCAATGGGGATGTACTCCTTCGCCTCAGCGAAAGAGCAAAGTGTTTGGTTCCTTAGTTTATTTCCGTTTTCCATACTCCTTCTCCTCTCTCCTCCTCTCTCTCTCCTCACTCTCTCTCTCTCTCTCTCTCTCTCTCTCTCATCTCTCTCTCTCTCTCTCTCGAAAACACACACACACACACACACACACAACACACACACACGCACACACACACACACACACCACGCACACATTACAACACAACACAACACAACACAACACAACACAACACAACACAACACAACAGAGAGACAGAGACAAAGACACAGACAGAGAGAGAGAGAGAGACAGACATGCATGCATGCAGTGGGCATCAACAGTGGAGCAGCAGTCAGCACAGCACAGCAACACTTTCAGTTTCTAGTGGCACCCTATACTACACGCCTCTACTGCTAGCCCGCTATAACAATCATAGCACATTCCACCTCAAAATGTCAGGGATTATTAAAGGGGAGGGGGGGGGGGGGGTAATGGAGGTCAGTTGAGGGTCAAAAGGGCCGAGATATGACACTAGCCTTCAGTCAGCCACATGACCTCGATCCCACTTGAAAAACTGGAACTTGCAAAAGACGGGGACAGTGGATAACTACATTGCCTGTCTGTCTGTTTGCCTGCCTGCCTGCCTGCCTGCCTGTCTGT
>CM060316.1:116394079-116396579 GCA_030674155.1 Stramonita haemastoma
GACAAACAGACAGACAGACAGACAGACAGACAGAGTGAGTGAGTGAGTGAGTGAGTGAGTTAGTGAGTTAGTGAGCGAGTGAGTGAGTGAGTGAGTGAGTGAGAGATGGAGAGAGTGAGAAACAGAGAGACAAGAGAGAGAGAGTGAGAGAGAGAGAGAGAGAGAGAGAGAGAGAGAGAGAAGAGAGAGAGAGAGAGGAGAGAGAGAGAGAGAGACAGACAGACAGACAGACAAAGAGACAGACAGACAGACAGACAGACAGACAGACAGACAGACAGACAGACAGACAGAGAAATAATCTTTGAATAATCATTGTTTTTCAAGGGTGACAGATAAGCATTCAAATTCTTTTCATCAGACTCTTGCCCTGATTAGGGACTATCAAAACAAAAACAAATTCAACAAATAAAACAAAACCAAAAAAAAAAACACTGAGAGAGAGAGAGAGCATTCTTCAGAGATAACGGAGAGGACAGGTCATAAAAAGATGGCGATGTTTCCTGTATCTGTTCTTGGTTTCGCATAACTTTTATACATGCATCCACCGGCGCATATGCGAACACGCACGCAAGCAAGCACACCTATGGACACCCACAAAAAATACAGGCGCGCTTGCATACACGACTTCTGCCCTTATAATCACAGTCCCTCACACATACGCGCGCGTACACACACACACACACACACACACACACACACACACACACACACACACACACACACACACACACACACACACACACTAACACTAACACTAACACTAACACTAACACTAACTAAGCTAAAACTAACATAAACTCACACATACTAACACATACGCACACACACACACACACACACACACACACACACACACACACACACACACACACACACACACACAGGTGCACGCTGCATACTATAACACACAATGACCTTTTGCCTTTGTCAGACGGAGCTGTTATCTTGAAGGTATGATCTGAATTCTTAGACAGTGATACTTGATAATCTGGTAGGTTTAATTTTTCCTCAAAGTAAGAAAAAAATATATATACCTATCTGTTCACTCTGAGTGTACGGAACGGACAACTGTTTTCGGAGATGAGTGGAGGGGTGACACTTCAACACCATCTTTAGTTCAGGTTCTGCCAACACACTGCACACTGAAGGCCAAGTCATCGTTATCAGTGTTACCAGTGTCACCAAACCGAAACGTAGTTCAAACACTTCCATCTAAACAGTACATTGTTGTAGTCAGTAGTGTCACACACACACACACACACACACACACACACACACACACACACACACACACACACACACACACCCCACATACACACACACATACATACACACACACATACACACACACTACACAACACACACTACGCACCACACACGCATATGTATGTATGTATATATTCATGAATACACACATTACATACATACATACATACATACATACATACATACATACATACATACATACATACATACATACATACATACATACATACATACATACATACATACATACATACATCATACATACATACACACTACACACACACACACACACACACACACACACACACACACACACACATACATACATACATACATACATACATACATACATCATACATACATACATACATACATACATACATACATACATACATACATACATACATACATATATACATACGATACATACATACTAATACATACATACATACATACATACATACATACATACATACATACATACATACATACATACATACATACATACATACATACATACATGCATACATACATACATCATGCATACATACATACATACATACATACATCACATCATCATACATACATACATTACATCATCATATCATATACATACATACATACATACATACATACATACATACATACATACATACATACATACATACATACATACATACATACATACATACATACATACATACATACAACATACAACATACATACATACATACATACATACAACACAAAACACACACACAACACGCTCACTACACATACACAATCATTCACATACACACTCAAAAGGCACAACACCCACCCCCCACCCCCCACCCCCGCCCCTGACACACACAGGTGTAGCTGAACACAAAACACAAGGTAGTTATCATGCCTCTGTGACGAATACGACGTGACTGTGCGTCAGGGTCTGTTAAGTGATAAGCAGTGACTGCTGGCTGACATGACATGTCAGTGTGTCGGCTTTGTCCCACTCTTTCGCCTGCAGCACAGACAAAAGCAAGGAACTGAACAAACCTTGTAGCACCTGTCCACATCAGAACGAAAAGTCCTTCGAATGAGATTATAAACCGAGGTCCCGTGTGCAGACGAACGCAGAACATCTTGCGCACACGTTAAAACCTGTTCCGATTTTCGGAAGAGTAGGCCATTGTGTGCCGGTGGGAACGGGTGAAAAAGTTTACAAAACTGCGTACACACGGGAACTGGATGTAAA
>CM060316.1:116406579-116414079 GCA_030674155.1 Stramonita haemastoma
TAAAGCCTAGCTGTTCTAATGATAGTCCATACAGTCACAAGTGTAGCAAGTGTTAAAGCTGCTGTTCTAAATGATCAGTCCATACAGTCACAAGTGTAGCAAGTGTTAAAGCCTAGCTGCTGTTCTAAATGATCAGGTCCATACAGTCCACAAGTGTAGCAAGTGTTAGAGCCTAGCTACTGTTCTAAATGATTGGTCCATACAGTCACAAGTGTAGCAAGTGTTAAGCCTAGCTACTGTTCTAAATGATAGTCCATACAGTCACAAGTGTAGCAAAGTATGATCGCTTAGTGGTACTTGCAAACAGTCCGTCACTGTGACGATGGTGACAGCCCTATACGGCCTGTGTGGTCGGCGGAGCTATAAACAACATGACTGGATTGAACTCCACACCTGTTTTAGCGATAAATAAATAAACTAAAATATAACCAAGATCAAATAAACCACTCTCCTGTGCTTTCTTTTTAAGTTTAAAAACTTTAGTCTGCCTTGTAAGTGGCTGAATTTTTCGCCAACATCAGGTCAAGTTGTTGTTAATGATGTTCGTGTATAATTATCTGTGTGTAACTTGTGTATAATTATCTCTGTGTACATAATTCTCTATCAGATTCTGCACCTCCACACGACAAACTGCTGGGGGGAGGACAAATACCCCATTGAAGACAACATCAGCGACAGTGGCGTGTTCTATGGCGAGTGCTGAGACCAGCCTCCCTGGGCTGAAGATGCCGCCAAGAGGACGGCAAAACCTGACGGTGCTCTCCCTTGTTAAACTTATTTTGTTCAAAACAACAAACAGAATGAATGATACAAGCAAAG
Source organism: Stramonita haemastoma (assembly GCA_030674155.1). Taxonomy (NCBI): domain Eukaryota; kingdom Metazoa; phylum Mollusca; class Gastropoda; order Neogastropoda; family Muricidae; genus Stramonita; species Stramonita haemastoma. The sequence continues at coordinate 116,407,399 of CM060316.1, forward strand.
CTTATATGGGTGCTCTCCCTTTCCTTCAGTCAAGATGGTCGAAAATAGCTGACCCGGTGCTCTACTTTTCTTTCAGTCAAGGTTTTGTTGTGGGTTTTTTTTCAGTCAACCTTCTTATGATGCAATTCTTATTTTTTATCATACATTTTCTTCGTCTTTTTCTCAAGAATTCGAGAAACTTCTGCGGAAATTACCTGTAACCTCTTTTTTTTTTCTTGTGATTCTTGTTGTGTTTTGAAGGAGTACATTAGTGGGAGAGTTTAAAACAAATTTATATTCATCATACATTTTTTTTAAAAGAGGTGCTGAACAACGGCTAAATTCAAACTCAGGATTTTTCTTTATTTTCTATATAAAGTTTGTCAAATTAAAAAGTTGTGAACTGTTTCTTTATCTAATATCTAGTCTCTGATGTCTTTCCTTCCTTCACTTGGTTTGTGTGGTGTGTCAAACATCTGCTGAGGAAATGTTACAGAAACTGCTGAGCAAATGATCCTAGAAACAAGAGTCAGGGTCAGAATAGCACATTTGTGGATAAGTTCGTGGTTACTTGTTTATGTCGTTTACACTTTCTTATTATTGAATGCTAGCTCTGCGTCTAGCAATCAAAAAGCTTAGTTATCATGAAAAAGAGCCAAGGGAACGGCCATAGGAAAAACACTGGTCTTTTGCTTCATTCCTGCATATGTGTTAAATATTTGTACATTTAAGCGCCCCCCCCCCCCCCCCCCTTCCAAAAAATCACAACAAAACAAACCAAAGAAAACAAAAAACAAAACAACAAAAAACAAATAAACAAGCAAAGATACAAACGAAAACAAACCCAAGCCAAAGGCAGTAAAAACCAAGGTATTAGTTCTAGTCGGTTGTAGTGGTTTGGGATGATACATCTATGGTTTGACTTTTTTCACGCCGTGTATCAAAATGAATGAAAAATGAAACCTATCTATGGAGTTGTAAATGCTGTACTTTTGAAACTATCCCTTTCGCTGAGTGAAGGAGACATTATTAATCAGGAGATAAGGTCAGTAGGCTTTTTCTAGGCTGTGTTCAAGCAATTAAAAGGTATATTCGTACAACGGGTATTAATATGGATAATAATACATCAAACAACCTCCAAAAGGCTTTGAACTTGATATTGACTGTTAAAAAAGGAACACGCCCTTATTATGATATTCTGGTTGCAGACAACATTCTGCCAAAGTGTTGTGACAAGTGGAACAAAACAATACCAAGGGATCTTAACTGGATAAAGGTTTTTGACAAGGTACATAAGATAAAAGAAATTAAAATGAAATGGTTCCAGATACGACTGATCCACAAAATTCTAGCTACAAATAATATTCTTGAAAAAATGAAAATTGTTGAAAATGATAAATGCACATTCTGTACTTCTGAGAAAGAAACTGTTGACCATCTATTCTATGCTTGCAGCAAAACTTCTTATTTTTGGACAGAATTGCAAAACTTTCTTCATAAAAATTGTGCCAATACACATGGTCTAGTACTGTCAAAAGAACAGATTTTATTTGGATTTGATTCTCGATCAAAAGGAGATGAAGTACTTGACGAAATACTAATCACTGCAAATTTTTTTATATACAAATGTAGAGTACAAAAAGCGGCACCTATGTTTTCGGTTTTTAGAAAATATATGACAAAACAATATCAAATTAAAGAATGTATTGCCAAAACAAACATGACTTATAGTGTATTTGCAGCTAAATGGCAACATTACAAACAACTAGTTGATGATGGGTAGATACATTTTGAAGAAACTGTTTTTTTTTTGGTTTTTTTTGCATTGTTTTTTGATGTAATACTTAGCATCGCTACATTGCTTATTTTGTAAAACAACTGAAAATTCTCTTGGGGTATTCTCCAATGTAATCTGTGTACTCTCTCTTATTTTCATGGTTTTTTCTTCTTTTTTTCTTTTTTTTTCGACTGTTTGTTTGGTTCTATCTATTTTGTTATATCCATACTCTGAATATATTGCAAATTGTTACTCTATGTCACGCAAACAAATAATAAAAATCTTTGTGTGTTTTTTTTGTTTTTTTGTTGTGTTTGTTTTTTGTTTTGTTTTTGTTTTGTTGTTGTTGTTGTTTGTTTGTTTTGTTTCTTTTGGAGAACATTATAACTTGGCTCATTTGCAATGTTCAAATCATTTAGAATGAATGTACATTTGAATGTTTGAATCACTTAGTAGTATACGATTAATTCAATTGGAAAGTTTTAATAGTTTGGAATGTAGTATATATTTGGTTTATTGCAAATGTTGCTATCATTTGAAATGTAATGTATATTTGGATTATTAAAAAAAAAAAAAAAAGGTCAGTAGGCTTTTCATCTGTGTCTATACAGCAACGCCACCCAAAGTCCTACCAGGAAAAAGAAAAGCCACAGTTTATCCAGTGATACCTCCTCCATGTGGCGGCTATTCATTTGGCATTATCGTCATCATTATCATCATCATCATCAACATCAGCAGCAGCAGCAGCAGCAGCAGCACAATATCGTCATCACTATCGTCGTCGTCATCATCATCGTCGTCATCAGCAGCAGCAGCAGCATCACATCATCATCATCATCATCATCATCATCATCATCATCATCATCATCATCATCATCATCAACATAAACAACAACAACAACACAACTCCTTGGCAGACATAGCATGTTATTTAAAGACTTGCCTTAATATTTTTTTAATGTCCTCTTCTTTTTTGTGAAAATCTGCTTTAAGTTTTCTTTGAATACAGAATGTATATTCATGTAATGCATTCAACTGATCCTTTTCACTGTTGTGTAAGCGTGCTACTATAGAAGACACTACGATAAGGGATATAGATGCTATATTGTGAATTGACGTGTTGAAAAGTGCCTTGAGCGGCTGGATAGCTGTTATCTCTCTGTGTGATGCTGTGTAGATTAAACTACAGGCAGCAGACAACTGACAAAGAGAAGAGCACCGAGGAGTATTCAATTTCTATGTGCTTTCAAACCTGATCCTCGGTCTTTGACTGTTCATCTGCTTTATTTACTCTTGAAGTGTTCATAAGAGATAAAAGACCACACACCCAGGAGTATTTCTATGTGCTTTCAAAACTGTTGCTCAGCCTTTGGACTATTCATTTACTTTTTTTTTGAAATTTTCATCACATTTTCCACGTTATTTCATTTCTGTGAGAAACCTAATCTTGGGTTTGTCTTTTTTATTTTTTTAAATATGCTTTTCTTTTCTCATTCAATGTTTCGCGAGCTTTTTCAAAACAAACTTTCTATTTTGTCTTTTTTCCCCGGAAATTTGATTTGAAATCTGTCTTCAAAATCCAGTGTTGTTTTTTTTCCTATTCCCCAGGACTATTCCTCATACAGCTCACTTTGACTTCCTGCTATTAAAAATCTTTCTTCACAATCCATTCCTTTTTTCATATTCCCCACAATTACTCCTCAAACAGGTTAGTTTGACTTCCTGATCTTTGAAGTCTAATTTGACAATCAATCGTTTTTTTCATAATTATTCCTCACAATTATTTCTCATACACGTTCAGTTTGATTTCCTGGTCTTTATTTGCAGTTATTCCCCTTTTAAAAACAGAAGAAGAGAAACTGATGTGGTTGGTCCAGACATTCCATTGGAGCCCCTCCTTGTAGACATTGCACGTTCTGTGCTCAGCCCTGCAGTATTGGGCAACACTCACCCGTTTTTCTTTCTGTAGACATTGCACGTTCTTTGCTCAGCCCTGCAGTATTGGGCAACGCTCACTCCTGTTTCCCTCTGTGTAGACATTCCATGTTCTGTGCTCAATGCAGCAGTATTGGGCAACGCTCACCCTGTTTCCCTCTGTGTAGACATTCCATGTTCTGTGCTCAGCCCTGCAGTATTGGGCAACGCTGACTCCTGTTTCCCTCTGTGTAGACACTGTTTTCTTTCTGTAGATGTTCCCTGTTCTGTGCTCAGCCCTGCAGTATGGGCAACGCTCACACCTCAGACCTGTTTGGGGCAAAGATGGGAAAGAGGTGTGTCTGGCAGTCTCCAGCCTGCCCGGCCTGTTCCCTGCAGCATCTTACTCACCAGCCTCACCATCGTGACTCACCGTTCACCAAAGACAGGGAATCATACTTATATCTTTGCTTCCTTTCGTCCTTGTGCCGTGATCTCAAAACACGCTGATACTGATCACCGCTAATGCAGTCATAACGACCTGCCCACTATGGAAGCATGCCTGACTTGAGACTGTGTGACAGGAAAGGGAAGCACGCTGAGCTGCCTGCCCTTCTGGCTGCATCCTCCATCCACCCCAGTACAACATTCCACACCCCTCGAAGTCACAATACGGCTACCTTGAATGGTGGTGAAAAATGCGGGCGCATAAGCAGCATTATCACCATTGGCGAGCCTCTTGCTGTAGCCAAGGAACCAACAAAATCCATTTCACCCAAAACCAACCAATACCCCCCCCCCCCTAAAAAAAACACAACAACCAATGACAACAAACCCCTGATGAAGCAGAAATTGCCGATGCTGATTTGAAGTTTTATTGGTTTTGCTGTCTTCTGATCCCTGTAAGAAAGTGAACAGAAGAAAGGTTCTATAAAGAGAAGACTTTGCTTTTGGGCACATTGATTTTTGTCTTTTGCAGATTGTTTTCTTCTGTTGTATATAATCTGTAAATTTGATACAAACTTTTGTACATAAATCACCTCCTCAAACAGTTGGCATTGTCTTGTATATTATATTGATGGCATTAGACAGGCATGTGCAACGAATCATAGAATGCATTTGTTCGCATTCATTGTTTTGTGTATGCTCATCCTATTTAAACATAAACTGCAACACACACTCTGTGTGTGTAGTATGTATGTGTGTGTGTGTGTGTGTGTGTGTGTGTGTGTGTGTGTGTGTGTGTGTGTGTGTGTGTGTGTGTGTGTGTGTGTGTGTGTGTAAGAGAGATTTTATTTCATTTGTTTGTATTTTTATATATCTTTATATGTATTCTTGTATATATTCTTTTTTATTTATATATATAAATAGATAGATAGATAGATAGATAGATAGATAGATAGAGAGATAGATAGATAGATAGATAGATAGATAGATAGATAGATATAGATAGATAGATAGATAGATAGATAGATATCTCTATCACTAGAAAGAAAGAGAGGAGGGAACACCAAGCACAGAACTCTACCCTTTACGGCATTAGCTCTTGGTTTTGTTGTAGTGTTGTTTCGAATACAAGTGTGGCATGACTGATATGGTTACTTCCATAATACTTTATATCAAAATAGTTAATGATTGATATGGTTACTTCCCTTATATCTGATATATAGCAGAAAAGTGAACGACTGGGGCTTTGAATTGTAAAGGCTCTGATCTGACATGGACAGGGTGCTGGGTATCCCTCCTTAGGTTCTGTCTGAACATTCGTCTGCTGTAGTCTGTCTGTTTGCTTGCTGTTTGGGTGGCTCCTTGTTTAGATATTGGGTTGGGTCTTTCGCTGTTTATGTGCATTTTTGTTGTTGTTTGTATGGTTATATGTATTTTACTGTGTGCTTTATTCTTTTACTTGTATTTTTTTCTGCTTGCCTGTTTGTTTGTTTGATGCATTTTATCTTTCTTTCTCCTGAATTCTGCTATTCATGTATAATTGATTCAGAGTGCTAAAAGCACTGAGCATGACCATGAAATCATGTGTATTCTGTGCACAGTCGTGAAGTCCTGTGTATTCTGTGCACCAGTCTTGAAGTCATGTGTATTCTGTGCACCAGTCGTGAAGTCATGTGTATTCTGTCCATTAGTCGTAAAGTCATGTGTATTATGTCCACCATCGTGAAGTCATGTGTATTCTGTCCATTAGTCATGAAGTCATGTGTATTCTGTCCATTAGTCGTGAAGTTATGTGTATTCTGTCCATTAGTCGTGAAGTCATGTGTATTCTGTCCATTGTCGTGAAGTCATGTGTATTATGTCCACCAGTCGTGAAGTCATGTGTACTCTGTGCACCAGTCGTGGAGTTATGTGTATTCTGTCCACCAAACGTCACAAAGTTCTGTGTATTCTGTGCACCAGTCGTGAAGTCCTGTGTATTCTATCCACCAGTCGTCATGAAGTTCTGTGTGTTCTATCCACCAGTCGTCACAAAGTCCTGTGTGTTCTATCCACCAGTCGTCATGAAGTCCTGTGTGTTCTATCCACCAGTCGTCATGAAGTCCTGTGTGTTCTATCCACCAGTCGTCACAAAGTCCTGTGTGTTCTATCCACCAGTCGTCATGAAGTCCTGTGTGTTCTGTGCACCAGTCGTCATGAAGTCCTGTGTGTTCTGCCCAGTCTTCGTGACGTCATTGGAGCACAGCTTAAGCTTTCAGGTTGCTCTTGCTATGTAAACTCGCTCTGCTAAGAAATACAGATGCCAAATGGAACGAAAAATGAAAAATAAATCATACCTAAAAGTTTACAAGCAGTTGTTTAACTAAGGTTAAAAAAAATTAAAAGATGTAACAAAAATTATTCACCAGGATAAGAGCTAAGTGGTGCTTTAAGAAAATCAAAGACAGTTGTTACCTCCGTGTTTGCTTCAGGCTGCTCACAAGTTTCCAGCTAGTAGAATAAGTAGAAGTAGTAGTAGTGGTAGTCGTAGTAGTCGTAGTAGTCGTAGTAGTAGTAGTAGTAGT
>CM060316.1:116419079-116424079 GCA_030674155.1 Stramonita haemastoma
TGTTGTCGTCTTCCTTTAGTTGACTTTTTCTTGCAGATCATGAAAGTACATTGAAACTAGTTGAGTTTCCCAATCCTGGTCCTCAGCATCAGCGATATTTATTTCTATCATTATGTCTCTCTAAACGGCTTTCCCCGCTGACTATAAATAATGCTGACCTAAAGGTGTTTAAACCGGGAAGGAAGATAGGAAAAGAGGGAGGGGCTGTGGAAGAGGATTAGAATTAACATTATTATTACCTGTCTTTATTCTCAGATTCAAAATTGCATATACCTGTAGGCAAAAGTGCACAATCGTACGCGCACGCACGCACGCATGCACTCACGCACATATACACACGCACATGCGTGTGCACACGCACCTACATACATATGAACTATCCCACGTACATCTGCAAGTACTCTCACACACACAACACACACACACACACACACACACACACACACACACACACACACACACATACACACACACACTCGCGCGCGCGCGCGCGCGCGCTCCCCCCTTCTCTCTCTCATCATAATCATAATCATCATTATCAGCAGCAGCAGCAGCAGCAACAGCTTACCATCTTGTTACTGTATGACTGCAATGAGGAGGCACATTTCCTTATTCTTTTCTTTTTATACGCATTCCGCACGCGCGCGCGCACACACACACACACACGGCGCGCGCGCGCGCGCGCGCGCGCGCGCGCGCGCACTCTCTCTCTCAGAGAGAGAGACAAGGCAAGGCAAGGCAAATTGTTTTATTCGAGGATAATATATAAGCATTCGTGTGTTTTTTTACATCCTGTCCCGGCCCTTTTCAGGGATAACATCAAGATAAAAAGATAACCTGCGAGAGAGAGAGAGAGAGAGGAGAGAGAGAGAGAGAGAGAGAGAGAGAGAGAGAGAGAGAGAAGAGAGAGAGAGAGAGAGAGAGAGAGAGAGAGAGAGAGAGAGAGAGAGAGAGAGAGATAATTATAATAATGAATAATCTTTATTTTCCAAGGGTTACAGAGTAAGTATTACAAACTTTTTTTTTTCATCCAGCCCTTGCCTTGAGAGAGACAGACCGACCAACCGACAGACAGACAGACCGACCAGCAGACTTACATACATACGGACATATATGTATATGTATATTATATGGAGAGAGAGAGAGAGAGAGAGAGAGAGAGAGAGAGAGAGAGAGAGAGAGAGAGAGAGAGAGAGAAGAGAGAGAGAGAGAGAGAGAGACAAGACAAGACAAGACAAGACAAGACAAGACAAATTCTTTTATTCGAGGATAATAGATAAGCACACATGTGCTTTTTTACATCCAGTCCCCGCCCTTTTCAGGGATAACATCAAAATAAAAGATATTAAACAATAAAACTATACGCAGTACCAAACAACATACAGAAATAAGTACACTACATATAATAAGGTAAGAGAAATGCGACAGTACGCTACATATAATAAGGTGAGAAAGGTGCACTCATTCAGAAGAGAAAATCTGAAGTCACAATAAAATAATTTGGATTATTAAAGAAGAAGAAAAGAAACGAAAAAAAAAAAAACAAAACAAACCCAGAACAAAACAAACACAAATAAACAAAAAACAAACAAAAAACAAACACACAAAAAAAAAACCACAAAAAGAGAGAGAGAGAGAGAGAGAGAGAGAGAGAGAGAGAGAGAGAGAGAGGAGAGAGAGAGAGGAGAGAGAGAGAGAGGAGAGAGAGAGAGAGGAGAGAGAGGAGAGAGAGGAGAGAGAGAGAGCAGTAAACAGAGGCAAAGAGTTATTGGGAGCATTATCTAGCAATACGACTAAAGTGAAGGGGATTTTCCCTAAGGGGATTTTTGTAAACCACTTCATCGGGGATTTTGGACGAGGGAGTTAGTTTCCTTGAAGGGGCATTGCTGTGATCAGGTGGCCTACAGTGTAGTTCAGTGGTCCTGTGTGACAGAACAGCGGTGAGTAGGACTGAGTGTTTCTTTTCCCTGGGTTTCGGTCACGAGTGCTCTCTTTCATTGTCACCTGCTGTGCGTGTGTTTGTATGTGTGCAGTGTGTTTTATTTTATTATTTATTTTATTATTCTTTTATATCGACGATAATGGAATAAGCACCCGTGTGCTTTTTTCATCCAGTCCCCGTGTGTATGCAGTTTTGTAAATCTTATCTGTTCACACCGGCACACAATGGCCTACTCTTACGAAAAGCGGAACAGGATTTAACGTGTGTGCAAGATGTTCTGCGTGCGTTCGCAAACGGGGCCTCGGTTTACAGTCTCGTCGGAAAGACTTTTGGGGAGAGTTGAGTCGGCACTGATGTTATCTCCAGGGGGAAAAAGTCCCTCGAACGGGAATCGAACTCGGGTCGTCAAATTGCGAGCGCAATGTTCTGACCATTATGTTATCCCTGTGTGTGTGTGTGTGTGTGTGTGTGTGTGTGTGTGTGTGTGTGTGTGTGTGTGTGTGTGTGTGTGTGTGCGCGCGCGCGCACGCGCGCTCGCGCGCGCGCGCGCGCGCGCGCGCGCGCGCGCGCGTGCGCGTGCGTGCGTGCGTGCGTGCGTGCGTGCGTGCGTGCGTGCGTGCGTGCGTGCGTGCGTGCGTGTACTACTGACACGGACGTACTACTTTAGGTCTGGAGGTATTGATTTGATTTGATTTGATGTGTCTGTGTTTCATCATCCTCACCAAACGCTCAAACAGCAACTACTGTTTTCTGTCCTATCAGCGACAGTGCGCTGCGCGCCGTTAAGCGGCTGATGAGTCAGGCCCCGCGCAACGTGTGTGTTGTGTGTTGCCCAACACTGAACGTCCTTGTCTGACCCTCAAAGTCGGCTAATGTGTGTGTGTGGGGTGGGGGGGGGGGGTTGTTTGTTTGTTGTTGTTTTTTTTACACTTCTACATCTTTACTTCATTTTTTTATCATTGCATTTCCTTCTTTTTCGTGGAAAAACACACTTCTAGTCAGTAATTGGTGACAAAATACACACCACACCTGTCGAAAGAATATCAACATCTTATACCCGTTATCCCCACTTGTCGAAAAAATATCCACATATAATCGGCTAACGTGTTGATTCGGACTATTACAGACTAGCTAATTGCTTTTTTCTGCAATCTTAATGTTGGTTTTTTAATCTGTGTATTTCTTTGATTGCCTAGTTTTCAGATGAGCTTTTATCGCTATGAAAAATCCTAGAAAGAATTATGTGATCAGTGGGGTTATAGATCTAAATGATAACACAATTGGATTGCATTGCATTGCATTGCATTGCATTGGAGAGAGAGAGAGAGAGAGAGAGAGAGAGAGAGAGAGAGAGTGTGTGTGTGTGTGTGTGTGTGTGTGTGTGTGTGTGTGTGTGTGTGTGTGTATGTGTGTGTGTGTGTGTGTGTGTGTGTGTGTGTGTGTGTGTGGTGTGTGTGTGTGTGTGTGTGTGTGTGTGTGTGTGTGTGTGTGTGCAGACACACACGAACACACACACACACTCACTCACTAACACTAACACACACATCATCACACTACACCACAGCACAGCACAGCACAGCACAGCACAGCACAGCACAGCACAGCACAGCACAGCACAAAGCAAAGCAAAGCAAAGCAAAGCGAAGCAAAACAAAGCAAAACATGAACACATAACAATGCAAACTACACACACACACACAAGCACGCACACACACACAAATCACATCACACCACACCACACCACACCGCACCAGAACACATCAAATTGCACCACACCACATCACACTACACCACACACCACAACACACACCACATCACGTCACACCACAGCACATCACACCACACCACATCACACCACAACACAACACACCAAACCACACCACACCATACCACACCACACCACCAAACCATACCACACCCCACCAAACTACAGCACACCACACCACACCAAACTACAGCACACCACACCACACCAAACTACACCACACCACACCACACCAAACTACACCACACCACACCACACCAAACTACACCACACCACACCACACCAAACTACACCACACCACAACATACCAAACCATACCACACCACACCAACACACAAATCACATCACATGACATCACTCCACATCACACCACACCACACCAAACGGCACCACATCACACCACAACACACCAAACTACTCCATACCACACCACAACACACAAAACCACACCACATCACACCACACTACTCCACACCACACACCACCACACACCACAACACAAGACAAACATGAAAGCAATAAACAATGCAAAATCACACACCACATACACACATACACACAACACACACACACACACACACACACACACACGCACGTCACACACACACACACACACACACACACACACACACACACACACACGCACGTCCACACACACACACACACACACACACACACACACACACACACACACACACAACACACACACACACACACACACACACACACACACACACACACACACACACACACCACACACACCACACACACACACACACACACACACAACCACACACACACACACACACACAATAGAGTAAAACCGGATTCCATAAAATCTTACCAAGGTGGCATTACAAGATCAGTGTCAATAGTATTTTTTATATTTTAACTAGATCAGTCTAAAAGGCCTAAGCCGACTTGCCTCCTGAATTTTCAGTCTGACAAGTTGCTCTCACCACGTAAAAGAAAAAAGTGATTGAAATAATATATGACGAGATGAATGGATAAATACAGGAATAAAGAGCAAATCAAATACAAAATTAATAAAGAAACCCCCCAGCAGTTCCAAACCAAAGTCTACGTGAAATAAGCTTTGCTTTATGATCATTGTCCTGTTTTTCCTGTCCTATCAGACCTCAATGGCATAGTGATCATCATTATGTATAGCGAGTAAGATTATGGGAGTTACAGTGTCATTACTATAATACATTATCATTACTACTACTACTACTACTACTACTACTATACTACTACTACTACTACTACTACTACTACTACTACTACTACTAC
>CM060316.1:116432426-116434926 GCA_030674155.1 Stramonita haemastoma
CATCACATAATCCACGACTGACCTGAATATTTATGTCAAAACAGAGACATTAATTACAGTCAATTTTGAGAAAAGAGATAAATAGGCGTTCAATAAACACATATTCCCCAACTGACAAACATTGATATTCAGACAGATATACGATTATGATTAGTTACATTAGATAGAGTAAAATAGAGAGAGACAGAATATACCTTCAAATTGCATATATAACAAACAAACCCAACAGAAATTGATAGATATCAAAAATGTTTGCACAAGAGAGAGAGAGAGGAGAGAGAGAGAGAGAGAGAGAGAGAGAGAGAGAGAGAGAGAGAGAGAGAGAGAGAGAGAGGAGAGAGAGAGAGAGAGAGAGAGAGACTCCTTTACAAAAGTGTAACCTGAACAGTGATACAGCCCTTATCTTCTTTGCTATCGTAGGCCTATTTCCACACAGTAAATATTGTCACCCTCCGCTACAAGGTAAACCAATACTGCTGCTGTACAGTCTATATACAATTAAACAGTTGTGGCTGTACGCGAAACACACACACACACACATACACACACAACACACCACACACACACGCACCACACACACACACACACACGCACCACACACACAGCAAACACACACACACACACACACACACAAACACACACACACACACACACACAGACACACACACACACACACACACCAATTCCAAACTAATCCCCCCACGCTCCTCTAAAAAAACCCACAACTAAACATAAAAACTATATTATATTTTTCAAACTAATGCACGGTGTTGTTGAAATATGCTCCAGGGAGTATGCCCCAGTTAAAAAATAAGTATAGAAAAGCTGTAAGGCTGTCATATAACCACACACACACACCACACACACCAACACACACAACACATACACACACACACACACACATATATATATATGATATATAGATAGAGAGAGAGAAGATAGATAGATAGATAGATAGATAGATAGATAGATAGATAGATAGATAGATAGATAGATAGATAGATATAGATATATACATACATACATACATACATACATACATACATACATACATACAAAACACACACACACACACACACACACACACACACACACACACACACACACACACACACAGTGTCACGCAATTCTCCTTACATTCTCTCTCTCTCTCTCTCTCTCTCCTCTCTCTCTCTCTCTCTCTCTCTCTCTCTCTCTCTCTCTCTCTCTCTCTCTCTCTCTCACTCACACACACACACACACACACACACACACACACACACACACACACACACACACACACACACACACACACACACACACACACACACAACACACAGCCTAGTGGTCAGAGCTTGCGCTGGCAATTTGACGACTCGAGTTCGATTCCCGTTTGAGGGAATTTTGTTCTCTGGAATTAACATTAGTGCTGACTCCCCCAAAAGTCCTTTGGATGAGACTATAAACTGAGGCCCCGTGTGCGAACGCACGCAGAACATCTGGGCACACGTTAAATCCTGTTCCGCTTTTCGTAAGAGTAGGCCATGGTGTGCCAGTGGAACATGACAAGATTTACAAAACTGCATACACACGGGGACGGGATGTAAAAAAGCACATGAATATTTATGCCATTATCCTCGATATAAAAAATGAATGAATAAATAAATAAAACACATACACACACGCGCTTGAGCGCCCGAGCGCCCGAGCGCTCAAGCGACGCAGCGCGCACACAGGGAGCGATTTGCCTGTGTAGGGATCCCTTACTAGAAATGGTTGAAGTTTCTCAATGTGGCGTTACCATATTTTTTTTATCATTGCCCAACTTCTTTCTTTTCCTTCTATGACTCAATGTGCTAGCTCAGTATGTCCTTCTTTTGGTGTTATTGCGTTTCGTGGAATAGCTTATGGAAAGAAAACACATCTGTTACATCATCGACCTAAATTAGTTTATAAGAAATAAATAAATGAATTTTAAAAGAATAAATAAATAACTACGCAATATGTGGCATGATAGTCTCCTTTAAAAATGAAAACCAGCAGACAAAAAATAAGTTCATAAGCTAGACAAAGCTGATAAGATGAGAATGATGATGGTGACTGTAACAATTATGAATATGAGGATGATGATGATGATAGGAAGTGGTGGTGGTGGTGGAGATAGTGGTGGTGGTATTCCTAGTGATGATGATTATGAATATGATGAAGATGACGATGTTTGTTGATATTAGTGTGTCATATATTTTTTTTAAATAGACGGCTCTCCTACTTATGAGATTTGTGTTTTATGGGTAATGAACCAGTGTGTGTGTGTGTGTGTGTGTGTGTGTGTGTGTGTGTGTGTGTGTGTGTGTGTGTGTGTGTGCTGTGTGTGTGTGTATGTGTGTGTGTGTGTGTGTGTGCACGCGCGGGCGTGTGTGTGTGCGTGATGTGTTGTGTGTTGATGTTAGTTGGTGATATGTGGGGTGTGCGATGTTGTGCGATGTGTGTGAGGTGTGTGTGTGTGAAAGTGTTGTGTGTC
>CM060316.1:116439926-116449926 GCA_030674155.1 Stramonita haemastoma
TATATGATAGGATTTTTCTATCTTCAGTGTTGGAACTACAAAAGCAGATCCAGTCTGCCCACTTTCAACTACAGAACCGTCAGTAAAAACTTTAAGATAATCACTATAGTTTTCGTCAATATGAGCTCTAGCTATAGCAGCTACAACAGGGCTTTCTTCTTTTCTGATATTAGTATAATCAATATCATACTCAGCTCTGTTTAGTTCCCACTTTGGAATGGTAGAAAAAGCTGGTCGTGGAGCTACACTTCTGATGTTCATTCCTGAAGAAATGAACAGATCAGAAGTGTATGAGCTGATTGTTGTCAGTGATTGATTGATTGTGTGTGTGTGTGTGTGAGGAGAGAGAGGAGAGAGAGAGAGAGAGAGAGAGAGAGAGAGAGAGAGAGGAGAGAGAGAGAGAGAGAGAGAGAGAGAGAGAGAGATCGCGTGGGCACACACACACACACACACACACACACACACACACACACACACACACACACACACACACACACACACACACACACACAGAGGCAGACAGACAGTTTAATTTAATTTAAATTCACAGTATGCAAGATCTTTTTATTGCTATCACATTGGATCATGATTCCCCCTGTTTTGATAGAAAACATGTTGTGCAGGTTAAAATGATTTCCAGTGACTTTGTGACTGGATTTACACACTTGAAGGTCTTAGGTCAGGTAGGCACCGAGACACCACACTGAGTCCCAGGTAACAACTCATAACTTGGGCCAGTGTGGGCACACCTGACACTTGATACCTGACACTGGCTTTTTAAGCAGGCAAGGTAGAAACCTATACTCCACACAAACCCAACAGGGCACACAGTTTAATGTTAGCAATGCACAGGCAGGCAGGCCATATGCTAAGTGCACAGCTCCTTTCAACAACAAAACCAACCCTGCCGCTTGTCACTGATCTGGTTTTCAGCAAGGAGGAAGGAAAGATATAAAATCTAAAAAACATTATTCACGCAAACTTCTAGCCAGGACTTAACGTGTCCTTATGGAAGCAAACTGAATATACCTGATGACCTGGAACAATTCTGTCAGACTGCCATTTTGTATTTTTGTATTTTGCATTTTGTACCACTTTATGTCACAGCAGATTTCTCTGCGTGAAATTCGGGCTGCTCTCCCCGGGGGAGAGCGCGTCGCCACATGTGCAGCGCCTACCCTTTTTTTTTCCTGCATGCAAGTGTATTTGTTTCCCTATCAGAGTGGCTTTTTTCTACAGAATTTTGCCAGGGACAATCCCCTTGTTGCCGTGGGTTCTTTTGCGTGCGCTAAATAGTGATGTGTAACACACGGGATCTCGGTTTATCGTCTCATCCGAAAGACTAGCGCCCAGACCACCACTCACGGTCTAATGGATGGGTAAAAAGTTTTGAGTCCAAACGGGGTACGAACCCCGCACACTCCGACCGGACTTTTTGCTTTCTAGGTAAGGTGCGTGACCACCTAGACCACCAATCCCCAATTGCCATTACAGGATAAAGGACTTGCCCACTCATGCCCTTAGTTCAGTAGGTGACACAGTTGGGGAGGGGGGTGCTGTGGAGGATAGGGGGGGTGAGGGACAGTCATTTGGGCAAAGATGCTGCTGCTGCTGACCTCTCTGTGGATTCCAGTGTGCTGATCTATCGCTATTTTCTGCTGGAAATCTCAGTATTTCATTGACATTTTCCAGATGTCTTCAGAGGCAGGGAGGTGTTTCTGTTGTTAAGCTGTTGTTAATTGGGAGAGGAAAGTGTCAGTTGTGGGATCAAATGCTGAACAATACCAACACAGCAAACCGTAAGCAAAGAGGGAATGCAGTGGAGGTAGAATGAAATGCAATAGGAGGTGTTTGGCGGGTAGATATGATACGAAGGTGAGATGTTTGGCGGGTGGATATAATACGAAGGGTAGGTGCAGTAAGAGGTGTATACGAAGGGTAGATGCAATAACAGGTGTATACGAAGGGTGGATGCAATAACAGGTGTATACGAAGGGTAGATGCAATAAGAGATGTTTGTTTGGCGGATAGAACGATGTCAAGCCAAAACTACTTGACCCATGCCGTGAAGGTCAGAGACAAAATGACTGACAGGCACACACACTGGCAGGAATGGTGTATGGAGAGAAGTAACGTACCCTTCACTTTGTGCTTTGCCATATCAGAGAAACAGATCTTTGCCCAACTGACATAGTATCACCCTACAGAGTACAGGCGCCAGAGCGGCAGGGTTTTCATGGGTGGGAAGCAACCCACTACCTGAACCAACTTTTTCAAAGCACTGCTCTGCATTGTATGCTCACACAGCAACAGGAGACCCCAAGGTGCTAGATGTCCCTCCACCAACTAACAACAGCAGCTACCCCATCCTACGGGAAGAAGTTGAAAGTGTAATGTCTTCATGCCTTTTTTTTTTTGGGGGGGGGAGTTTTTTTCATGGTATTGTGATTTGTTAGAGGGCACCTATGGCACGATACCCAAGACTTTAGCCCTCTAGATTCCAGCCAGGGTTACCCCACCCTTATCTCCTGTTACCCTGGGAGCCCAGGGGGCAGAGCTTTTACCACGGCTCTTGATCGCGCAATGTTCCCGTCATAGGTCATGTGGGATATTTCATGGAGACAACAGAGCCACCTGTTGTCCCGCCCCGTCCTGATAGGAACATCGCCAGGTGGTCCGGGGCTGCTTTGGCAGCTGGCCCTCTATCGCTACCCATAGACCCGCCTGGTTCAGGATGGTCGCCTCGCCAGGGAAAGTGCAATATCACTAAAAAGGGGGGAGTCAGTGGGAGTGGCCAACATTTCATCTGAATTAGTCCAGGCAGGAGGAGAGGCCACTATAGAGGTGCTACTATCTGCAAAACGATCTGGGAGACAGGGGAGTGGCCAACACCCTGGACACGGCCCCTGATTATCACTCTCCCGAAGAAAGGCAACTTACAACTCTGCCAAAACTACCGTACCATATCATCAGCCTGATCAGTCATCCAAGCAAAATCATGCTAAGAATCTTCCAAAACAGACTAAGGCCTCAAGCTGAGGAGATCATCAAAGAAGAGCAGGCAGGTTTCAGAGCAGGTTGGAGCATAACCAAGCAAATTTTCAACCTTAGAATACTCTGTGAGAAATACTTACAACACCAACAAGATCTTTACTACGTCTTTGTGGACTTTACGATGGCATTCGACAGAGTCTTGCATGCAGCTCTGAGGGCAACCATGAGGCTGTATAACATCAATGCCAACTGATCAGAACCATAGAATGCCTTATAACAAGGCACCCAGCACAGTTTACTATAACAACACAGGAGATTGGTTCTGAACCACAATTGGAGTATGCCAAGGATGTCTGCTTTCATCCACCCTCTTCAACATCTTCTAAGAGAGAATAATGGCTGATGCACTTGACAATCATGAGAGAACAATCAGCATTCGAGGCACAACAATTACAAACTTACGTTTTGCTGATGACACCGAAAGCCTAGCTGGAGAAGAGCAAGAGCTCGTCAACCTGGTAAATCACCTTGATGAAGCTTTTCCGGTATAGGTTATGCAGATCAGTGCAGAGAAAACCCAGCTGACGACAAGTAGCACCAATGATAACAGTAATTACGTAATAATAGATGGTAAGAAAATCAAGACAGTCCATAGTTTCAAATATCTGGGAGCTATAGTATCAGATGAAGGATCAAAACCTGAAATTCTCTCCAGGATAGCCCAGACTACAGCTGCAATGACCAAACTAAAATTCCTCTGGAATGACAAGAACATCTCCATGAGCTTCAAGATCAGACTTATGCGTTCCCTGATCATGTCCATATTTTTGTACGCATGTGAAATATGGACAATAACAGCAGACATTGAACAGCAGACATTGAAAGAAGAATATGGGCAATGGAGATAGGATGCTTTCGCAAACTTCTTAGTATCTCATACAGAGATCACATCACCAATGAGGAAGTGAAAACAAGAATTAAAAACACCATGAGACCATATGAAGAGCTCCTGCCTTCAGTGAAAAAACGCAAACTAAAGTGGTTCAGGCACGTCAAATGAACATCTTGACTGGCCAAGGCTGCCGTTAGGGAACAGCACAAGAAGAGAGACGAAGAGGCAGACACAGGAAACGACAGGAAGACATCAGAGAGTGGACTGGCCTTGAATAGAACGATTTGCTACCGAAAGCAGAGGACTACGGGGAGTGGAGGAAGCTGGTTGCAAAATCTTCATTGGAACCCCAATGGTCTGGAGGACCACGGGGTAGGTGAAGGTGTGGTGGGCAACATCCACTGGGGGGGGACACCAGGCAAAGTCTGGACACCAGGCAAAGTCTGGACACCAGGGAGAGTCTGGACACCAGGGAGAGTCTGGACACCAGGGAGAGTCTGGACACCAGGCAAAATCTGGACACCAGGGAGAGTCTGGACACCAGGCAAAATCTGGACACCAGGCAAAGTCTGGACACCAGGGAGAGTCTGGACACCAGGCAAAGTCTGGACACCAGGCAAAATCTGGACACCAGGCAAAGTCTGGACACCAGGCAAAGTCTGGACACCAGGCAAAATCTGGACACCAGGCAAAATCTGGACACCAAGACCCGACAGTCCCTCTGAGCTTACTCTTGCTAGTACTGTTGAACTGTCTCTGAGGAAACTGTGTAATGGTCTTCCTGTGACAGGAATGCGATGACCAGCATAAAGCGGGTGTGAGATTTGCCAAATGGTCTTTTCTGTTGTCCAAGATTCCTTACAGAGCTTTTGAAACCAGTGTACAGCCATCTTAGATCACAGGGATTTTTGTCAGCATCGTTTACTGATGATTCTTACTTGCAAGGGCAGACTTCATCCAGACGGTCAAGTGAACACTGATTATACTGATCATGCATTCTTCATCTGGGCTTTCGGGCAAGAGAACACAGATTATACTGTTCCTACATTCCTCAGCTGGGCTGTCCAAGCTCTGCTGATTTCTACTTGTTTTTGTTCTGGTTTTTACTTTGGTGTGATATAATAATAATAATAATAATAATAATAATAATAATAATAATAATAATAATAATAATAATAATAATAATAATAGAAGAAGAAGAAGAAGAAGAAGAAGAAGAAGAAGAAGAAGAAGAAGAAGAAGAAGAAGAAGAAGAAGAAGAAGAAGAAGAAAACAACAACAACAACAACAACAACAACAACAACAACAACAACACGACAACGACAACAATTCCAATAATAATAATAATAATACACGGAATCTACATAGCGCTATATTTTGCTGAAAATCAAAGCATTTGCATTCGACCTATATAACACACAAACAGTCAATAACAATTTGTAGTTCTAGCAAATTCGATTGTTTAACACACACACACGCGCGCAACACGCGCGCACACACACACACACACACACACACACACACACGCACGCACGCACGCACGCACGCACGCGCGCGCGCGCGCGCGCGGGGCGCGTGCACATACTTATAAAGGTTTTACACTTTGGCAGGGTGAAAGGGATTTCAGATGTTGAGGGCAGGGACAGATAGGAGATGGAAACGGAAGGCGAAAATCTTAGGATTGAAAGAAGTGTCTTGAGGTTGGATTTAAAAGTCATATGCAGGCTTTTACCGAAAGGAGAGAGGGAGGTCATTCCAGATCGATGGACCAAAAATAGAGAAAGAGCGGCGGCCAACAGTAGATAGGTTGAATTTAGGTATTCTTAAGGACAAGATATGTGCAGCCGAGTGGAGGGAACGAGAAGGTGTGTACAAGTGAAGACATTCACAGAGGTAGGAGGGTGCTGTTTTGTGGAGACATTTGTAACAGAGGATACTGATCTTGTAGTTTACTCTCTGAGGTACGGGCAGCCAGTGGAGAGATTGCAAGAGAGGGGTAAGTATGCATAACCAACTGAGGCCAACGTTCGCTTGTTTGATGTCTGAAAAATCAACAGCACTGAACTTTAAGGTTTCTAGTCTTTGAAAACTCAGTGCATAGTTTCTTGCCCATGTGAGAATTTTTGCCATACACCAATGTCACTTGATCTTGTAGAAGAAAATCCCAGTAACTTTTTATCATGCAGATAGTTGCCATTTCAAACTCTAACCTTGCTAGCGTTATCTTTCGACAGGGGTGTTACTGATGACGATGTCTTCAGGAACATAACTGGCCCAGGCCAAATCCTCTGTCGTTAGTGATGTCAGCTAAGTGTTCAAGGCCTACAGTACAATTGCTAGTTTTGTGATTCAGATTGTTAGGTTGAAGCTGTCTCCAGTGTTATTCTTCAGATTGCTAGGTTGAAAACTGTCTTCAGCCTTATACTTCAGATTGCTAGGTTGAAGCTGTCTTCAGCCTTATACTTCAGATTGCTAGGTTGATGGAGAAACACTAGAAGAGGTGAGCCAATTCAAATACTTAGGCTCCATCCTAACAAAAGATGGCACATCAAACAATGAAGTGAAAGCTCGCATTGCAACAGCAACATCTGCTCTAGTCAGACTCGAGAAGATCATCAGAAGCAACAACATCAGCTTCTGCACCAAATACCACCTTTACAAATCCCTCGTGATATCTATCCTCCTATATGGCTGTGAATCATGGACTCTGACAGCAGAGTTAGAGAGGAGAATCCAAGCATTCGAGAACAAGTGCCACAGAAGACTCCTCAAAATATCATACAAAGAACACAAGACCAATAACTATGTGAAAGAAGAAATCAAAAAGCGTGTGGGCCCCCAAGAGCCTTTGCTCTCCACCATAAAGAGGAGAAAGCTGATGTGGTTTGGTCACACCACAAGACACGACACCCTAGCAAAAACCATCCTGCAAGGAACAGTCGAGGGCAAGAGAAGAAGAGGCCGCCAAAAGAAATCATGGGTTGACAACATCAAAGACTGGACCGCCCAACCCCTGCAACACCTCCTACTAGCCACACAGGATCGCGAAGCATGGAAAAAGATCTCTGTTGCGTCTTCTCTCATGTCCCCCCTACGTCCTTTGGGACATGGGACTGAGTGAGTGAGTGTGAGTGAGGTTGAAGCTGTCTTCAGCCTTATACTACAGATTGCTAGGTTGAAACTGTCTCCAGTGTTATACTTCAGATTGCTAGGTTGAAACTGTCTCCCGTGTTATATTTCAGATTGCTAGGTTGAAACTGTCTCCCGTGTTATACTTCAGATTGCTAGGTTGAAGCTGTCTTCAGCTACGACAAGCTCTTACCTTAACAACTAGATCTGAAGGAGAGAAAGTTCCCTGAGGTCAGAGCATGGCTGCCTGTTTTGGGGGCTCTTGGAAGCAGTCCAGCACACACAGACGTTTCTTCCATGTGTAGCTCTGGTGTGGAGCACAGGGGCTGCCAGGGGGCAGGAGGGAGGCAGACAGCTGTCCTCACAAACCAAACAGACAGACAGTTATTACTGCGTGAAAGGGGGACACTGGAGCATCCGGTCACAGCTTCCATGTGATATAAGTTCCGTAATAATATACAATCAATAATATATACATATATATTGTGTGCGTGCGTGCGTGCGCGCACGCACGCGCGCGCGCGTGTGTGTGTATGTTTGTGTGTGTGTGTGTTTCTTTGTGTCTGTGTCTTTGTGTGCAATCTAGATATATACCTATCTAGCAATATAATACATAACATACATACATACATACAAAACATACATACATACATACATACATACATACATACATACATACATATAATATATATATATATATATATATATATATATATATATATATATATATATATATTGTGTATAGTATTATTCTATAGCTATATTTTTTTTGGATATTTAGATATTTTTGCAGGGATGATAGTATAGTTAGAAAGACTTTTGATACAACTGAGGCACCATAGGGGGTGTTACAATCTGAAGTGTGATCCTTTTCTGTTATTGTTTGAAGAGACAAAGAGGACAAAATGTTTCATGTCAGGTTTTAAAATGATCATCGCCTCTTGTACACAAAGTCTGCTACATGGCAATGAATGTGAGACGAGGATAACCGATAATACCAAACAAGTGATAACAGTTATCAACACCGTCAAAGTGTGCCAACACAATTCTTTGCTGTGTTTTTAGTCGACAATAATGATTGTTGAGCAAGTGTTCTTTTCTTTTGTTGATTACATTTTCTATGATGTTAAATCTTGCAAGGTAGATCTAGTTCGGGTCATTTGCGATTTATTTTATTTACTATTTTTATTTTATACCACTTTATGTCACAAAAGATTTCTCTGCAAGAAATTCGGGCTGCTCTCCTCGAAAGAGCACGTCGCCACAAGTGCAGGGCCTACCCATTGTTCTTTTTCTTTTTTTATATACAGCCCCGTGCCGCCCTGGGACCCCAACTCCCCGATTTTTCCTTAGGGATGGTGTCTAAACACGACACCTGTGTGCATGCTGGTTTTTTAAAATATTTTTTTCATCCGCTCATACCAGCACACAATGGCCTGTTCTTCCGAAAGGTGGAACGGTGTTTTAAGGTATACGCACGATGTTCTGCGTGCGTTCGCACACGGAACCACGGTTTACTGTCTCATCTGAATGACTTTGACATTCAGTTCGATTTTTTCGTCAAACTGGGAAGAAAGGGCGAGGCTGGGAATCGAACCCAAAACCTCAAAGTTTACTTGTTGGCAGGCAAATGTCTTAACCATCCTGCCACCTTCCTTCCTTGATTTGAAGATAGGGTAAATTAGAGATGTCCCATAACCAGCGTAGTCGTAGGGGAGCGAGGCATCAAAGACCTCAGCTTCTCTAGGGGCCAGCATATTGAGGGCGGAACCCATCTCCTCTTCCCCGCTGCTTTACCTTCCCTGACCCTAAAGAGGGCAGGTACGCATTGATAGGTGGGTGAACTGGGGACTGTACTGAAGCCAAGGCACGTAAATGGTCACCCGTTAGGGAGGCCGCACTCTTCACGCTGCTTTCCCTTAGTGAGCTCTGGGGGCTCCAGACCTGTGAGCTTTGAGCTGTGCTCTCTGTTCTATATAATTATATATATATATATATATATATATATATATAATATATATATATATATATATATATACATGTGCATACATACATACATCCATACATCCATACATCCATAATCCATATCCATCCATCCATCCATCCATCCATCCATCCATCCATCCATCCATCCATCCCATCCATACATACATACATACATACACATACATACATACATACCATACATACATACATATTTTTTACAGTGATTGTGTTTATTACAGTTAGCACTGGGGGCACCAGTGTTTTGAACACTGTGCTATCCCTCTCTCTCTCTCTGATATATATATATATATATATATATATATATATATATATATATATATATTATATATATATATATATATATATATATATAGTATATATACAGTGATTGTCTTTATCATAGCATTGTGAACACCAGTGCTTTGAGCACTAAGCTATCTAGCTCTCTTTGTTATATATATATTATATATATATATATATATATATACAGTGATTGTGTTTATTATAGATACCAGAGCAACACCCCAGAACTTACTTCAAGGGGGGGTGGGGGGATCATAAGCTGCTTACTCAAGCAGTTGTAGAATAACATGTTTTGACAATGTTACTGTTATTTCAGTCAACATCTTATTGAACTGATGGTAAAAAGGTACAGGTAGAGGTGTCCCATAACCTGTGTGGTGGTAGGGAAGCGAGGTGTCAGAGAACTCATGGTGTTTCTCCATAAAACAGTGTTCTTTTGATGAACTATTACAATCTTGTCTGCTCT
The DNA here is from genome assembly GCA_030674155.1 of Stramonita haemastoma. Classification (NCBI taxonomy): domain Eukaryota; kingdom Metazoa; phylum Mollusca; class Gastropoda; order Neogastropoda; family Muricidae; genus Stramonita; species Stramonita haemastoma. The sequence continues at coordinate 116,449,697 of CM060316.1, forward strand.
CCTGAAGAGCTACCACATAATATTTCATGTTTTCTTCATATTTACTGAGAGTCAAATTGACTAAGGATAACTGGGCTATGACGGGTGTAACATGTTCTTTGTAGAGCTGACAGAGTGTAAATAGATTCTTTGTATTTGTGACAGAGTGCAAGAGGATCTTTGCACAGTTGATGAGTGTAAACGGATTCCTTGTTTGTATTTATGACAGAGTGTGAAAGGTTCTTTGTACA
>CM060316.1:116454926-116502426 GCA_030674155.1 Stramonita haemastoma
AACTATATGCAGTACCAAACAACATAGAGGAATAAGGACATTATACATAATAAGATAATAAAAATGCACACATTCAGAAGACGAAAATCAGAAGCCACAATAAAATGATTTTGATTATAAAAGAAAAGGAGAAGCGTTAATAGATAAAGAGCAACCAAAGAAACATAATGAAATAAACAACTTAGCAACCAAGAAAAGTCCACCCAAAAATAATTAGCTACAACATTGTTACAACTCATAACAACAAAATGAACTCAGAAGGAACTAAAGATAATACAATGATTATAATGATGACAATAAGAATAGTATCAACAATAGTGATAATAGTATGATAATAATACACGTAAAACTCATTCCTACACGTAGGTTACACACACACACACACACACACACACACACACACACACACACACACACACACACACACACACATACATACATACATACATACATACATACATACATACATACATACATACATACATACATACATATACGCAACTCACTCACTCATGTACGCTCGCAGGCAAATGCACATACAAATCACACACACACACACACACACACACACACACACACACACACACACACACACACACACACACACACACACATACTTACTCACACTTTTATTTATAAGCACATATCCGCAGGCGCACATGTACTTGAGGTGGTAGGTTTTTTGTTTTTTTCTTTAAAAAAATTTTTAGTCATAGAAAAAAGAAGAATGATACAAGTCAAACAATCATATCAGATGACAATATTATCCTTTCTTTTACATTCATACTTCATATAAAAAAGAAGAAACAAAAACAAACAGCAAAGTTAAAACAGAAGAAAAAAAAACAAGAACAAAACATCAAAAATTTGAGGTACGACCTATCAACAACAACAACAACAAAAAGTCATGCAAATCATAATATTTTAATACAAGGGGAGACGACAAATGAAAACAATTATCCACCCCCCCCCACACACACACACACACACACACAACACCCAAACCACCCACCACACACACACACACACACACACACACCACACAACACACACACACACACACACACACACACACACACACACACACACACACACACACACACACAAGTTCGCGCTCATGTCATCAATAAACTTCATTTAAAAATATATATATATATGCCTAATTTTAATCAAGTCATGTAACGGAACACAAAAGGAATCCATCCGCTGTGAGGCATATATATTAAAACATACATATTCTAATACCTGAATCTTATGATTATGTATTTATGGTCATAAAAATCACGTTCATAACCATTTTGTAATCATAATGAACATAATTATTCAGCTTACTTGAAAATTAAAAAATTATACAAAATCAACTGCATTCAACACGTAATTATTAAATAATACAAAAAGTGAATAAATATGTCTCAGTATGGATGATAACATGTTTAGGCAACAAGAGAGAGAGAGAGAGAGAGAGAGAAGAGAGAGAGAGAGAGAGAGAGAGAGAGAGAGAGAGAGAGAGAGAGAGAGAGAGAGAGAGAGAGAGAGAGAGAGAGAGAGAGAGAGAGAGTACACAGTACATTTTTAGCCAGGTAGTGTTGCGCACAATTTTCAACTGACCAATAATATCATCACTTAACACTCCCTATATTTTACTTATACATATATATAAAGAATATACCATAATTATGATAAATGTGACATGAAAATAAAATATTAAAAATTTACTCTTTAAAATCAGTTACAAGTGCATAAAGATAAGATACATATAAAAACATTTAAACACACACACACACACACACACACACACACACACACACACACACACACACACACACACACACACACACACACACACACACACACACACACACATAGAGAAGAGAGAGAAAGGGGGAGAATTATATATATCCAACAGGATGAGTACTGGTTCATTAGTTTTGATGCATCAAGTGCATTAGGTGATTTTTGAAGGTCGACAATGATTGGTGCTGTTTAATTGAATCGGGAAGGGAGTTCCACAGTACAGGGCCTGAGTATAGTAAACTGGACTTGAACAAGTCTATTCTTGGGATTGGGATACTTGGCTTTTCAGTGCTTCTGGAACGATTCATTGGGAACTTATCTCTTAAGGATGTGGGGACAGCTCCTGCCATTATCTTAAACATCAGGATGCCCTTGTCATATTTTAGTCTTTGATGTAGGGGGAGAATACTTAACTGAGTATAATCCACGTCAAGTAATGTTGTTTTCTTCAGGAGGATAAGTTTGAGAGCACGTTTATACAGACTTGATAAGGGTTTCATAGTGTTTGCACTGGCAGAATCCCATAGGGTTGAGGCATAGTCTATTGAGGATTGTATATAAGCTTGAAAGAATAATTTCCTTGAATGGTAGTCAAGGAAGTGTTTAATTTTAGTCAACTGGTATACTCTTTGGGACAAGTATTTGCATAGGTGAGATATGTGGTAGAACCAGCTGAGATTTTCATCAATTGTCACTCCTAGAACTTTGTGATGAGAGGTTTGTTCGATTGCTTCCTTTTTTATATGTATTGGAAACTGATTATGAGGTAAATTTTGTCGCTTTTGTCTGGTGGTGATAAGCATGCATTTTGTTTTTTGGGGGAGAGAGAGAGAGAGAGAGAGAGAGAGAGAGAGAGAGAGAGAGAGAGAGAGAGAGAGAGAGAGAGAGAGAGAGAGAGAGAGAGAGAGAGAGAGAGAAGAGAAGAGAGAGAGAGAGAGAGATTTATATCGAGGATAACGGAATAAGCATTCATGTGCTTTTTTTCATCCCGTCCCCGTGTGTATGCAGTTTTGTAAATATTGTTATCTGTTAGAGAGAGAGAGAGAGAGAGAGAGAGAGAGAGAGAGAGAGAGAGAGAGAGAGAGAGAGAGAGAGAGAGAGAGAGAGACAGACAGACAGACAGACAGACAGACAGACAGACAGACAGACAGACAGACAGACAGACAGACAGACAGATAGATAGACAGACACGGATAGACAGACAGACAGATAGACAAACTGACAGACAAACTGACAGATAGACAGACAGACAAACTGACAGACAGACAGAGACATGAGATAGAAAGACAGCCAGCCAGCCAGCCAGCCAGACAGACAGACAGATAGACAATATAGACAGACCACACCATACTACACCACATCCCATCCAACCTAACCACACGACACCACACTGCAACACAACAACAACACAACACTGCAACACACCACACTGCAACACATCACACTGCAACACAACACAACACTGCAACACAACACAACACAACACTGCAACACAACACAACACTGCAACACAACAAAACACAACACTGCAACACAACACAACTTACCGATTTCCCTGTCTCCATGTAGGCTGACATGCCGTCTCCTCTTGAAGATGATCCGCATTCTGCTGCCTAGCGATTCCTCTCCACACGGACTTTGTTCTGACAGGGAAGCGCCGCCTCAAAGGAAGGCAGCCTCTCCGAAGAAGACAGCTGCTGCTCCATCTCTTCTCCCTGCATGCTTTTTTCCTCTTCCGGTGATTTGCTTCTCCATTCCACTTCACTCGCAGACTCTATCAGCCAGACTGCTAGAATTTTAGTACCACTTTGTTTTTTTGTTTGTTTGGTTGGGGTTTTTTTGTTTTGTTTTTTGGGGGTGGCGTTACCTAAAAAGAGTAGTTATAATTATGTCACAGCTTAGAGACACCACTCCATCGCCGATTCCATTTAGAAAACCTCCTTTAGTCGACAACTTCGCTCTTTTGCCCAGTCCCTGGTCAGTGAGTCAGCCAGCATCTTGCTGCCAGGAGATTGATCACTCTGCATCATTCATTTATTCATTCACTTGCTGGTGTATTACACACATGCGCGCGCACGCATGCCCCTGGAGTTAACATCAGTGCTGACTCCACTCTCCCCAAAAGTCTTTCGGATGAGACTGTAAACCGAGGCCCGGTGTGCGAACGCACGCAGAATATCTTGCGCACACGTTCAATCCTGTTCCGCTTTTCGTAAGAGTAGGCCATAGTGTGCTGGTGGGAACAGATGACAAGATCTACAAAAATGCATACACACGGGGACTGGATGAAAAAAGCTCATGAGTGCTTATTCCATTATCCTCGATATAAAAGAATAAAATAATATAAAATATAAAATAAAAGCACGCACACACACACACACGACGTTGGTAAATCGTTAGCCAGCCACGCGTGATCGAAATTTGTGACTCACTTTGATTTGATCACCTGGAAAACCACCTGTCTCCAAACAACAGTATCAGGAAACACACATTTGATGCACCAGTTCTAACAAGCGTCGTGGATGCTGTGTGCAGACTTTGGTGGTGCAATGGGGGGGTGCTGGAGGGAGTTGCCTGTAAATTTAGAAACTTAGTCCAGCACTGGGAAAAGGCAGTCGGCTGTGTGGAGAGAGCTGAGTCACTGATTATTGCGTCATTCCAACGTCAGACTGCCGACTCTTGATGTGTGACCTCTGACCCCTTTCCCTGATCAAAACCAATACTCTGCTCCCCCTCCCCCACACCTAGCTATTCTCCTCCCTTCAGCACTTTTTCTCTTCCTTGATTTTAAGTCCACTCCTCCCCCATACATGTGAGCGGTTTTGTTGTTATTTTGTTGTTGTTTTGTTGTTGTTGTTGTTATTGTTTTTCTCTACCAACTAGCGTTCCCCTCTCTCCATACCTTGTTTTGGTAAAACAAAGAACGGAAGAAAGAAGGAACAAAACAAAACAAAACTAATGATGTCGTTTATATTCCGTTGTGCCCAGGAATTGATCTGGTTCGCTGGTTTGTGCGCTTTTCCATGAGTGATTGTCTTCATTGATGTATTTCTCTTCTCTGTTCTTTTCTGGTAATTATTTTGTTACAGGTCCCTGTCCCCTCAAAGTCTAATAGCACGTGGAATGACGTTCAAACGGTCTATCTTTCTCAATCTACACTCATTTACATAAATAAAGTACATTAGAATAAGATAGTATAAATCAAAATTGAACAAAGTACGGTGGAATAGAAACGAAACAGAATAAAGACAAATGGATTGGAATTAAATTCTTCTTCGTGGATCACTCAAACACCAGCAACAGCCGTTGATATGAGTTAAATCACATTTACTAGAAGAAGAAGAAGAAGAAGAAGAAGAAGGGCTAAACATGTATGTCTTTCCTCACAATTCAATGGCGAATCCACGAAGACTGTTGAATTGAACTGAATTAAACACCACTTTCAGGTAGGGTAGATTTCTCCTCCTATAATTCGGACTGCTCTCCCCGGCGCGGAGAGAGTAAGCTACATCGCCACAAGAGCAGCGCCACCCACTTTTGTACCCGTTTCTAGGAATTGTTTTCCCTATGTGAGTGGATTTTTTTTCCACAGAATTCTGCTAGAGACAATTCTCTTGTGGCCGTGTTTTAGTTTTGTTTTGGGTTGGGGTGTTTTTTTACGGGCACAGTACTGAATTCAGAAAACCCGAAAAGAACACATTCATCTTGCCTGTCTTTTTCTTACGTTTCAATGGTTAGTTCAAACTAACTATCAAAATCAAATAAACATAGAAACGCAAAAAAAATCACATTTGACTGTTCCTTACGTTTCACCAGTTCGCCAGAGAGTCCTCGCTAAGTATAAAAATACAATTGAAAACATGTACATCTATATATATATATATATATATATATATATATATATATATATATATATATATATATATATATATCTTTATATATCTATAAAATGTATATAATATGACCAAAAAAAATGTCTGTCTTTTCCTGCTGTTTCCCAAGAGTCCACACTTTCTACACTGAAGTACTTCATGTGGTGGATCGGTGATCTAGAGGTAACGTGCCTGCCTAGAAAGCGAAAAGTCCGGGTCGGAGTGTGCGGTGGTTTGAATCCCGTTTGGGCCCCAAAACTTTCCCCCCATCTATTAGACCATGAGTGGTGGTCTGGGAGCTAGTCTTTCGGATGAGACGATAAACCGAGGTCCCGTGTGTTACACAGCATTATTTAGCGCACGTAAAAGAACCCACGGCAACAAGAGGGTTGTCCCTGGCAAAATTCTGAAGAAAAAAGCCACTCAGATAGGGAAACAAATACAGTTGCTTACAGAAAAAATAAAATAAAATAAAATAAAATAATGGGTAGGTGCTGCACTTGTGCCGACGCGCTCTCCCCGAGGAGAGCAGCCCGAATTTCACGCAGAATAATCTGCTGTGACATAAAGTGGTATAGGATAAATAAAATTTAAAAACTTAATCAAATAAATGTCAGCAACCTGTGCATGACATCAAAAACACGAATCCAGCCTGTACCCAAGGCTTCTCCAGCGCACTGGGTTATGCGGGAAGTTCTAGTGAATCAGCTGCAGTAACGGGCTTCTGGGCAGGGGCAGTAGGACGCATAATGGCTTGTTTCGCACGTTGAAACTTTATTTTAGATGGGAAAATTAAACATAATTTAGTTTTTTTAACACAGAATTGACACCCCTCTACTCACTTCCTCTTGTCCTGATATGAAAAACTTCCCTATCTGGACTTTACCCCACGAACTTTTCTGTTAGAGAGAAAAAAGTGTAAAATCATTAACAATCACAATAAAAAATAATGAATAAACATATGAAAATGAAAAACCAATTTGTGATGAAGAATTCAAACTACATTAATCAACAAAGTGAAGTATATAAATAAAAAAAATCACTGATTAAACAGACCCCCCCCCCCCCCCCCCCCCCCCCCCAAATTTAGAAGAAGAATAAATTCCAACACTGAAGTAGCCGTACACAAGTCAGCAGTTGATAACAAAATGAATATTTATTCCATCAGCTCGGAGCGTTTATTTATAATCATTATTCCTTCCATACAAGACGTAGTTACAACGCTACGACAGACGTTGAAAGTCAGTTGTAAATGCGGGCCAAACGTTGTAAGAACGCAGGACCTACGATTTAAACTGCGACGATAGCTAGCCAAGTTCTTTATTGCACATAGAGAAACTAGGCTGGTGCAATTTTGTGGACGAGCTAGCAAGTAGAGACACTATTACACGCTGGAGTTGTATTTTTCGCACGAATCATAGGCTCTATATTTAGGCCTACCCACCCTGTCCACTACGTAACAAAGCCCTCCCCCCTCACCACCACAACCACCATTCACCCCACCTCCCTCCTTGTGTGGCTAGGTAATATCTCTTGTGCGACAGAGCGCGATTTCCCATGAGAATGAACAGTTTTTGTGATTCACATCTCTCTCTCTCTCTCTCTCTCTCTCTCTCTCTCTCTCTCTCTCTCTCTCTCTCTCTCTCTCTCTCTCCTCTCTCTTCTCTCTCTCTCTCTCTCTCTCTCTCTGTGATGGATAGTCATGTGGTTCAGTTCAGTCCATTTGACAAGGTCGTCAGTGCTTTTTTGTAATAAAGTTGTGAGATAGTCAATGTCATTATGGCTCGTATGTATGGTTGTGTCATCTGCAAATAGTTCACATTTGGAATTGATATGTAGAGGAAGGTCATTTATGTATAATGAAAAGAGAATAGGGCCCAATATGGATCCCTGTGGTACTCCATAATGAATGGGCTTTAGTTTGGATGTTGATGTAGCTATTGAGACACACTGGTGCCTATTTGTAAGATATGAATCGAGTAGTCCTAGGGTTTTTGTAGAAATGTTATACAGGTTTAGCTTTTTAAGGAGAAGTTTGTGGTCAATTGTATCAAATGCTTGCCCAAAAAACAAAATGCATGCTTATCACTACCAGACAAAAGCGACAAAATTTACCACATAAACTATTTCCAATTCACATAAAAAAGGAAGCAATCGAACAGACCTCTCACCACAAAGTTCTAGGAGTGACAATTGGTGAAAATCTCAGCTGGTTCTACCACATATCTCACCTATGCAAATACTTGTCCAAAAAAGTCTACCAGTTGATTAAAATTAAACACTTTCTCGATTTTCATTCAAGGAAACTGTTTTTTCAAGCTTATATACAATCCTCAATAGACTATGCTGCAACCCTGTGGGACTCTGCCAGTGCTAATATCATGAAACCATTACTAAGTCTGTATAAACGTGATCTCAAACTGGTCCTTCTGAAGAAAACAACCTTGCTAGAAGGGGATTATACTCAGTTAAATATCCTTCCCCTACACCAAAGACTAAAATATAACAAAGGCATCATGATGTTTAAGATACTGACAGGAAATGTCCCCACATCCTTAAAAGACAAATTCCCAATGAATCATTCCAGAAATACGGTAAAGCCAAGTGTCCCAATCCCAAGAATAGACTTGTTCAAAACTAGCTTACTATATTCAGGCCCTACGCTATGGAACTCCCTCCCTGACTCAATTAAACAGCATCAATCATTAACAACCTTAAACAATCACCTTCTAATCTACTTGATGAACCAAAAATAACAAACCACACTTCTCCCCTCTCAAACTATCTGCCCTCTCCCTCCTCACTTCTCTCAGATTATGATGATCTTATGACTATAATCATAAGACTAAGTGAGGGTGTGTGTGTGTGTGTGTGTGTGTGTGTGTGTGTGTGTGTGTGTGTGTGTGTGTGTGTGTGTGTGTGTGTGTGTGTGTGTGTGTGAGTGTGAGTTTGGGGGGGGTTTTGTTCAAAAACTGTGCTTTATGGGACTTATTTTGATAATAGATGGCGGGATTGATGGTTTCAGTCATTTAACCTCATCATATTCTCATGCTTGCTCTTTAATTATTGCGCCTTTTTTTGTTGTTGTTGTTGCTTTGATTGGTTTTTGTTTGGTTTTTTGTACTCAAATAAAATTCTTCATTGATTCTTACTTCATATTTTCGTTTCTGAATGAGTGCCTTTTTATAACATTACCTTAATATTGTATCTCTGTCTTATTTCTTACCTGTTGTTGTTGCTCTTTCTCACCCTTTATCAAAATCTTATGTTTTATGGGACATATTTTGATGATAGATGGTGGTGGATTGATGTTTTCAGTCATCTAACCTCATCATATTCTCATGTTTGATCTATAATCATTGCGCCTTTTTTTTGTTTTGTTTTTTGTTTGTTTGTTTTTGTTTTGTTTTGTTGTTTTTTTTTGGTTTTTTGTTTTTGGCTTTTTGTTGTTGTTTTTTGTTTCTTTGTTTGTTTGTTTGCTTGTTTATTATTCAAATCAAAATCATCATTGATTCTTACTTCTTATTTTCGTTTCTGAATGAGTGCCTTTTTTATAACATTACCTTAATATTGTATCTCTGTCTTATTTCTTACCTGTTGTTTGATACTTGGTATGGTTTGCTCTTGGTGATTGGATCATTATAATTGTTCTTGTTTTAGTTGAGGCTGTCTTTTTATCTTGATGTTATCCCTGAAAGGGGCGGGGACTGGATGTAAAAAAGCACATGAGTGTTTATCTATTATCCTCGAATAAAAGAATGTTGCCTTGCCTTGCTTTGCCTTGCCTTCTCTCTCTCTCTCTCTCTCTCTCTCTCTCTCTCTCTCTCTCTCTCTCTCTCTCTCTCTCTCTCTCTCTCTCTCTCTCTCTCTCTTCTCTCTCTCTCTCTCTCTCTCTCTCTCTCTCTCTCTCTCTCTCTCTCTCTCTCTCTCTCTCTCTCTCTCTCTCTCTCTCTCTCTCCCCTCTCTCTCCTCTCTCTCTCTCTCTCTCTCTCTCTCTCTCTCATGTTGTGAGCTTACAGGTTTCTTTGATGATAATTATTGTTTACAGAAGTGTTATGTGGGTGCTTTAAAATACTTTATTGACTGGTATGTTTTGATCTTGATGTAACTTGAAGATGCCCTTTTTTCCCCCTCATCTTCCACTTCCACATATGCTATCCTAATCTTATCATTGGATAGGAATGTTTTGGTTCTTATTGAAATTTGAATTGAAATTGTATTCACTGTTAAAATATAGAGATACCAATTGTATTTAGGTTTTTTTGTGTGTTTAAGGGCTTTAATGTTTGTTTTTCGTGTGCGTTTCTTTTTCCCTTTTGCCTTCTTTGCTTGTTTTTCCCCCCCTCATACACACACGCGCGCGCGCGCGCGCACGCACGCACACACGCACGCACGTACGCACTCACACCACACACACACACACGCGGGTACACACACACACGCACACGCACACGCGCGCACACACACAACACACACACACACACACACACACACACACACACACACACACACACACACACACACACACATGGAATGTATTCTTTTTCATATGAATGTTTTGGCCTATAGATTTGTAATGCCTTATGTTTAATAATCCTGATGAATATTTGCTATTTTCTCATTTTCATAAGTAAATATATTATCTTTTAAAGCATTGAGTTTGATTTATAACTTTGAATGTTGCTTCCTCCTATTTGACAATTCTTTTATATAATCTTGCTCATTTTTTTTTTGTTTGCTTTTCGGGGTTTTCTATTCCTTGTTAGGTTTGGCCACATTGTGTAAGACTTATTAGAATTTAAGGTTTTCAATTGATGATGATGATTTTTTTTTTTTTCAATAGAATGTGAGTCTTCTGATCATATTTTGTTGACTGTTTTTTTCTACTGACTGTGCTCCTCTCTCTCTCTCCTCTCTTCTCTCTCTCTCTCTCTCTCTCTCTCTCTCTCTCTCTCTCTCTCTCTCTCTCTCTCTCTCTCTCTCTCTCTCTCCTCTCTCTCTCTCTCTCTCTCTCTCCTCTTTCTCCTTTCCCTTTCCTTCTCTTCCAACTTCCACCTTCACTTTCCCATCCCTCAACTTCCTTACTATTTATAGACTTGTATGGAGAGGATATTTTGGTTTTTATGTTGGATTCAAATTGCGTTCTTACCATTGGAATATAGAGATGTGTTTTCACGTAGCTTTTTGTATTTAAAGGGTTTTTTATGTTTGAGTTTTTTTTTAATCTGTTTTTTCCCTTTTATGCCTACTTGCTTGTTTTCCCCGCTTACACACACACACACACACACACACACACACACACACACACACACACCACACACACACACACACACACACACACACACACACACACGTTTGTTTAAATAGTTATTAGTGTATCCAGTTAGGATGACGCGTTTTGTTGAATGTATCCCATTTTTCTTCTTTTAAAATATTGGTTGAACTGCTGTTGGTGGTGATGCTGGTATGTAGGGGTAGGGAGGGGGGTTCTTAGCTTTATTCCCTGATCAGGGCAAGGGCCGGATGAAAAAAAGTATGTAATGCTTACTCTGTAACCCTTGAAAAATAAAGATTATTCATTCATTCATTCTCTCTCTCTCTCTCTCTCTCTCTCTCTCTCTCTCTCTCTCTCTCTCTCTCTCTCTCTCTCTCTCTCTCTCTCTCTCTCTCTCTCTCTCTCTCTCTCTCTCTCTGTTTTTTGTTCTTTTCGTTTCCCCTTTTATCAAAATGTTATGGTTTATATGACTTGTTTTGTTGGTAGATTAAATATCCATTTTCAGGATGTTCTGTTCCTGTTCTTCTGCTTTTATTTTATTTGTTTGTTTGTTTTTGTTTCCTTCTTATATAAAGTATGAATCTAAAAGAATGGATGATATTGTAACCTGATATAATTGTTTGACTTTTATGATTCTGATGACACCGCCCCGTCACACTTATTTTTTCACATGAAGTAAAAACAAAACAAAACAAAAAAACCCAAACTTAAAGTACATGTGCAAGCGCGGATATATGCTTGTGTGTCTTCCTTTTAACGTCTATCCACTAAAAAGTGATTTTAGACAAATTATTGGGGGGAAAAAAATGTCGGTGTGTTTGTGCGGACAGGTGAATGGAGGATAATTTTTTTTTTTAAAAAGGTCTAATTATCAGTAACGCTTGAACCATAAAAAGGACCATTAATAGAAGCAGGTAAACTTGAGTAAAATAAATGCTACAATATCTCTGTGTGTGTGTGTGTGTGTGCGGGCACGGAAGCGCGCGTGTGCGTGCGAGCACGCTTGCGTGCATGTGTGTGTGTGTAAGTGTGAGTGTTAATGTGTGTGTCTATGTGTGTGTTCGATATGTATGAGCATGTGCGTGCGTGAGTGAGTTGCGTATGCGCGCGCGCGCGCGCGCGTGTGTAGGTGTGTGTGTGTGTGTGTGTGTGTGTGTGTGTGTGTGTGTGTGTGTGTGTGTGTGTGTGTGTGTGTGTGTGTGTGTGTGTGTGTGTGTGTGTGTAGCCTAGTGTGTGTAGAGGAATTCTGTGGATTCAACAACTTTTATTTCTGTAATTATAGACGAAAAACCATGACTAAAATAAAGCAGAAACTTTTTTCGGAAAGAGAATATAAAGTGATCAATGCTTGACTGTCGGCTCAAGATCTTTGGTGCATCACTTATCACAGGAATAAAACATCGTTAAAAAAATCGCAAAGAAACCTTGAAAAGATTGAATAAAAACTTACTACCAGACACCTGACTGGTACTGGTATAGTTAACAAGCTCGAAATGTTTTGATTGGGTGTTACTGAAAGCCTACGACTGAAACGGCAGGGAAACTAAAAATAACTGTCAACAGAATTCCGTAATTCATGAGTTTGCTTGAAGATAAAGTCACAATAACTAACACAAGTAAATAAACATATCGTCCATTATTGGAAACAAATCACACTTGCTCAACAAGATAAAATAAAAGAGGTTGTACTTTTTAGGCCCACTTGTTCAAATTTTATGCATGTAGGGCCTATTGGTTTTTACAACCGGTTTGACAAGAGAAACTTGGGGCGTTCACTGTGAGGATTCAAGCCACAGCAACAACACATTCCAAGTGCTGGCAGAAAGTTTGCGATCTGAGGCTGGCTTTGCCTTTCTGATTCCAGCAATCAAAATGGGGAAAGAAGGGGCCTAAAGGCACCTGCCCAAGCTGTTGCGAAAAATACACGCTGTGCGTGAGAGTCCATGTAATGCGAATGAATGAAAAAGAAACACAATGTTAGTGGAGAAATTTTGCTTTATGTGCCTGTCTTCAAAACTTGCCAGCCACATCTGGTGTGACGTCAGAATTTCCTGAAAGAATCAAGTTTTTTTGTTTTTTAAATGTTTTCGTTTGGTGAGCTCCCTTACAGGAAACTGACTGGTCTCGTTATTGCGAAGTAAAGTTCTCAAAACCGACTAGACTTTCTTATATCCGAGCTAACGTCCTCAGTGGGACCAGAAATTGACGTTCTTATAAGAGGGGTTTCTTATAAGCGAGATTCTTATATCCGAGCTTTCGTAAGCCATAATAAAGAACACCATCGACGGAACCAATTTTTTTGCTTTCTTAGGGGATCTTGCAAGGAACAGTCGAGGGCAAGAGAAGAAGAGGCCGCCAAAAGAAATCATGGGTTGACAACATCAAAGACTGGACTGCCCAACCCCTGCAACGCCTCCTACTAGCCACACAGGATCGTGAAGCATGGAAAAAGATCTCCGTTGCGTCTTCTCTCATGTCCCCCCTACGTCCTTTGGGACATGGGACTGAGTGAGTGAGTGAGTGAGGGGGATTGACTGTAAGCGAGCTTCTTATAAGGGGGTCCACTATATATATATATATATATTATATATATATATAATATATATATATATATATATATATATATATATATATATATATATATATAATTGAGAAATATAGTGGAGAAAAACAAGTGCAGGTAATCAGTTACAACTTCATTCTCATCATAGAAGTGATGTAATTCAAAGATTTAAAAAAAAAAAAAAAAAAAAAAAAAAACACCACTATAAATCAAAAGTCTTTGAAGGCAGCATTTGGCTTGACTCGAGTTTCGGCTCCTGGTTGAGCACTCTTCAGAGGTCCGGCAGTAATTGCAACCTCACTCACCCTCTGTGGTAAGAGCAAGACACTTTTTAGAATTCAGAAGTGTCCATTGCAGCCCTAGGAATAGGTATATACTCCTGTGACCTACCACTGCTGCCGGTATAAGATGAAAATAGAAAGAGAAAGAAAATATGTTTGGAAAAAATGTTTCAAAAAAACACTGAATATGAAAGGAAATATGCACCTAGTGAATCTTTGTGCCCTATGTTCAGGGATCCGTTATAAGGATATATATATATATATATATATATATATATATATATATATATATATATATATATATATATATATATATATATATATATATATATATATATATATAAAGCGAATTCATTTTCTTGAACACGATTTGAAAAATTTTATGATTTGGCATTTTCTGCGGCGTTCCATCTTAGTGTTGTTGATTCTCTTTAAATGTTTGTTTGATGTTGGCTTTTTTTGTTTCCTTTTTTTCGGGGGGAAGGGGGGGAGAGATAATGTTTTGAAGTGAGAAAGATTTGTAAAAATGTTCTGATATAAGGTTTTTTGGGTTTGGGTTGACCTCTTCTCTGCCGCCTTCTCTCTCTTTTTTTTTTTTTTTTTTTTTTGGGGGGGGGGGATCTTCTCTCGATTTTAATCTCTTAGATTTACTTAATCATAATCAGTGCATCTGTCTTGACAATAATGCTTGGGCCAGTTGTGGATTATTTGTTTGTTGAATACATATCTATCTCTTATCTTTACATAATTATCGATATATCAAGTTGGAGATTATTCGTTCAATATATATATATATATATATATATATATATATATATATATATATATATATATATATATATATATATATATATATATATATATATATTAAATCATAGGTTGAACTGTTATTGTTGGTGATGGTGGTTTGTGGGGTAGAGGATTGCTATTTTTTTTTTTTTTTTTTTTTTTTAAATCTATATTCCTTAATCAGGGCAAGAGCCAGATGAAAAAAAAAGTTTGAAAAAAAAAGTTATAATCACTCTGTCTGAAATAAATATAAAAAATAATAATAATAATATAATAATAATATAACATGGAACTTATATAGCGCTGTATCTTGTAAAACAAATCAAAGCGCTTGCATTCGACCTAGGCCTATACATCACACAAACAATCAACAGCAATCCATGGTTCTAGCAAATCCCAACTACTCACACACGCGCGCGCACACACACGCGCGCACGCACACACACACACACACACACACAACACACACACACACACACACACACACACACACACACACACAAGAAAATAAAGGTCCATCATTCATTCATTCATTCATGCTGCTTTTCTTCTTCTGTGCAGTCTGGGTAGGAGGGGGACCTTGGGTGATCAATGGCAGGACAGATGAGTATTGATATAGGAAAATCAAAAATAAAATATGCTGTGTGTGGTGTTTTGCTTGCCAAGTTATGTTTCGTGCCCACATCCTTACGCAGTGTATTTACAAAGTGGAGAAGCTTCTAATACTGTCAGAAAAAAGTAGACTCCGAACCCAGACGCGCCACTTGGCAGGTGTTCAGCCTTTGATAAACACTTCGAATGCTCTTTACCTATTGAAAATGATGAGGTCATTACCTACATCTGTAAACTGCTCCTACTTTTAAAGAGAGATTTATTTACACATGCAAAGAACAGTTTTCTCACTGCTGGCACATCTTCAAATGGGATAATATTAGGGGAAAAGTTATTTTTTGTAAAAGAGAGAAAAGTCAGTTATAAAATTGATTTCAGACTGTGTAGACATTGAAATGTGGATTGCTTCGCTTTATTTCATGCCAGGTATTTCCTGTGCAAGAGGAGCGCTGTTATCATCGCCTTACAATCAGTCTGTTTGCCTTTTGCCAAGGGAGAGAAATCGGAGTGCATTTCTGGCCATGGTAAGGGGTCGCTATTGTAAAGGCCTCCTTTTCCATTAGGAAGTAAAGTAGTCAGCTTTGTCGTTACATATTTTGTTTTAAGGTGTTTGCAATTATACCTGACTTAATATAAATGTGCCCAATGTAGTGTGTCAAAGATACTGCAACTGGTAAAAATTGCCTTTTTTTTTTTTGGGGGGGGGGGGGGGTAAATACTGCCTCATATTCCGTTAGCTTATTCCTGTTGCTTATTACGTAGGGCTAGATTGCTGTCCACAGCTATGACTGTATCTCAACATTTCCTTTGTATATTTCTGATCCAAAGTAGTATGCAAGTAAGAGGTGGTGCTGCACTTCTGGCGGCGCACTATCCCTGGGGAGAGCAGCCCGAATTTCACGCAGGGAAATCTGCTGTGACATAAAAGTGGTATGAACTTTAAGAAAAAAAAATAATTAAAAAAAAATGTTGCCATTTCTTACAGCAGCTCTTCATGCCGGTCTGGGCGGCATAGGTGTGTAGGCCTATCTTCAAACAGCCATACTCAGGTGCTATTGGCGCAAGTAGCTACATTACCGTTAGTGTGCTTATACTCAGAATTGCCTACGGAAGTACTATCAAGAGAAATATTGTCAAGCACACACCTTTTTTCTGTACACAGGTTACACTCCTGTATTAGCTTGCGGGTCGTGTAGTATCTTGTATGGAGTGCCTGTCAGAATTTTGTTTGGATTTTCAAAGATTTTTTACAGTATGAAAAAAACCCACTCTGGATTTGTTTTTGGCATTGAGGTCATAGAGCAATACCAGGCAGTCACAAGAAAGTTGGAAGTGATCATCAGATGAGGATTGTTTGTGTTCCTACAGCGTTGATCCCAAATGTGTATTTTGCAGTTAGGAAGCTAGCAATGGACTGAGAGGGTAGGCCTACGGTGTTTGCTGAAATATTAAAAATATTCTGACCTACCAAATTTGTACAAAATTACACGAGTTTTTAGGCAGAGGCTAATCTTTCACAAACAATGTGGTATGTGTTTCTGTGGATGCTTTAGTACGTGCTGAAGCCTATAATGATAAGTCGTACAGAAAAACAGAAGGAAAAGTGCCCATTTCTAAAGCAGGTGTGTAGCCCAAGCTGATCAGCTGACTTTGGTACCTTGACAAACTCGTTTTTATAGCTTAAAACTCCACTGCTTTGTTGATATTTTTCTTTCATTTCGAGCATAATGGAATAAGTACACATAATTATGCTTTATTACATCCAGTCCCCGTGCGTATGCAGTTTTGTAAACTTTGTCATCCGTTCCCACCGGAACACAATGGCCTCTCTCGGAAGGTGGAACGGGTTTTAACATGTGTGCAAGATGTTGTGCGTGCGTTTGCACGCGGATCGTTGGGTTTTGTCTTATCTGAAGGTCTTTTAGGGAGAGTAGAGTTGGCAATGATGTTAATTCCAGATGAAAAATCCTCTTGAACTGAGATTCGAACCCAGGTCAGTTGATCACGAGTGCATCATTTTTACCACCAGGCTATCTCCCCCCCCCCCCAGAGAGAGAGAGAGAGAGAGAGAGAGGAGAGAGAGAGAGAGAGAGAGAGAGAGAGAGAGAGAGAGAGAGAGTATTTTATTTATTCTTTTATATCGAGGATAATGGAATAAGCATTCGTGTGTGTGGTGTGTGTGTGTGTGTGTGTGTGTGTGTAACTGATGCCAGGTAAGAGCGGTAGACACCACAGCTTTTCACTTGATCTGCCATCAAGTTCAAGAGACTCCCTCACTCACGCCATTGCTCCATTACCCAGGTGACCAGAAGAACGGGTGTGAGGAAGTGTCTTCATGTCCTGAGCCTGTAATCCGCCACAGGGATTGATTACCCCCCCCCCCCCCCCCTCCCAAAAAAAGTCCCAGTGAAGCAGCAGCAAAGTGTCAGTACTGGCAGTTCCACTGCCTGGTTCCAAAGTTCCCACACAATGATGCTTGCCTGCCTGGTCAGTCAGATTTTTCTGCCATCTGACTATCTCCCCTGTCCTGTCACAGTGACACATAAACCCCTCCCAGCACCCATTAAAGTGGTGGACAGGACAGTCAGAACAAAACTCAAATGCTCTTTTTTCACCAGTGTTTCCCTTCCTTCAGCTATCAGGAAACTATAGTGGTGATGTCTGACTGCAGTGTTGCTGAATTAAAAACGTGGGGAGAGCTGTCCTTGGCACCCATCTCCTTTGTTGTAAGAATGATTATGGT
The DNA here is from genome assembly GCA_030674155.1 of Stramonita haemastoma. Taxonomy (NCBI): domain Eukaryota; kingdom Metazoa; phylum Mollusca; class Gastropoda; order Neogastropoda; family Muricidae; genus Stramonita; species Stramonita haemastoma. Next base: position 116,472,856 of record CM060316.1, read on the forward strand.
GACGGTGACAGACCCAACTTCTGCCGTCTGACACTCAGTCTCAGATATCAACGTGTGTGTGTGGGGGGGGGGGGGGGGGGGGGGGGGGGAGTGCATGCACATTGCATGTTTGCGTGGTATTGTTGAACAGTTTTTAAGCGCCAACTGGATTAAGGCTTTCAACTGCATGAATCTTGTCCAAACATAATTAAGAATTATTTTGGACAACTTGGCACATTATTTTCTATCGACACATATGAAAACACCACCTAAAATATGGACAATGAGAAGATACAACATAAATATAAGACACTGTTGGGACTGTGACATAAAATGAGCACTCCACAGCCTTTGTGGGAACGCGTGTTGTCTGGTCAGTGTTGTGATGGTTTGTCTGGCAATTTGCAGATGTGCATGGGCAGTTCGCCTGGGGAACAGAAGGGAAGATTGCAGACCAGGGGAGTTCTTCTTCTCCTTCTTTTCTATGTTGAACAGTCCACTTCATGACCACAACCACTTTACACTGTGGTTCAGGTGTGTGTTGTGTGTGTGTGTGTGTGTGTGTGGTGTGTGTGTGTGTGTGTGTGTTGTGGTGTGTGTTCTGAAAAAAAACCCACCCCAAACACACCATTCTTCTTCAGTGTATGCAAGCTCACAACTCCCTGTCAGCAGGTAACTCTTAACACTTCACTTGAAAACTGACCGGCAGATTGCTAATCTAGAGGTAACATGCCTGTCTAAGTCCAGGTCGTAAGTGTGCAGTGGTTCGATCCCCATTTAGGCCCAAAACTTTCCCTGTCCACTAGACCATGAGTGGGGGTCTGGGTCTGGGTGCTAGTCTTTCAGATGTCCTGTGTGTAACACATAATTATTTAGTGCATGTAAAAGAACCCACAGCAGCAAGGGAGTTGTCCCTGGCAAAACTGTAAAAAAAGCCACTCTGATAGGGAAACAAACAGTTCCAGACAGGAAAAGAAAAAAAATAATGGGTGGCGTTGCTTTTGTGGCGATGCACTCTCCCTGGGGAGAGCAGCGCGAATTTCATGCAGAGAAATCTGCCATGACTTATAAGTGGTATAAAATGAAAATGAAACATCTCCCTGATGTACTCATTACAGACTACTTTTTTCAGCTGGGTGAATATCAGAATCTGATTTCATTTCCCCTTCCCTTTGTTTGAACTACTCTTGCAGTTATGGCAACCATGCTCCATTTTTGGAGGGTGTCCATGAAAATTTGGATTTGAGGCAAACCAGATGGAATTCACTGAAAAAATGTACGTGTTTACGAGAACTTTTAGTTGTCTCTTGAAAATACCTCTGGCAGAATGGGTCTTGTTGCCGACACTGGGTTAATTTCTGCCCCACAATGATCAAAGGATTGTTGCACAGCACTGCTAGTCATCAATGAAGCTGACCTCACCAATGATCAAAGGATTGTTGCACAGCACTGCTAGTCATCAATGAAGCTGACCTCACCAATGATCAAAGGATTGTTGCACAGCACTGCTAGTCATCAATGAAGCTGACCTCACCAATGATCAAAGGATTGTTGCACAGCATGCTAGTCATCAATGAAGCTGACCTCACCAATGATCAAAGGATTGTTGCACAGCACTGCTAGTCATCAGCTAGGAATAACACTGACCTCACCCATGATCAATGGCACATGTTAGCACACTGAAAACTTTTCTCAATGGAAAAGAATCTGATTTACATTGATTCCGATTTTCATTTTAGATGTCACACAAGCTATGGTATGGCCTCACACATTGACACTCAGCCAGTTCCCCTTTTTGGCATCACTTGAGGGAGGGGGGGGGGGGGGATAACAGGTTCAAATCAAATCGTTACTGGAGATAAACAGAATAATAATATCAGTGCAAGGCATCCCCATGACTTGATGACTTTGTGGTGATCAAATGTGCAGCTGGACAGAATACATGCTCACAATGTTGTCTGAAGCCCTTGTGAGAAAGACCACTAGCCTTAGAGAAAAGGTAAACATCCCATCATCTGCTATGATGACTGCAGTAGCATCACATCATCTGCTATGATGACTGCAGTAGCATCCATCATCTGCTATGATGACTGCAGTAGCATCACATCATCTGCTATGATGACTGCAGTAGCATCACATCATCTGCTATGATGACTGCAGTAGCATCACATCATCTATGATGACTGCAGTAGCATCCATCATCTATGATGACTGCAGTAGCATCCCATCATCTGCTATGATGACTGCAGTAGCATCACATCATCTATGATGACTGCGTAGCATCCCATCATCTATGATGACTGCAGTAGCATCACATCATCTGCTATGATGACTGCAGTAGCATCCCATCATCTGCTATGATGACTGCAGTAGCATCCCATCATCTGCTATGACTGCAGTAGCATCCCATCATCTGCTATGACTGCAGTAGCATCCCATCATCTGCTATGATGACTGCAGTAGCATCACATCATCTGCTATGATGACTGCAGTAGCATCAACTACAATCTCAACAATGGTTTTGCTTGTGACACAAGTACCTCTCCCAAGCAGCTTTCTAGCAAATTCTGTTTGGGCCTTCAAAAGATTGTGTTTGTTCTCCAGCCTTCTGAGTTTAGGGTCCACCTGGGCTCTGACCCGAGTTGATTGATTTTGATATGTACATGTACACACACCTCATCTGTCTCCATGGCTGTAACACAGCAAAGATTGCAGCTCCAGCCTTTGCCATGAAGGAAGTACAATCTATGGCAGTACAATTTATAGCAATACCATCTATGGCAGTACAATTTACAGCAATACAATCTATGGCAGTACAACCTGTGCACCTGTCGATGACATTTTACGATGACAGTCACAGTCAAAAAGAGTCTATTTCTTTTCCTTTTTTTTTCAAACAGGACAGTTTGAACTTTCACTCACATAAAATAAGATGACATACTACAGTTGAATGAAGACAAAACCAGAACTATTGATCAACACACTTGCAAGTGTTTTGTCGGGGGGGGGGGGGGGGGGGGGGGGGGGTTAGGTCGTTATTTCAGAACTGTCATAATTATCTTCACATAAACCTTGGATTTTTCTGCGCAATATTTAGTTCATATCCTGACTTCAAGCTTTCTTTTGATTTTTGCCATCCATGTTTTATGCCTTGTGATACAAGCGTCAGAAAGATGCAACATTAATCCACTTGTCTCTATTTATCACCACTGAGAAAAAAAGGCAACTGACAACAAAATCAAAGAAAATTGGAGACCATGCTAAGAAAATCATCCGTGAATACAGGCACAGGTCATGAGTTACCTAGTTCCTATGAGGCAGTTATGATATTGTGTGGGGTATGGAGACAAGTCTTATGAAACCACTAGAAACAAGGCGTCCCTACCAGACCCGTGAAGACTACAGCAAGTCAAAAACCTTGTGGATTTATATCAGCCAAAACTGATGCCAATGAGAGTCTTCAATTGAATGTATGGGAGCTATATGGAAACAACACACTCTTTCTTCAAGACTTGGTGTCCTTCTCCTTCTTCAGCATTCATATCCCCGACGTTTCCATGGTTCATCCTTTGGAGTGGAGCAGGTCTTCCTACTTTTTGATCATGTCCTCCATCTTAGCGTTTGTTCAAACATTACTTTTTTTTAACTTCAGATTTTTCCTTCTTTTTTTTTAAGGCCAGACTCGGGTCGGATTTCCATGAAAAATCATGATTTTTCATGATTTGGGTTTTTTGTGGAAATGGAATCCTAAACAGGTTTTCTTTCATGTACCATAATTTTCTTTTGAACCCCCCCCCACCCCCCACCCCGACATATATCATGATAATTTGACAATAAGGATGACAACATTTATTGAGAGTGAATACATACTTGGTTTTCTTTCCTCATTTTCTTCGTTTTCTCTTGTTACCACCTAATCCATCTTTTGACACATACACTTTTCAAAACAAAAGGTACAGCATTGAAATTTTGCATGCTTGCTTTTAGTATTATAATCTAAATTTTTACAGATTTATTTGCATTTATCTTGATATACTTTTAAGTTATAGCCATTTGAAACTTTCTACCCTGCCAAATGTCACAAAAATCCAGGATTTCACAAGAAAAATTCACAAAAATTCAGAAAACTGTACAACGTCTTAAAGAATCTGTAAAATTGAAGAAAGCAATTGTGAAAACTTGTATGCAAAACACAATATGTCTAATATTTTTTAAGTTTTCTTCTTTTAAAATATGTTGTCAGCCATTTTGAATTCGTTTCCATGGAAATGGAAGGTCATACTACATAGTCAAACAATTTTTTCGGATTCTCACATGGTATATGATATAGCTAAAACAACAAAACCCTGTAAACTATTCAAACAAAAATTTTCCCTTTACCGACCTCGACCCGTGTCTGGCCTTAATCAGACTTTTCCATCTATCAAACCAGTGACCTACTTACACAGAACCAATACTACCACAGCAGGCTACCACTGTACCAGATCTCGCATACATGTATGTCTTTTTTGTCTCAGCTTGCCTACAGCAGTGTAGTGCAGCCCTGTACTGCACTGTCTCTTCATGTCTCCTGTCAGACTTCAGAGAAAAGTCCAGTATAGAGCAGCATGACTTGTCTGTTCTCTGAAACTTGACCTGCCTTTTCCTTCTTTTCTGTCTGCCTTTTGAGAAAAGAACACTGTCTGTCTTTTAACACCATCTTACTTTTACCAGCTTCTCTACTGTAACTTACCTCTAGTCTCATAATAGTCAACCGAGTTAAATTAATTCTCTAGCATCAAAATAGTCACTGTTTATTCCTGGACTAAACCACATTGACTCCAAGTGGACAACACTGTTTTGCGCATGCTTTAGAATCAACATTTTGTGACACAAACTGAAGTCAGTTAGTTTAAAAAACAAACAAACCCACAAACACCCAGCTGCAAGCAAACTCTGTAAATACAGTTTGATTCAGGGGAGAGAGAGAAAGGGAGAGAGAGAGAGAGGAGAGAGAGAAGAGAGAGGAGAGGAGAGAGAGAGAGAGAGAGAGTTCAGGAGGGTTATAAACTATGGTATAGCAACAAACACTGGGTGCATGCACCCCAAAAACACACGGAGAAGACGGAAGGGAGAGCATCCAGCTCTGTTAGTTGAGGTGACAAAAGAACAGAAACGAACAACACACAAGCCAGAGTCAGACACCAGGAGAGTTTGCAGGTCAGTTAGTACAATAACCGCCAGCTCCAAACCCCACACCAATCACCACCGCTCATGCCAGTCAGTTCTCATGCACATTCCAGATTCCAGGTAACAAACTGGGTCATCATTTCCATCATGCATCAACAACATTCAGCACACATGGTACACAACTTCCATCATCCACTGTGCTACACCTTCTCTCCCTACCACTAGCCATTTTCAGTCTTTGCCCATGTTGGTGTGTGTGCATGTGTGTGTGCAGTGTGTGTGTGTGTGTGTGTGTGTTGTTTGTTGGGTGTGTGTGTGTGTGTGTGTGTGTGGTGTGTGTGTGTGTGGGGTGTGTGTGTGTGTGTGTGTGTGTGTGTGTGTGATGAGAGAGGCACTGAGATCCCTTTACTCATGAATAATACAAATATGAATAATCATTGATACAACTGTCTTTTGAAAACAAGCATTGACAAAAAGACCCACCTTCTCTTGTTACTTAGTTCCTACTCTCCCATGGCTAAGTCCATGTGCAGTCATTACCAGTTGGCACACCCACACACACAAACCCAACCCCCATAAACCCTTTCTAATTCCAGTGTTCACAGAGAGATGGAAGTTGAGTGCACCAAGAAAAGGCCAGTACAGACTAGTGTGGAGCATCAAGATTACACAAAGTTTATTTTCAAATTCGTGCCACATCTACAAACTTTTAACAGAAACAGGAAAATTAAAAAAGTGCGAAGGCGGCATACCAGAAATGGGCAGGGGAAAAGGGAAGAAAAACCAAAGTATCGTTACAGACAATGATAAACAAACAAACCATGTAAGCACAGTTCCCAGTGGCGCAGCCTCATATCTAGTTAACTAGGGCAAGCAACATGTCCACGTACTGTAGAAAAGAAAGGGCAATGAATGAGGGAGAGAGAGGGAAGAAAACCAGGACCATGGTCATCAACATGTTATGTTAATGCATCCACCTAAGTACGGCTACATCATGTGAAATCCAATGCTGAAAACTAACAATATGTGGAGTATACATATCATTCAGAAAAAAGGGTATTTTTTGTACAAACAATTAAAAAAAAAAAGTGCAGACAAAAGTGATACACCCACACGTGGTATGAAATTGACCATCATGCTTTTCAGGAGTTTGATTGCAAAACAAGAAGTCATTCAACAGCAGCAATACCTGTGTCATGCATGTCAACGGGCAAGCCCACACTTTCCAGTATAGTTGGCTACTGACAAGAACTTCAATATACATCCCATACACAAACAAACAAAAAAAACAGAACACAAACACAGACCATGGTTGTCTCTGGTTCAGCAGCAACCCAGTCAGCATGCATGTTAGAGGGCAAACATTTCCTTGATGGGTGAGTGCGTGGGATTAGGCGTCTAAACAGCATTTTCCACTCCTTGTGCTTGAAAAAGCCAGCAGATGAGGATTGATTCCGTTTTCCAAACAAAACAGAAACAATGTGATCAACAGCAGCACGGCATGGGTCTGATCTGAGAGCTTTGACAGAAACCATGACAAAAGACCAAACAGCAGCTGGGCCATGCCCTCTTCTTCAGGTCTACAGTGTGTTAGCAGGCAGGACACCTCCCAGGCTTACAAACACTAATATTCACAAAAAGAATTCACAGGCTGTAACTGGCAGATCAGCAGCCAAAAAATGATGATCAAGAAAGCAGTGTGCCCATGGCATAATAAACAAGGCCTGGTCATTTCAGCCATTCTATATTTTAGAATTACAGTATCTAAGGAGAGTAGAATGAAAGTCCACTTTGGCGAAGTATGGTAGAAAATGTTGCTTTTTTTCTTCAAGGGACTGGCAAGGGGGGAGGGGGGTAGTGTTCCATAGAAAATGTTCATAATCTGATGACATTTCGTTGAACACTTTCCAGCTGCAGATGTCTTCAGTATAGTGACCACTACCAATCAAAAACTGAACTCTGATAACAGATTTCTTGATGTGACTAGCAGTCTCCTTCAATGATCACTCCAATAAAAAGAAGAAAATGACTGTAGCCCCCTCTAGGAAAAAAGAATAAAGTGGCTGTAGTGTGCTGAAAGCAGAACCACCCAGGCCGCAGCACTGCAGGTCAGGAACAAGTACTGACAGACTTATCTATCACCTCCCAAGACAGTACCCACCTGAACAAAGGCAGGTAGAATACTTTTCTGTGGTCTCTTTACTGCCAGGGCTTTTCCTTTGAAAGTCTGTATCTAAGGTGATTCCAGGGCCAACATCTTTAAGAAGCTGCTCTTTCTTTCTAATAACTAGTTTTTTTGTTTCTTCAAAGTCTATCTCTACTTTGATCTCTCTTCATTCAGACCATTTTAAGTCCTCATGAAGTCCATCAAATTCTACTGTGATAGCACAAAGAAAAAATCTAAGAATGTTCACAAGACCTACCTGAAATTCTACATTCACAATCTTGACAAAGTGTACCCAGTTTTATGTATCCAGAAGTACAAATCTTGCCAGGACAGACATAGCTCTCCTCAGATTCTCGTTTGTGCCTCTCCATAATAGCGCCTCTCCTGATTCCTGATGGTTCCATGCTCAACTGCTCTGTGAAGAGAGCTGTTGCCCATCATTTGTATGGGGAGGGAGGTGTGCTTCCAAAGACAGACAGTCAGTCAGTCAGTCAAACAGATATAATCCACAGTACCCACCACAGCCTACACATCAAGTTGTTCAGGACAATGACTACACGCTAGGTCAAAAACTGCAATACTGGCCGAGGTAGATCTTTTCAGGTGAGAGAACTCAACATGATGAATTTTGATCTTGTTCTTTGACTGTTCCACTGACATTCACTTTGGTTTTTGAAGTTGGCCCTACAATAACGAGGCAAAACGCAGACATAATAAGAACTGAGTGACGACACACACAACTTGGATGATTGTAGGCGGCATCCACTGTTTCATGGGCAGTGAGTGCTGTAGCACTACAGCAGACTAGAAGTCACTGATCTAAATGAAGGAGGGACAGAGGAGGCAGTGAGTGGTTGGCAGTCCCAGTATCAAGTTCCCTTGTGACGGACTAGACAGGAGTGTCTGTCTACAGGTTCAGCCACTCCAAGAATACAACACAGAACATACCAGGAGTGTCTGTCTACAGGTTCAGCCACTCCAAGAAGAACACAGAACATACCAGGAGTGTCTGTCTACAGGTTCAGCCACTCCAAGAAGAACACAGAACATACCAGGAGTGTCTGTCTACAGGTTCAGCCACTCCAAGAAGAACACAGAACATACCAGGAGTGTCTGTCTACAGGTTCAGCCACTCCAAGAATACAACACAGACTACAGTCACACATCACTTACTCTTGCCTCACAGCAGGCGATCTTTAGACATCATTCTCTGCCACATTCAGCCACAAGCCATAGACAATCCAAACACAGCCCTCCCTACATCAAGGTCACCAGACCTTCCCTCTGTAAACAATACCTCCCAGCTACTTCAGTATTATGTTTTCTAATACACAATCTGATGTGACAAACTGTTTGGTTTCAATTTGTTTAATGAATACATTAAAACTTTTGATTTTTGTTGTTGCAATATATCAATTTTAATAAAAACAGTTGTCAAAAATTGTATAAATAAATAAAGAGTTGCAAGTGCAAACTGTCAATAAAACACTGAGATTTCTAACAATAAGTAACCTGAAAGAACAGCAACAGTAGTTTTGACCAAAATACTAATTCAATGATAATACAGTGGATATCTGTACACAACATCACCTGAAAATGAGGGGCCAACTTAGCAATTCAATGCATACCTGGTTGCCCCAAACTTCCTCATTAGCAGGGGCACACTTAGCAATACAAAGCATACCTGGTTGCCCAAACTTCTATCAGCTAGGGGCACACTCAGCAATACAAGATACCTGGTTGCCCCAAACTTCCTCATCACTAGGGCACACTTAGCAATACAAGCATACCTGGTTGCCCCAAACTTCCTCATCAGCTAGGGCACACTTAGCAATACAAGCATACCTGGTTGCCCCAAACTTCTCATTAGTAGGCACACTTGCAATACAAGCATACTGGTTGCCCAACTCCTCATTAGCTAGGGGCACTTAGCAATACAAAGCATACCTGGTGGCCCCAAACTTCCTCATCAGCTACAATTTAGCAACACTTCTCATTCACTTGTCAAATTTTCACAAATTTTGTATGGCTGCTGGACACAGGCAAGACTCTTTTGGCAAATCCAAAAACTCTGAACACAAAATCTGATAACATGAATGCACCTGATGATATCCATCACATGTTTGGGAGAATAAGTTTGACAGTTACTTTCATCTGGAAGCTTTTACTTTTTGTTTACTAGACTTTTGTAAAACAGAACAAAATAGCACCATTAAAACAATGTTACCTCCATTTAACATAGACAAACAAGTAATACTTGAACTTAGATGGTATCCTGGCTATCAACAACTCTTACAAAAATTCAGTCTGCACATTAAATTCCCAACACATGCATGCAGGCAGGCACACATGTGCGCATACACACTCACACACGCTCTCACACACTCACACTCATACACACACTTTCACACCCACACATGTAAACTGAAAAGGTCAAGCATTATTCCACACCACTCACAGCTTTCCGGACATGACATGGCTACCACTTCCCTCTTTCACAGGCAGTCTGAGATAAATGTCTGAGGATGTGCGTGAATGATACAAGACATTCATTTGGCAGTCTAAAATGCTATGTGAACACAGACAGATTAAAAACAAACTGTACACTCGTTTGATTTAGAGTCTCCTGGGATGGGCCTGAGAGGGGGTCATGGGTATCAACACAATTCAAACCAAATGTAAGTTAAGAGATTCAGTTAACAGCAGTTCAAGTCCTGTGCAGTTTTCAACCACTGCAAATTCAGCAATGCTCGCAGAAGACATGTACAACATGACATTTCCAAACAGTCAGTGTGCTGACAGCGCGTACTGTAAGTTTTGACAAGTTCTGAAACATCATGGTTACACCCATCCCCTGACTAAGTTGTGACAAAAACAGCATGACATGATGTTATCCAATGATAATGAATACTATGTACATGTGATTCAATACTTCTGTGGCTCCAGAAAAACAAACAAACAAAGAAACAAAAAAGCACTGAAGGAAGAACTTGATCGGTCATGCTAGCATAGCATAAGACAGCATAGCATAGCAGAGAGATAACAAACAACACTACACTACATTACACTACACTACACTACACAGGATTGTCTGGGGCTCCTAAGCTAACAAGTTGGCCTGTTCTGAACAGCTCCAATCAGTGTCGGAGACCAGGATTTCTTTCAATGGATACAGTGTGCCAGCAGTTTTCAGTCCATAGAGTCCCTAACACCTTTTACAATCACTACATAATTCTGTCAAAAACACACTCCCAACTTAATCTTCTCCATTCCCTACTCCTTGATTAGGACCCTATATACAGCATTCTTTTTCTTTATCATCTAATAAGCCTCCCATTCCTACAACCTATTCTCATTTCTTGAACAAAGCAAGTTTACAGAGGCAACACTTCAGCAGCTGTCTGTCTACACGCTTACACTGACAACAAAATGATGTTTGGTATCTGGCAGCAGAGTGCTGTGAGAATCTACCACTGGAGTTCTGAAACAGCCAAAATGGAGTAGTGCTGTTCCTGAAAATAGACAGAACCAAACAAAAGCAGCCCAATACTCTGCATATTTCTAGTCTAGCACTGTTTCTCAGGGCCAGGGACATGACTTGCCTGAACCATACCACTAACTCCGATGTGTACCCCCCCCCCCTCCTCTGTATCAACCTCATGTGTGTGAGGCTGGCTCCAACATGTATTTCTCCTGAGTCACAAGGCTAACACTTCCAAAACAAAACAATTTCTAAACAAATCAATGAACCAACCGGGCAGACTGTGGCACAGACACAAAGACAGTAAGTACAGAAAGGAACAAAATCAGCTCACGGACTAAATCCAGGGTTACAATACATGGTCAATAACAGTCGGAGGTATAAACCGTACACACATGACTAGATACTCTTGTCCAAAGTAAAGCTTGCAATATCAATTGAGTATTTCAAGAACAGGAAAATCTCTTGTGATTCTGTTTGCGTCTGTGGTGTGGAACACTCAAAGAATTAACACAAAGTCTAAAAATAGAAACATAAACAATTCAGAAATCTGAAAAAAAGCAACAAAAAAATGGGGAAAAAGAACACAGCAGTAACAAAGAACCAGAAGAAAGGGAGGAAGGAAGGGTGAGAAGGTTAACAGAATTAAAGAGGAGAAGGGGGAGAGAAAATGAGGGAGGGGGAGAAAGAGAGAGAGAGAGAGAGAGGAGAGAGAGAGAGAGAGAGAGAGAAGAGAGACAGACGAAGAGACAGACAGACAGAGACAGAGAGAGAGAGAGAGAGAGAGAGAGAGAGAGAGAGAGAGAGACGAGAGAGACAGACAGACAGACAGAGAAGAGAGAGAGAGAGAGAGAGAGAGAGAGAGAGAGAGAGAGAGAGAGAGAGAGAGGGGGGCGAGGGAGAGAGAAGAAACTGGGGGGGGGGGGGGGGGATGAGGGGACTAGAGAAACATTAAAGAGGGAGAGAGAGAGAGAGAGAATCTGAGAAGGAAAGAATTGAAATCTCTCAGCTTTGAAAAAGTGATTGCACAAGTATGTCTAGGCATATAAATGGCTCCACACCACATTGGCTAAGAAACATCATACCATAGCTTTCAACAAACAACAGACTGTGAACACGAGAGCTATGATGTCAATGCCATCAAAGTGGAAGAACTGTATGTAGAAATGGAACTCCTTTCCTCAGAGTGTCCGTCTCCTTTCAGTAAGGTGCAAATCTTTGGTAGCCCCCTCTGTACACTGTAGCCTGCAGAGCAAAAACACAAAGGAACCCTTTATCTTTGGTAGCCACCTCTGTACACTGTTGCCTGCAGAGCAAAAACACAAAGGAACCCTTTATCTTTGGTAGCCACCTCTGTACACTGTTGCCTGCAGAGCAAAAACACAAAGGAACCCTTTATCTTTGGTAGCCCCTCTGTACACTGTTGCCTGCAGAGCAAAAACACAAAGGAACCCTTTATCTTTGGTAGCCCCCTCTGTATCCTCATCTGTGAAGCAGACCTGTGCACCCCCTTACTACTGATTTCAGTATTTTCATGGCAATTTTCAGTATTTTTCATTGAGTTTCAGTATTTTCGCACATTGCTCATGACACACTTTTTCAACAAGAAGAATAAACGTCTTTTTGTTTTCTTATTGGCTTTTTTTCTTAATTTGCTCATCCCCCTTCCAATTTCTTTCCATTGTACAAAAGCTCATAAGCTTTTTTTTTTTGATCAACTAGCAAATCTGGACAGGTCTGATAACTTCATAAGTGATATATGGGATAGTCCTGGATACTGTTGAAAATTGCCATTTCTTTTTAAAGCTTTCAAAAAGGATGATACCAAGATAGATCTGTGTGTGTGTGTGTGTGTGTGTGTGTGTGTGTGTGTGTGTGTGTGTGTGTGTGTGTGTGTGTGGTGTGTGTGTGCGTGCGCTAGTGAAGAGGGGAGTTGAGGGGAGGGGGGGGAGAAAAACAAGAGGAGGGAGATAGGGTGGGGAAACTAGTGAAGAGGGGAGGGGGGAGAAGACTCTACCAGGGAAAGAGGGGGGGTGGTAGTGGGTAGGGAAGAACAAGAAGACTAGTGAAGTGGGAAAGAGATAGGAAAGAGGGGGGTGGGTGGTGTAGTGGGTAGGGAAGAACAAGAAGACTAGTGAAGTGGGAAAGAGATAGGAAAGAGGGGGGGGTGGTGGTAGTGGGTAGGGAAGAACAAGAAGACTAGTGAAGTGGGAAAGAGATAGGAAAGAGGGGGGTGGGTGGTTAGTGGGTAGAGAAGAACAAGAAGACAGTGAAGTGGGAAAGAGATAGGAAAGAGGGTGGGAGAAAAGAGAGTGAGTGGAGGTAGGAAGAGGGGGGGGGGTAGTGGGTAGGGAAGAACAAGAAGACAGTGAAGTGGGAAAGAGATAGGAAAGAGGGGGGGGGTGGTAGTGGGTAGAGAAGAACAAGAAGACCAGTGAAGTGGGAAAGAGATAGGAAAGAGGGGGGTGGGGGGTGGTAGTGGGTAGAGAAGAACAAGAAGACCAGTGAAGTGGGAAAGAGATAGGAAAGAGGGGGGTGGGGGGGTAGTGGGTAGGGAAGAACAAGAAGACAGTGAAGTGGGAAAGAGATAGGAAAGAGGGGGGTGGGGGTGGTAGTGGGTAGGGAAGAACAAGAAGACAGTGAAGTGGGAAAGAGATAGGAAAGAGGGGGGGGGTGGTAGTGGGTAGGGAAGAACAAGAAGACTAGTGAAGTGGGAAAGAGATAGGAAAGAGGGGGGGGGGTGGTAGTGGGTAGGGAAGAACAAGAAGACAGTGAAGTGGGAAAGAGATAGGAAAGAGGGGGGGGGTGGTAGTGGGTAGGGAAGAACAAGAAGACCAGTGAAGTGGGAAAGAGATAGGAAAGAGGGGGGGGTGGTAGTGGGTAGGAAGAACAAGAAGACCAGTGAAGTGGGAAAGAGATAGGAAAGAGGGGGGGGTGGTAGTGGGTAGGGAAGAAGAAGGTGGTGGGGTAGAAGAGGGGGGTGTAGGTAGAGAGAACAAGAAGACCAGTGAAGTGGGAAAGAGATAGGAAAGAGGGGGGTGGGGGGTAGTAGTGGGTAGGGAAGAACAAGAAGACCAGTGAAGTGGGAAAGAGATAGGAAAGAGGGGGGTGGGGGGTAGTGGGTAGGAAGAACAAGAAGACTAGTGAAGTGGGAAAGAGATAGGAAAGAGGGGGGTGGGGGGTAGTAGTGGGTAGAGAAGAACAAGAAGACCAGTGAAGTGGGAAAGAGATAGGAAAGAGGGGGGGGGGTGGTAGTGGGTAGAGAAGAACAAGAAGACCAGTGAAGTGGGAAAGAGATAGAAAGAGGGGGGTGGGGGTGGTAGTGGGTAGGAAGAACAAGAAGACTAGTGAAGTGGGAAAGAGATAGGGAGGTGAGTCGCAGCAGAGGGAAGAGGAAAGGGAGGGAGGGAGATTAACCGTGTGTGTGTGTGTGTGTGTGTGTGTGTGTGTGTGTGTGTGTGTGTGTGTGTGTGTGTGTGTGTGAGAGTGAGAGAGAGAGAGAGAGAGAGAGAGAGAGAGAGAGAGAGAGAGAGAGAGAGAGAGAGAGAGAGAGAGAGAGAGAGATCAAATATCAATAACTCTCTGGTAAAGATTGAAGAAGATCCTATGCCTTTCTCATTTTAATATCAAGTTGAAGCCCCCGTACAAAAACAAATTAAAATTCATCTGATTTCAGAGTGGATTCATCATGACAGTTTGCATGGCCAGAAATCAAGTGTGGAGGCTGTGTTCAACACGATGCAACTTCAGAACGAGTCTCTCTGCCGTTTTAACGATCAACTGATTTTCCGAAGATGCCAGAGATTTGCTGTTCCATGATTTTCCAAGAAATCAGCGCTTCTATAAATGAAGCCGTGGTTTGCTATTTTCTGACCGCGTTCCAATTTTCTACACCACTTGCGAATGAAAGCTCAACTTGTTTCACTAGCGGGTAGCCCTATGTGAGAGACGAAGCGCAGGTTTCAAACCTTACTTGGCAAAACAAACAACTATTTTGCTGTTTATGCATCTATATCCGCATCTGTACCTTTTCTAGCCCCATCCTGGCCTGTTAGCGTCATTTTGCGTTTACTCCGCATCTTTCTTTGCTTGTAAGTGTGTCAGTTTGGTCTGTTTTTCTGCGAAAGTTTACACCACTTTCCACCATGTTGTTTTGTAAGCACTGCTGTGCGCATGCATTATCAGGGGAGACAAGTAACTGAATGATAGGGTGTAGCAGACAATGTAACGCGAGATGAACAGCATTATTAAACAATAGAAGACGACGTTTTCGATGACAAAAATCGAATTTTGAAAAATAAAATCATATTTCCATATTTTCCAACTTTTTCCGGAACAAATACGGAAAAATACGGAGGGTGCACAGGTCTGGTGAAGCTTCCCAAGCTGAAGAATGTTTAGTAGTTTGACATGTGGGACTGAAACTGGAGACTCACATTCTGAATGCATTACAGGAATTTTTGTTTAAGTTTTGCCGAGTTTAATCATTCTTTGCATTATCTCTTTATCAGAAAAGTGTACACTGCATTACTGAGGCTAATCCTTCTTTGCATTATCTCTATATCAGAAAAGTGTACACTGCATTACTGAGGCTAATCCTTCTTTGCATTATCTCTTTATCAGAAAAGCGTACACTGCATTACTGAGGCTAATCCTTCTTTGCATTAGCTCTTTATCAGAAAAGTGTACACTGCACTACGGAGGCTAATCCTTTGCATTAGCTCTTTATCAGAAAAGGTACACTGCATTACTGAGGCTAATCCTCTTGCATTATCTCTATTATCAGAAAAGTGTACACTGCATTACTGAGGCTAATCCTTCTTTGCATTATCTCTATATCAGAAAAGTGTACACTGCATTACTGAGGCTAATCCTTCTTTGCATTATCTCTATATCGGAAAAGTGTACACTGCATTACTGAGGCTAATCCTTCTTTGCATTATCTCTTTATCAGAAAAGTGTACACTGCATTACTGAGGCTAATCCTTCTTTGCATTATCTCTATATCAGAAAAGTGTACACTGTATTACTGAGGCTAATCCTTCTTTGCATTATCTCTATACCAGAAAAGTGTACACTGCATTACTGAGGCTAATCCTTCTTTGCATTATCTCTATATCAGAAAAGTGTACACAGCATTACTGAGGCTAATCCTTCTTTGCATTATCTCTATATCATAAAAGTGTACACTGCATTTCCTAAAGGCTTAGTTGTTTCTTTTATGCTTCTAAAAAGGTACTTCATAAATCAAACAAGGGTACATATACAACAGACATACTGCAAACACTTACTTCCTATGAAATAATTTTGTGTGCATAATAGCTTTTTATGAGGTTTCTTCAATGGACTAAAAAAAAAATGTTTGCCACCTGCACTGGACAATAAATGTCCGGTCCACAATACCTTTTACTTTTTGCATCATTTTTTTTAAAGGAAAGAGACAGAGACAGAAAGGCATGATACAAACATATCTGAATTCTGCCAAAAGGAGAACATTTTCCTGTCTGCAAATAAGGTAGTTGAAAGAAAAAAACAACAACAAATGAAAATGTAAGCACGCAGGTGTGTGCGACACCCCCCCCCCCCTCCCCCCCAAATTACTGATACAGGGATGCTGCTATAAAAACCTGATAGATCAGATATGGACAGGAGGATGCGTGACCAAATTATCCCTAAAGTGAAAAAAAGCACTTATTTGAAATATAAAAAACACATCCCTCCTCAATCCAAACAATATTTTATCAGATCAAACTTGGAAAAAAAGAACATAATCTACAAAGAAAGACACCCAAATAGATTGTGATTTAAAGAGTTATTTCTTATTATCTATTCATTTACTTGTATGTTAAGGTTTAAAATGTTCAGCAAAAAGAGCAGTGTATGCAGATTGTCTCCCTTTACAAAGGCAATAATCAGTGTTGATTTTTAAAAAAGGGGAGAGGGGGGCCCCTAAAATGAAAAAAAAAGGAGACAGTGCATCCCCTTTCCTGACAACTTTCATTCCTGTACAAAAGAGAAAAGGGACATTCTGCTGCATAATACGCCTCTGCAATCTCTTTTTACATAGTGTTCAGTCAAACCAGTCGGGAGCTTGGGCATTCAGAATAGTCCTTTCCTTAGTGGTATATTAGGAGTTAGGGCATTCAGAATAGTCCTTTCTTTAGTGGTATATTAGGAGTTAGGGCATTCAGAATAGTCCTTTCTTTAGTGGTATATTAGGAGTTAGGGCATTCAGAACAGTCCTTTCCTTAGTGGTTATATTAGGAGCTTGGGCATTCAGAATAGTCCTTTCCTTAGTGGTAATATTAGAAGTTAGGGCATTCAGAATAGTCCTTTCTTAGTGGTATATTAGGAGCTTGGGCATTCAGAATAGTCCTTTCCTTAGTGCTATTTTTAACTGCTAACCAGTTTGCTGACTCCAATACCTCACTCCAATTTTGAACAAGTTCTTGTCTGTATCCAAAATTGAAAATTTATTCTGAGGCGTGTAGAACAAGGTAGAAGCTAGATATGGAATGGAATCTCTCTACATCACAGCAAACGTCATTTCTTATTTCTTTGTGGCAAAGTTCGTGCCTGTGTATGTCAAACGCTATGCGGTGAAATGGATTCTCCTTTGAACTGTTTGAAATAGTAAATGAAAGAAAAGATTTTGAGCTAGTACATGAACGATTTTTAAGATTTCACTTTTTCTTTTATACTGAAAAAAAAAAATCAACATTTAAAAGGAGACATACTGTTCAACTCAAATGGGTATTCAGCTTTTCTTCAGGTTTTACTTGGGAAAAGATATAGTGTTGACTGTGCTGAAGTCAATGATAGTCCCTTGGCCTTGCACGACTCACTGGGAGGAAATTTGCCTTTCCCTCACCTGACATGTACAAAGGGCTGACATGTATATAGGGGACAGGATAGCCTAGTGGTCAGAACATTGTGCTTGCAATTTGACGACCCAGGTTCAATTGCCGTTCGAGAGGATTTTCCCCTGGAGTCAACATCAGTGCTGACTCCACTCTCCCCACAAGTCTTTTGGATGAGACTATAAACTGAGGCCCTGTGTGCGAACGCATACAGAACATCTCGCGCACACATCAAATCCTGTTCCGCTTTTCATAAGAGTAGGCCATCATGTGCCGGTGAGAACACATGACAAGATTTACAAAACTGCATACACACAGGGACTGGATGCAAAAAAAGCACACGAGTGCTTATTCCATTATCCTTGATATATAAAAATAAAATAAAATAAAGATATATGAAAACACTTGATAAACAATGCATACCCCATAGCCAGGGACTGGCCCAATACTGTGTCCAATATACGTTTCAGCAGCATAATCTCGGCCCGCAATGCTGAAGAAAAAAAAAGAAGAAAAAGAACAATGATAAACAACAACACAAGTCAAAAGAAATCAAATCTTAAAGATGGGGCTAAGGGGGAGAGGAATAGAACTCTTGCAAGTTCTCCTGATCAATTGAAACAATGACAATTTTAGTGTAATAAAAAGTTATTTATTGCTTCATAACCACAAGCAACAACTGAAGAAAGATGAACTATATGGAGGTGCAGGTCTAGCAATGAACAGTAAATTGAAGCAAGTCTCTGCTCATTCTGTGGGTACTGTTGTAGTGCCTCTCTTTCCTCCCATAGCGCGCGCGCACACACACACACACACACACATATATCTATATATATCTCTATCTCTATCTATCTATCTATCTATCTATCTATCTATCTATCTATCTATCTATCTATATATCTATCTATCTATATCTATCTATCTATCTATATCTATATATCTATATCTATCTATCTATCTATATCTATATATATCTATATACATATACATATATACATTAGTCTTAGCTCATTCTGTGGATAGTATTTGTAGCACCTCTCTTTCCTCCCCTAGCACATATATACATTTGTCTCTCTCTCACTTTGTGCACATCTACAAGTTTTAAGATGTGTCAAAATTTACAAGTTGATAATAAATAAAGACTACATTTTATCCTTTTAACACCAAGAGGATGTGTAACAATGTCACAATCATATGATTTCTAAGAATTCACAAACTTACTTGGAAATAAACCTGGGCATAATAATTACACAAAAAAAACAAAGCACAGTGTTGAAAATAAACCCAGAATTTGAGCAAAATAGCCATCAAATTCATTGAGGTCTTTGCGAAACCGATACAATCAGAAAATTTCTGAATGACAAGTTGTTGCTGTTGAGTCTTCCCAAACTTAACACTCTAAGCATCACCAAGAGAATGCACCATCTCCTCTATCATACTCTGCAGTAAGTTTGAAGTCTTTAAATGACTGATACAAGAGAAGACTAAACGCAAAGCAGCTATAAAATATCTCACCCGATACTCATCTATACTCCAACTTAGGTGACTTCCCCTCCTCCTTTAGACCTAATGGAGAAAAAAGGCAGAAAGGCCAGGTGTAGGCTGTGGATGAAGGCAGGAGCCACATCCCATTTCAAAGCAGAACTCAAAAATTCCCTCATTCCTGTCATCCCTCTAGAAGGATGAAAAACTACACAATGCATTAAAACCCCTAACATTCTATTGTAATCCTTGGAATTTTGTTTACATTAATTAAAAACTGATCAATCTTTTGGCCAGAGCAAACAACGATAGGTCAGAACCAAACTGTTTTGTTTCAAAACTATTTCTTTTGCACATTTGTTTCAGGAAAACAAAAGGCCGATTCAGCACAGAGATACTGCTGGTTACATACGCTGCTGGTGCATAGGGTGATGGGGACGCCACTGCAGCAGGGATTGCATAACGAGTGGCGGCGGCAGCAGGAGCATAACCTGCAGCAGCTGCAGCATAGGGCTGGGTCGTGGCCACCAGCTGCACACACACACACAGGCGCACTTCTCAGTCAAACTCACACATCATCATCATGTTCATTATAGTTATCAATGCTTCCTGTCTACCAGCTACACACACCACACACACACACACACACACACACACACACACACAGGAGCACTTCTCAGTCAAACTCACACATCATCATCATGTTCATTATAGTTATCAATGCTTCCTGTCTACCAGCTACAACACACACACACACACACACACACACACACACACACACACACACACAGGAGCACTTCTCAGTCAACCTCACACAGCATCATCATGTTCATTATAGTTATCAATGCTTCCTGTCTACCAGCTACACACACACACACACACACACACACACACACACACACACACACACACACACACAGGAGCACTTCTCAGTCAAACTCACACATCATCATCATGTTCATTATAGTTATCAATGCTTCCTGGCTACCAGCTACACACACACACACACACACACACACACACACACACACACACACACACACACACACACACACACAGGAGCACTTCTCAGTCAACCTCACACAGCATCATCATGTTCATTATAGTTATCAATGCTTCCTGGCTACCAGCTACACACACACACACACGCACACACACACACACACACACACACACACACACACACACACACACACACACACACACACAGGAGCACTTCTCAGTCAACCTCATACAGCATCATCATGTTCATTATAGTTATCAATGCTTCCTGGCTACCAGCTACACACACACACACAGGAGCACTTCTCAGTCAAACTCACACAGCATCATCATGTTCATTATAGTTATCAGTGCTTGTAGCTCTAATTGTAGTGGAATAACACAGGTCTTATACATAAAATCAGGAGTTGAAATGACAGCAATAGAGTGGCAGAAGTAAAAAACACAGCAATACAACTGTAATGGTGCTAGTAGTGTAAAGAGGCACAGCATTGTATGTATGTAATGCAGTTTATGTCTGTATCACATGTTTATCTATATCACATAAGTATACTTTCTTTTTTGTCTTGCATAGATGGTCGAGTCCATTACACATTTTCCAATTTTTTGCTTTGTATCTTCATATTTATTGTATCACTGATTTCTAAAAATTAATCTGTACAACGACAACAAAATTTGATAAAGCACGAATTTATGTAAGCAGAGACTAAATAACACAATCAGATGCAGAACTACTTAAAAATGCAGAATTTCAGGAGCATTACAAATGTAACACTTGGATGAGTTGTGTCCCTTTATCATCACTTTGCCTCAATACTGGCTTTGCTTCTGAGAGCTGTGTTTGTAAGGTTCTCACAAATTTTTCCCCCTACTGTTAACAGGCCTATTAAGTGCACTACAAAAATAAGATAAGTTTATAGTCAGCCTGTACTATATGGATTTCTGTGTGGAACCTAGATTGTTGCATTTTTAATCAGCGTATATACATACTCCTGTCGATTGCTGTACAGTGTGTGTGTGTGTGTGTGTGTGTGTGTGTGTGTGTTGTGTGTGTGGTGTGTGTGTGTGTGTGTGGGAGAGAGAGAGAGAGAGAGAGAGAGAGAGAGAGAGAGAGAGAGAGAGAGAGAGAGAGAGAGAGAGAGAGAGAGAGAGAGAGAGAAGACAAACACTCCTAAAAACTATTAATAAAGAAACCACAGGTGCCCAAACTGGTACATGATGATAAATCCTCTCTCCTCTTGATGCCTGAGAAAATCCACCACCCAGCAAAGCCTACATCAGCCAGCTTGTGGCTACCTCTGCACCAGTTACACAACAACGACGATGTCCCTGTACCTGGTATCGGACTCCTCCATCAGCTGTGTAGGTTGCCAACAGTGGATCCTGGTACACCCCCCTATCAGCACCAACAGAAGAAAACAATACTTCAGTTATACAATGATCATGTCACCTGTACAAAGAGATCAGGTCAATTATCTGTGTTGTTATGTACATTTGAATTTGGTCCCAACCTGAACAACAATATTTCACTTTAAAAAAAAAAAAAAAAGGAAAAAGAATGCAAATACCAACCAATCATACATAGGTTTTCAACAAAGTTTGTCATGAATGGCAAAAAATGCAAATGCTCGTTTTTAATTCTATTGTAAACCACAGTATAACACTACAGCAACTGCTGTGCTTATTTTCACTCATAATTCATACTTTCCTTACTAATATCTAGGCTGAGTGGTATGTAGACCACCATGCTTGTTGCTGCTAAACAAACTTTTAAAAAAATTGATATAAATAAAAATATTAATTTAAGATTTAATTCTTTCATTCCCACAGCCCAGTTTACTGGTCTGCAGACTTTTCTTCCTTTCCATCCCAGCGCCCGGTACTCTCCACTAACAAACACCCTTCCTTCCCACAGCCTGGCTCAGCAGGGAGTGCTCTGTTCTTCCCGTTAGTTGCTTATCAGTTGTCAGCCACTAACGGGTCTTTGTTTATGTAAGGAATGCCACGCCAGGCAGCCTCCCTTCCTCCTCCCCTCCCCACTCCCCCATCAACCTTGACCTGTCAGCATCTTGACCCTTCAGCCTCTACCCAGTCTATGTAGTAGTAGCCATGAATGGAATGCAGTTCCAGATTACTAAACAGAATACTGCATTGGTCTTCCAGCTCTCACCTCCCCTCTCTACCCCCCTCCCCCACTCCTGAGAAAGTAGTGGCTTGAGAAATTAGTTGGTTTTAGAATGAGTGTAAGAGTGTGTGTGAAGATGTGGCTTATTTCTTGGCTGTGAAAATGGAAGGTGGAGAGAATTCGGATTCTGATCAAGGTGTATCATACATGAGTCACCTATGTGTGACATGTCATATGATACTTGGACAGAAGTGCAAACATAATGTAATTAGAGAACATGTAAATACTATCTGTATATAAAAAGTGTGCAAAATAGTGTGGGGCTTGCTCTCTTTATTGGTGTGTGGTAGTCATACACGATCTACAAAAAGAGAATAAACTGTTGATGTGTTGGAGACAATCATGGTGACAATGGTGACAGTTCTTATGGAGTATTCACATAAACAATGCAAGGGGATGTACATGAGGTATCAGCTGGTGAGTACAAGCATGATACATACAACTGGCTAGAAAAATACTGATCTGCATGGAGTGCATGATGGCATACCTGTTTTTTACTCTCAGCTTACCTGTTTTACACCTGTGTCATCTGTCATGTTACTGTGAAGTGTCAACATGGTCACTAACACCTTCTCACATCAATTTCCTACACAATGATATATGACATACTTTGGTTTGCATAATATGGGCTACTGCCGTAAGTCTGTAAAGTAAGTACCCCATTATGCTAAGTGTTTTGGTCTGTAAATCCGGGAATGAAGGGAAGAAACAGACAAGAGGAACCTGGGAATAAAGGGAAGCAATAGGAAGTGTAAATTGGGGAATGAAAGAGTTAAAAAAGAAAAAATACATCTCTTTAAAGAGCTCGTAGTTTATAATTTAGCCTTAATAAGACCTTTGAGATGTACAGAAACTAGCAAAACTGACCAACTCTGTCAGGTATTCAGGTTTCAGATGACATTTTATACAGGTATTCATATTCCTCCATTTCAGAACTGATCTCCATTGTGTCTGGAACATACATCACGGTATCTTGCTAGTAAGCGGAGACCTGGTCTCTTGCTAAGCTAAAAGCACTGTCACAAATTTCTATCCATTTCTTCTGGTCTTTTCAGCCAGCTTGATTCAGGGACTGAAACTGACAAAACTTCAGCACAGATGTGTAGCTTTTGTATCCTGTTTGTTTTCTTCTTTCTTCAGAGGCTTGCTTCCTACTCAGTGCATGTAAAACACCCAGGTTACTTTCATGCTGTTGCTATGCAGTGTTAGTCAGCGGACTAGAAGACAAAGGTTCTGTTTTTTAAGCAGAACAAAGTGCCTGAGGTCACCTCACCCCA
Organism: Stramonita haemastoma; assembly: GCA_030674155.1. Classification (NCBI taxonomy): domain Eukaryota; kingdom Metazoa; phylum Mollusca; class Gastropoda; order Neogastropoda; family Muricidae; genus Stramonita; species Stramonita haemastoma. The sequence goes on from CM060316.1 coordinate 116,496,458, forward strand.
GTATCTGAGGTCACCTCAGTCTTTTCCAGGAAATAAAGGTGCAAGTACTACATTTATCAGATGTGACTTCACAGTTGTTATTTATGTCTGTTCCCCCATATATATACAGAACTATATACATCAACTTCAAGATCAGATGTAACTTCACAATTGTTATTTCTATCTGTTTCCCCATATTATATATATATATATATATATACAGAACTACATACATCAACTTAGAGATCAGAACTTTTCCTCAAGATCATGAATATAAACCTTTTCTTCATTTCTGGCTTTACTGTGTTTTGTTTTCATTTGTTTGATCAAGCTCATGTCAGGCCCAGTACAATATACGAATCAGCCCCAGATACTTTGTGATTTGACAGGAAGCCTGTATAGTGCAGCTATACTTTCTGATTAGACAGGCAAATTCCATGAATCATGAACAAGAAAAGGGAAAAGCTGCAGCTATACTTTCTGATTTGTCAGGAAGTTTCAACGAATCATGAACAAGAAAAGGGAATAGTTGTAGCTATACTTTGTGATTTGACAGGCAGATTCCATAAATCATGAAGAAGATGACTGCTAATGCTCACAGTGTGTAGGGAATGGCTGTAGCTATACTTTGTGATTTGACAGGCAGATTCCATGAATCAAGAACAAGACTGCTAATGCTCACGGTGTGTAGGGAATGGCTGCAGCTGGTGCAGCTGTCAGTGCGGTAGGATGCCTCATGGCAGCTGCTGCTGCTGCTGCTGACACATAGGCTCCTCTTGCTGCCACTGCTGCTGCTGCTGCTCTTCCACGCGTCAGTGCCACCCCTCGCAGTGCAGCAGCTGTGCACAAAGCGCAATCACTAACAAGTGTCACAAATTTCGCTGTATACACACACACAAGTGATATGTATTTACTCTCTCTCTCTCTCTCTGTTTCATCATTTGTGCAAAGTACAAAACTGACAAGAAAATAATGGTGAATCCTTCATATAAGGAGAGTGGGGCACATTCCACAACAGCCAAGGATGGTTTCAAAGTTTATAGCTCTGTGCTCTGCCTATTTTCCAGCCAGGTTAATTCCAAATACAGCAAGCTCATTCTGTGATCAATTAATTAACACAGTCTGTCCAGTGGTGCACTTGGTACTTCATGATCCAACAAGCCAAGGTTTTAAAATACACACATAAGCAGAAACTGGGCCACCACCACCACCAATCTTTTAGGAGAGTATCAAGGGCTAAACAAGTCAGTTTGAAAGAAAACGATGCTGGATGCAGATCTACTGCTGCAGGCAGTGGCAGAAGAATGAAAAGGGGAAGATGTCAGTACATCACATGTCAACAAGGCATGCCCCCTCCCCTCCCTCTCTTTTCTTTTCTTGTGCTGTATCTTAAAATCTGATTCAAATAGGCTGGAAGAAACACACACACACACACACACACACACACACACACACACACACACACACACACACACACACACACACACACACAGTATTATGGAAGAAAATGCGGTAAGTGCATTCAGCTAAGACTGACAATGGGAACTTGAAACTTTCCCATTCACAAAATATCCATTCCATCACACAATCTTTGATAAAGCAAGCATGCCAAAATTGGGTTTGTTCATCCAAATAAAAAGAATTCCATACCTCAGAGTACTACCATCAATACTTGTTATATGGGAAAATATAACAATAAATGATGCCAAACATCAGGTTTTTGTTTGCTTTTGTTGGTGGTGGTGGTGATTTCTTGTACGTTTTTTTGTCTTTTGCTGTTGTTAACATTTAAATTTTTTTTAATAGAGGGTGTCATTTACATGAACTGAACTTAAGCACAAACAATTACAAGTTTACGTCAGCATTTTGAAAAAAAAGTAACAAGACAAACAATGTATAGTTAGTATGACAATTATTGAATGAATAACAGATGGAATTAAAACATCATCAGCAAGTCTGAAAAAGTCTCCAACACATACCATCCGCACAGACACATACTCAGACACATACATGCAGCACTTCTCTCAACAGCAAACAAATCAAGGCGCTCACACGCACACACACACTTCTTTTCAAAGAAAAAAGAAAAAGGATAAATGTGTACAGTCTTCGCCAGAAGTGTTACTGCTTAATATTGTAATCTGTATCTTTAGAAATGATGCTGGCTGGTTTAAAGTGTGAAAATGTTATAAACATCTGCAGACAGGTTCATGAAATACAACATGCAATCTTGAATAAATGCACATGAGCAAGCATTCAAGTTAAAAATACAAACACTCAACTGACCTGCTGCTGACCAAACTTCTCCCAGCACATAGGATCTAACATGCATGCAATATCATAAATATACCAAGGTGGGCAGTGCACAAACTTAGACTACTTTTTACACCAATGGATACCATCAGCTTTGCTATTTTCCACACTCAAGACAAATGTGAAAGTCAATGAGAAAGAGCTGTATGTATCGTATGCTATGACTCTATCTGTGGATGGAATATCCACCTTAATGTAAAGCATAGGATTGCTTACCATTGGGAATAGTGGGTGTAGTCACTTTTTTGGTCATAACACGAGCAGTGGCATTGTTAACCTAGAATCACCAGTTTACATTTCAGTTGTCATGTCATTTTTATACACATCCCCACAAACGCAACTCCAATCAAAGACACAACACACACACAGCCAAGTGGACCAGTATCAGCTTGTTTTGACTTTTCTCCACTTTACAATATCAAAATTCCAAAGGGCTACCTTTTTTAGGGCGTAGAAGATGTAGAAGGAGGGGAGGGGGAGGGGGTTACAAAACAAACGTGGCTGGACCTCAAACAAATTCCTTCTCAAAATCACTGATAAACATGATAAATATGAGGAGGGGAGGGGGTGGGGGTTACAAAACAAACGAGGCTGGACCTCAAACAAATTCCATCTCAAAATCACTGATAATACATCTTCATACTTTTCACATATAGTACAGGACTTTAAGCACTGATTCCTCGCAATTTTCATCAAGGAGTATCATTTTTATGAGTGGAGAAAGAAAACATGCTGATATCAACAAAGTAAACTGTAATTCTAGTATGTCACAATAAAACAAAAACACATTATGTATTTCACAAAAAGTCCAAATCAAGTGCTGGAAATTAACATGAAAAATATCTTAATTAAATGAAAGAAATCTTGGCTGGATAAAAATCAAGTAACTTAGTCATTAGCTTTCTTTGGTATTATTTTCATTTTTTTCTGTATCACTTTAAAACACATTGTGCTATTACACTTATTACAAAAAAATGGTAACCTACATAAAAACTTTTATTCAACGTTCAACTTAACTACTCAGAGCCTCTGGTCCACTTTATAAACACATGTAAATGCAAAACCAAAGCTGTCCATCATTTTGTTCAACAATTACCCAAAACTTCTTGTTTTTAACTATCCATGGAAATCATTCAGTGACATGTGGTTAGGGTAGTACTCAAGAAATAACTGATTCAACTGAGATGAAGTGGTCAGAGTATGGACGGATGGATGGTGTGCTTTGATTTTACATGACATAGAACAACATTACTGCCAGCTTTTTCCCCCTCATAACTGACAATGAATACTCTTATAGAGTTAAAAATGGACACCTTGAAAGAGGTTTGGTTTTTCTTCTTTTTTTCTTTCCTGCAGAATTGCCATTTCAGGCAAGGAATAAACACAGCCCAAATATTACTCACAGAAGGCAGAATACATTTTTAAAATCTGTTTTTCTGAGGAAAGTCGCCACAGAAGAAGGCACTGAGAAATGCAAATAGGGAGTGTAGGGCAGTGAATGACAATTTTCATTCCATGAACACAGACAGATCTTTTTCATGGTTCAATTTTATCAACTCAAATTTGATTCATAAGAAACCTAATTTTTTGTTTTGTTTTTATACTTCTTATGCTCATGTTATGCTGTGCCATAGTACAGGGGAACCAGTTCATCAATCTTGAAAATAATAAAGTAGGAAAAATAAAAGAGGATTGTAGCAGGGATGGATTTTTAAGAGAGGACTTAGCATGTTTGACAGAGTGTACACACCCACACCCAAAAGAGACAATCTAATATGAAAGAAAGAGAGAGAGAGAGAGAGAGGAGAGAGAGAAGAGAGAGAGAGAGAGAGAGAGAGAGAGAGAGAGAGAGAGAGAGAGGAGAGAGAGGAGAGAGAGAGAGAGAGAGACAGACGACAGAAGAGACAGAGAGAGACAGAGAGAGACAGAGAGAGAGAGAGAGAGAGAGAGAACAGAGAGAGAGACAGAGAGAGAGAGAGAGAGATGGGGGGGGGGGGGGGGATAATGGATCCCTTTTAATGTATTGAATGTCACATTACAAAAAAAAAATTAAACATTTTTTGAGCAACTGTTTCATGCCCCTAGCTGGGTTTTTTCTTGCAAACTTTTTTTCTTTTTTTTTTAAACAATTTTTGTTACAGGCGCTCCTCTGCAACAAGGTTTTTTGCTGGTTTTTTTCCTCTGCAACAAGTTAAAGCACATGCTTAACTCAGTTTTATGCAATCACATGGCAAACTGAGGAAATGAACAGGCACATATTCTCTCTCTCTCTCTCTCTCTCTCTCCTCTCTCTCTCTCTCCCCTCCCCAAACTGGATGAAGCCAGAAACAAATGTCATGGGAGTCTTTGTTGTTATTATCGTAATTGTTTTCATGAAGAATTCAGAGTACAGACTTTCCATACCTATACCTAACTGGGAACTTCTGACCAGTTTCAGAAAAGATGTTACTGCTTATTGAATATCTGACCAGTTTCAGAAAAGATGTTACTGCTTATTGAATATCTGACCAGTTTCAGAAAAGAATGTTACTGCTTATTGAATATCTGACCAGTTTCAGAAAAGATGTTACTGCTTATTGAATATCTGACCAGTTTCAGAAAAGATGTTACTGCTTATTGAATATCTGACCAGTTTCAGAAAAGATGTTACTGCTTATTGAATATCTGACCAGTTTCAGAAAAGATGTTACTGCTTTTTGAATATCTGACCAGTTTCAGAAAAGATGTTTCTGCTTATTGAATATCTGACCAGTTTCAGAAAAGATGTTACTGCTTATTGAATATCTGACCAGTTTCAGAAAAGATGTTACTGCTTATTGAATATCTGACCAGTTCCAGAACAATATTTTATTACTTATTGAACACCTGTAACTAACTGGGAACTTTTGATCAGTTTCAGAAAAGTGTTCATTATTTACTGAACACCGACAATATTTCAAAACTTTTGACCAGTTTCACAAGTGTTTACTACTTCTTGAACACCTACAATATTTGAAAACTTCTGATCAGTTTCAGAAAAGTTTTTTTTACTATTTATTGAACACCTGCAATATTTAAAAACTTTTGATAAGTTTCAGAAAAGTTTTGATTACTTATTGAACTTCCAATTGTTCCAGAACAAGTTGGTTTTTTTTATTATCATTCATTGAACACATTGATAACTTCTGGTCAGTCTCCAACACCTTTTCATTACTTATTGCACACTGTCACTATCTGACAACTTTGGATCAAATTCAGTTATAGTTTTTACTACTTACTGTCTGCAAGCTAGTTGTAATGTATAGCAGAGATAGTGAAAACATTTCAATTTGACAGGCATGAGAACTTTCCAATTTTGTGAAGATTAACTGAACAGACAGATTGATAGAGGTTCCACTGTACTGATAGCACTGTATATAAAACATAAGCCCATACCACCAGCTCCTTCTGTTTCTTCACGTTTTGAATATGGTCACATGCATTTACTATTAAGAATACGGTTTCTTATAGTGTCCATTTTTAGAGGGTAAAGCATGCATTAATGTTATTGTAAAAAAGCCATTTTTACTTTGAATTTAAAAAAAAATGCAACAATCATCTAAGGCCTGGTAAGACATTATCAATCCCCCCCCCCCCCCCCCCCCCCCCTGAAAATCCCATCAGTTGTATCAACGTTATCTCAACTCCGCATGAACAAC
>CM060316.1:116507426-116522426 GCA_030674155.1 Stramonita haemastoma
TTTATCAGGAATACTGAAAGCCCATTGAATCAATCAGAAACCTTGATCAAACAAAACAACATCGAGAGAGAGAGAGAGGAGAGAGAGAGAGAGAGAGGAGAGAGAGAGAGAGAGAGAGAGAGAGAGAGAGAGAGAGAGAGAGAGAGAGAGAGAGAGAAGAGAAGACAGACAGACAGAGACAGACAGACAGACAGTCTGAGAGAGAATGTATCGCTTGCAACATATGCATACCAATTACGAATGTACACAGTTGTGTGTGTGTGTGTGTGTGTGTGTGTGGTGTGTGTGTGTGTGTGTGTGTGTGTGTGTGTGTGTGTGTGTGTGTGTGTGTGTGTGTGTGTGTGTGCACATGCAAGTGTGCGCGCATGCCTATGTGTGAGCCTGTATGCTATATGTAGTGCGTAATTTATCTGATCACATGTAAGGATGTCAGTACATATACCATGCGCTCATGTGAGCATGTGTCTGTGCATGTATGTGAGCATGTATATATGGTCTGATACTTTCATGTTTACATATAAATAAATCACGGACAAATACTTACCTTTGATCCCCTTTCATTGAAAATTATTTCCACATCAAGAATGCCACCAAATTGCTGAAATACAAGTTCAGATTATTATCACTTTTTGTTTTTCTTTTTTCTCAAATCAAGTCCTAAAGATCCACCTCCCTTCTACATGCAAACTACTGACCCCTTTTCAAGCAGACATGACACAAAAACAAAAGATTTTTTTTTTCTTGAACTCATTTCAATAATGTAAGCCTACTGTCAGTGCAACATGTTTCCAATGAATGTAACATCTAATTCCTGTACTTTCTAAATTATATACAAAATGATTATTTTCAAGGATTAGATAAAGGTTGCTAAAATCTTGACAACTTGTACCAATGAGATCATACACGTGCACCCTTTCTCTTATGTTAACTTATTCAGAACTTCCACTTCCCTTACTCTACTGAGAGAATATGAACAGGGCTTCAGTATCAGTCAACAGATAAAGAAACAAAAACAAAAAAAAACATGCAAAATGCTGAAAAAGTAGCATTGTAATTAGCACACAAAATTTTAATCATTTGTGCAAAATTGAAACGAGAAAGATGAGTTCTTGCTACTAAAACGGGAGTAGCACTAGTCACTTTTCTTATTATGACCAGTCTTATCTGATTTACCTTCTCATCCGATTTAAGATAAATTATGATTCAGATAATCAGCATGCTTGTATAAAACAATAGCAAAAACTGGCAAAACCATTTTTCTGAAAGCCTTCCTTTTTTTTAATCCACTTTTCAGCTGAAATCCACTTCTTGGAGGAGAGGGAGGTAACAGTGGTAAATGCTGTATCGAAGATGTGCTTTGTTTGTGGCTGTGAATCAGCTCCAGACCACTTACCCCCAGAAGTTGCCGCAGATCAGCCTCCCTGAACCTGAAGGGGATGTTGGAGACATGTAACCGCTTGGGTCCTGTTCCTGGGGACACTGCAGCCGCTGGCTGTGTGGGGCTGGGCTGCACTTCTCCCTCCCCTGATGGTAAGTCTGTCTGCTGTGAAAGAAAAAATGGCAACACTTGAAGTAAACTAGAAGGACCATCTCTTTGAATCATATGCCCAAAAAATCAAGGCCCCAACCCCCTCCTGTTTCTAATGAAATCAAAACATAGTGCACAATAAAACATTATTTCAAAATCCCAACAATTTGGATCCTACACAAGAGAATTTAGTGTTAGAACAATTAACAGCAAGCAACAGCACTGTTTCATCCTAGGACTGGGTGGAGAAGGATCAAGACACTTGTGCTGTGTTTTCCTGACCGCAATTCTACAGAAATTATCTTTACAAACAAATATACAAAGGAGCAACAATGAACAAGAGAAAAGCATCTCTCTTCAGTTACTTTTTTTTTTTATCCATAATAATTTTGGTTGGGAAAGTTATGGAAAAAAGGCCAAAATCTTTAAACACAATAGCACACTAGTCACTATACTGTTCTGATTTTAATCTTTACCACAATTCTAGCTAGCTCTAAAGACTTTACCACAAAGCTGACAGCTAAAATTGCCTACAAGTCTGCCTGACACTGGTCTGAAAATATTTACACTGGTGGTGTAGGTAATGAAAGACAGTAGGCCTTCAAGTTTCTGTATAAACTTTTTTGTACAGATTAGATGTGAATGTGTGATAGAAGGGCTGGTTTAAAAGCTTCTCTCCAATAAATTATTTCTCTAAGTCCAAGGCTGAAGTCTAAACTCTTCTCTCCAGAAAATACTTCTCTACAATACAACTTGACTAGGTATCAAAATCATACTGTGTTTGGGGGGCAGGATAGCCTGGTGGTAAGAGTGAGCATTGAGCTTGTGATCTGATGGCCTGTGTTTGAGCCACAACTTGGGCACCTGTTCAAGGGGATTTTTCCATGGAGTTAACAACATAGGTCCTGTGTGTGAATGCACACAAAACATCTGCTCATGTTAAAAGTATAAAACACATTAAATTTTTGCCTTATGGAAGAGTAAGCCATACCCTGCTGGAAAAAAATAGATGATGACACAAAATACTTTCGTCGTGTTAATACATCATCCCTGATATCGGACTGTCGCTTAGTGCTTTAATCAAGTTAATGGTGGGCAAAAATAGTTGCACGCACAAAATCTCCCCACTGGTAAACTTAGGGGCTCTAGCTGAGGAAGGAACCCCAAAACAAAACCACAAAGCCAACTCACTGTATCTTATGATTATTACATTAGTGTTCATGAAAATCATATCCTATATATATATATATATATATATATATAAATTCTTACAAACACTGAAACAGAACAACAGAACTGCTGGCAAACAATCAATCTTTCTGTATTTCTGGAACATTTGTGAATACTTTATCGAAAACAAAAGGACTTTGAATGCACTTTCTTTTCACATTTTATCATAATCCTTTTCCTGAAGGCACTTTCAAACATTAAAAAGCCAACTCACCACAAAGGAAACACAACTCCACAATTTTTTTTTTTATCAAAATAACCAAATCAGCATGCATATCTAATACTCCTTTATGTTATAAATCTGAAATTCTATTACAATCATTTAAAATAATATGTCATCAAAATAATATGTAAAAGAAGTAAATAAGATAACAAACACACACAAAATTTCTATTTTATATAACATTTGTACAAAAGTTTGCTTAAACAAAACTTGAAGCATTAGCATCTTCAAAAGAAATCTTAAATTAGAATGCTTCCCCCTTTTCTCTCTCTCCGTGTGTGTGTGTGTGTGTGTGTGTGTGTGTGTGTGTGTGTGTGTGTGTGTGTGTGTGTGTGTGTGTGTGTGTGTGTGTGTGTGTGTGTATTAATTATATTTTCTTCTCTGTATATGACCAGCTAAAACTATGATGCTCCTCACAATTCTGAAAAGCAGATCTATCTGTCTGTAGCCTGTAAATGACAGACATACATGTAGAATTTCAAAAAGTTCTTTAAATTTAAGTAAATCAGATTTAATATAATATACTATGATATATTACTTAGAATGCTTGACCATACAAAGTTTTGGCTGTACGTAACTTGGGGATATTTTTCTACCTATTCTGTTCAATTCGTGAAGGAACAACCAACTAGCTTCCATGTGTTGTGGGAATACTGTTACCTATGGCAGTTTGAATACAAATGAATCCTTTTCCTATGTCATCATTGGTGAAAAATTACCAATGATATTTACTGACAGATAAGGCAATACCCATGGTATATGGAAAAAAAAAGACTTTGCCATGTATTGTATCTAAGGTCTGCAGCTACATGTATACAAGTGAACTAACTCCTGGTTGAATTCCTAGCTGCACCTTTCTCCCCTAATGTCTACAAGGGCTAAGTAACCATCACATTTTTGGGGTACAGCATGTAGAGAGGCAGCTCTACCAATCAGTTCACTCTAATCTTAGCATTCCTGCATACACCAATCCAATCCAGTCTCCTTGTTATTCTTGGGTACAGATCTACCTATCAGTTCACTCTAATCTTAGCACTCCTGCATACCCAATCCAATCCAGTCTTCTTCTTAATTTGGGGTACAGCTCTACCAATCAGTTCACTCTAAGCACTCCTGCATACACCAATCCAATCCAGTCTTCTTCTTATTCTTGGGGTACAGCTCTACCAATCAGTTCACTCTAGCACTCCTGCATACACCAATCCAATCCGGTCTTCTTCTTATTCTTGGGGTACAGCTCTACCAATCAGTTCACTCTAATCTTAGCACTCCTGCATACACCAATCCAATCCAGTCTCCTTGTTTGTACCCCTGTCGACTACAGAGGCCATATTGGGGCTTCCACCTCATAAAGTCTAAAATCTCTGAATAAAACTGTGACTATACAGATTAAAACAGGGTATAAAACAGGGTTTGCGCTAGGATTTTTTAAAACCAGTGCTGCGAGTTGCCATTTCAGAGATATCTTGACCAACTCCCCCAAAATCGGTCCCCAGAAAATAAAATCCGGTACGTACTGTGAACAAAACGAAACTATTCAGTGAGGGGGTGGGGGATGGGGGAATTGTTCAGCAGCAAAACTAAATCTAAATTGAACGCAAATCTCTCAGAGACTTTGACTGCCGTGCTGCTGCCACTCGCTTCTTGGGCACGAAGCCACGCAGGAAATAGGTAGGATTTTTTTTTCTAGCGCCTGTGTCACTGTCTGTGTCAGTCTGTTGTTTTGCACGACATCCTTCGTGTGACTTATATTCTTCTTTCTTGTTTCTATGCTTAGTTCAATTTAGATTTTGTTTTCGACTCTTCTCTCTCAAAGCAACGCGCAAATTCATAGTCATAGACCCTCTGCTTTTCGTAAGAGAGGCCATCGTGTGCCAGTGGGAACATATGACATTTACAAAACTGCATACACACGGGGACTGGATGTAAAAAAGCACAGGAGTGCTTATTCCATTATCCTCGATATAAAAGAATAAAGAATAAATCAATCTAGGCCCCATTTACTCATTGTGAATGGAAGTCACTGTCATGCCGAGAAGAGCACAAAGCTCTATTCTTTCACAGTAAAGCTTGCTGTTCTGCATGCTAATGAGGTTGGCGCCAAAGATAGGAGTTCATCAGAAGGGGTGGGAAGGGGTAGGTGCGTAAGCACAGGCGTATGACGGACTGTCAGAAAATGTCACTTCAGACTTTTTTTTTTAGACGGAAATCTAATGGGTCACAGGCAAACAGAATTGACATGCAGTACCGGCTGCTTCGAAAATTCTCGGTATTCCCCGTTTACAATCGGTAAAATACGACAAATACCAGTTATCGTGAACCCTGTATAAAATCAACCCTACTGTCCTTCCTTGTATTAACACCCTGGCTAAGCATAAGGGTCAAACCCAGACAGGCACTGCATATGCACACACACATGCATGGGTGTGTATGCTCACTATATGAAATAAGTATATTATCACCTTTTACAATAGGGACAATTGGGACACATATTGTCTATTATAATGTTATACAAGTATCTTTTCTGTTATGCTTCATATATAATACATGGTTAAGGGTAAGGAAAAGGACTTGTCTTGGACAATAAGTTCTTTCTGAAAAACAAAACAAAACCAAAAAAAACCCCAAGCACTGAGAGACTATCATCTGATAGGTTATCAACAAATCAACTGTCCTGTGCATGCTACATCTCATCTGATTACTGCATGCTATTTCAACCATTAAATACAAAGTTCTAGCTTACTGCAGAGTAAGAGTGTGACAAACCTTAAACCACTGACTATAAATGTTATCTTCAACTACACTGCATGATTTTAAGCCAACTTATGAAGTCAACAATACTTATTAAACTGAAGAGAATTTAGTGCATGTAAGCATCTGACCAAATATTCTGTCTTGAAGTCAGTGCTGCCCCTGCAAGTGCAAGGAGCAGGGACTGTTGCTGGCAGACATGGGAACTCAATCGATTCCCCCTCCCAGTAATGGAATTCCCCAAAGGGGAGGGAGGCTAAAGGGTGGCTCTCCACTCCCGAATACTGGCCAGCGATCAATAATCAAATGGTACACAACACTACAGACTTCTCATGACTCAGTCTACAATCCATTTTATGACTGTTTTTTTAGAATTAATCTTAAGATACATGTACAGTACACCTATTATGAATTAACTCGTGAATATCTAGATATAAAGATATGGTCACACTGTAGTAAAGTATCACTGAATAATAGAAAAATTCTTCAGATCTAGCAAAGCATTTCAATAGCTCTCAAAGAGGCTGTACATTACAGGAAAGCATGCAAATAGTTGATGGAAATACTTGGAAACAATTGCTGTTTTGCTATCATGTTTAGCATCCAATGATTCAAACAACTACTACCAAAGCTAAATTTGTCATCTATCAACAGTTCAAGCTCTCTGGTTTCCCTGACTGTAGACAGCATTCACAACTTTAAATAAGATTTTTTTTAAAAAGCATTTTAAAAGACATTATAGAATATTAATTCGGTGCATGTTGTTTTAATTAAACTCTCCATCATAGCACGTTTTTGCCATCTTTCTTTCTGAGTAGAACAGTATAATTGCTTAAGGACCACAATAGTACATGATTGTAAACAGAGAGCTCTTTCAAATCTAGAACTGTTGTAACTTGTAAACCAGTGCTGATAATTATATCACTATTGTCATTCCCAGCTGGAAACAAATTTTGACACCTTTAAACTCTTTATTTTGAATTAAAACTCCAAATTCCACAAATCATACCTGCTTCGACACTAACAAAAATCAAAGTTGCTCCATCAGTGTGTCAATCTACTCTAATATTGATGACACTGGATTCACATACATGTGGAAGCTATGTTAGAAGTAATGCGATTAGTGCCAAGGTACAGTGGCATGCCAAAATGGATGTTGCTGTGTATCAGCAGGAAAATAAATGTATCACCATATACCATATGGCTGAACATTCGTATCACAACTATGTCCTCGGAAAGGTAATGACAGAATAAAAGGCTCCAGTTAGTTTTACACTTTATTTTAGCATAACTTGCACAAAACAAACAAACAAAAAACCAACACCACCAACCCTCATAAAGAAGAAAAAAAGCAAACACTAAAGAAAATAAAGCCAACTAAAACACACAACACTAAATAGCCACAACACAATATCAGCTACAAAAATCAGCAGTCAAGAGAATACAAGCAGTCAAACCACTGACCAGCTGTTAGAGTTAGATTTCAGGAAAAAGTGTAATTTAAACATATTTGGCTTGAGGGTTGATTTGTGTTTTATTCAGGGCACTAAATCTAACAGAAGGTGGTCACTTCAAACTGCAATAGATTATTATTCAGTAATTGCCAACACCACCAACACAACAACAACAACAACAAAACCCAAACCCAACACAAGTGGTATGGAATGTATAAGTGTACAAGTACATTCATGCTTGGCATACCTGCTCCAAAAATACCTGCAATATAGCAAGATGATTTGTCAAAATAACATGGAAACATCATGATGTCTTTCTAAAAAAAATATTAACTAAAAACTAACAAATACACTGTGATGTTCTGGGTTTGATTCCCAGCCTTGCTATTTCTTAGCTGTTTGATGGGAAAATAAAACTAAATATCAAGTCTTTTGGAGGAGACTCTAAACCTGACAGACTGGTGTGCTTACAGACTTGTGCATGTCAAGAGAACCTACCACAGTTGAAAATAGGAAACAGCAGGAAGGTGCCTCCTGGCAAAAATGGGTTGAATCCATTTCCAACTAAAATCTTTGTTTTCTTGAAAAAAATTGTTGTAAGAGAGAGAGAGAGAGAGAGAGAGAGAGAGAGAGAGAGAGAGAGAGAGAGAGAGAGAGAGAGAGAGAGAGAGAGAGAGAGAGAGAGAGAGAGAGAGAGACAGACAGACAGAGGGGGGGGGGAGGACAGGGAGCTCTATGAAACTTATGTGTACCCCCACCCTATTACCATAAAAAAGATTATGATGAACAAAAAGGGGACAAATAAAAGGGTAGTAAATGGTGAGAAGATTAAGGGAAAAGGGAAACAAAGTGCTGGAGGAGAGTGGCAAAAGCATATAATGATATACATGTATAGATGTATACCTCTTTGAGTCTGTCTCACTGGCTACATTTCTTTTCAAGAGTGGAGCAGCTGCAGGTAAGGTGGAGGGGGGTCGGGGCAGGGGATGGGAAGAAACTGTGAGTGTGAGTGTGTGTGTGTGTGTGTGTGTGTGTGTGTGTGTGTGTGTGTGTGTGTGTTTGTGTTTTGTGTTGTGTTTAATGTGTGCATGTGAATGTGTATCTGCACACATATCTATTTGTGATTTTTACTAAGTGTGGGTATTTGATCGTATGCAGACATGTATGTCTGTACAGTTGATACAAGTAAGTACAAGAGTACAAGTAGACAATGAAATGTCACTATAATGTGTGTGTATGTGCATGCATAATGTGTGTGTGTGTGTGTGTGTGTGTGTGTGTGTGTGTGTGTGTGTGTGTGTGTGTGTGTGTGTGTGTGTGTGTGTGTGTGTGGTAGTGTATGCATGTGCATGAGTATTCATACAATATTCTTTAGTGTTTCTTACCCACCCCCCTCCAAAACCCCCCCAAAAATCTATGAAAAGGAGACAAATGTACTTAAAGAAACAAAAATAAGTTAAATACAGCACTTCTATACTTAAAACAAACTGAAACAAGGAACAGCAAGAACATGCACAGTTTGAAATCAAGGAATATGGAGAGCATATTATACAACACCAATAGAGACCAAACAGAAGCTTGTTAATCAATTTACGAAAAAAAAATTATTATGTAGAAAATTAAAACCCTTACATAACACATCGTGGGGTGGGATAGCCTAGTGGTTAGAACCTTGTGCTCATGATCTGATGACCTGGGATTGAGCCACCATGGAACCGCCCGTTTTAGGGGATTTCCCCTGGAGTTAACGTCAGTACTGACTTCACAGTTCACTCCCTCAAAAATCTGTTGGACAAGACTATAATCTGAAGCCCAGAGTGCAAAAGCATGAAGAACACCTTGCACACATGTTAAAACCCATTCTGCCTTTCAGAAGAGTAGACCATCCCATGCCAGTTCGAACAAATGATAAAATCTATATAAATATATATAAAAATTAAAGATAAGCACACAGGATTTGTGTTCAGACACCATCCCTAGTCAGAATGCAGCTACTTTAAAAGGAAGGTAAAAATGGTTGCATATACACACAAAATTTCACCACTGGTGAACCTTGGAGCTCTTGCCCAGGAACAGAAAAAGACAAAAAAACAAAACAAAAAGCTGTATCCAAGTATACAGAAAAATCAAAAGGAAGATTATTGCCCCACCAAACCTGTTTGTGGAAGACATTTATTTTCTGAATAACGGACAGACACCTACAGAAAATCCAAAACTTAAGTATACAGGTCTATCAATACACTGAGCTTGTTATTTCAGCTTATGGCCAAAGTCCATACCTTGAAAGTGTTGACTGTTTACAGGGAAGGAATTGACTGAATTAGCGCAATTAACAGAACTTCATGAGAAGCTGCCCCATCACAGTGTATAGCGCCTCTGAAAGGTCAGACATGGCTGCTTAAAATTGTCCTTTCCAAACAAAATAGCAAGGACTGTTTTACATGACTTCCAAACAATCACCAAAATTTATATCCTTAATTGTGAAATAGCCAAAATGAAAATGAAGCTACAATAATTTCCTTAATTGAACACAATAAATCCAAACGGTATAGAATAAAATTAAAAGTCTGCTATTGTCAGAAAGGCACTAAAGTTTCATTTAGTTTTATACTCCTCTGGTGCGATTGTTCAATGCTTTGACTTTTAATCCATAGCCAGTCCACCTAACCACAACAAATGTGAATGAATCATGTGATTCATAGTACTTACAAGATACATAATCACGCAGCAGCATGTTTATTAATCAATTTCTTACTATTGTCAGGTCAGATAACTTACTGGTAAATGTACTTCTCTCCCACCCTCCAAACTGGATCAATCACACATTCAAATATTATTGGGATTAATAGAAGGAAAAAACAAACAACATTATTTTAAAATCTTCTGGTTTGCTTTATGAACTATTTCAGACAATGGAATTCTACATCAAATTTTCTCAATTCTTCTTACATAGTTTGTAAAAATCAAATTTACCCAAACTCCATATGTTTCAGCCTGATAGAGATAACTGTAAGTAAATCTGATCTTGCTTTCCTCGTAGAACTGACAATACTATTCTCATTAAAAATAATTTCTTAAACATGCACTTGCTGTGGGTATTAAATGGCATTATCATGACATGTCATTCCCATACATGTATACCTTTTCTTTATTATTTAAACTAAAAGTTGGCAGACAACATTTTCTGCTTTCTTGAACTCCACACGATAATATGAATATGAAACAAATAAAAGTTATGATCACAGCTATGCCATGTCAAAAACAATAATGATGCTGAACAACTCTTGTGGTTGTGTGAACCAAAAGTAAAAAACCAAAGCTGAATAGTGAATAAATCTGAAACATGATGGCATTCTCTTTTCATCAATACTAGAGTATACACTACAGCTAGCACAGAAAACAAGAAAGAAGAAAAGGAAACCTGCACAAGACAAAACTGCAAGCCAGCCCAAAGCCACAAAGAAGCAGCACACCTAGATGACATGCAGAGAAGAAAGTTGAACGTACATTGAAAGGGTGGGTCCTTACCGTCTGCTGCTCCACAGCCCCATTGGCAGTGACAGTGACAGCAGCAGGCGTGGTATAGATAGCTGAAGGGCTGGGTTCCGAAGAGACGTTGGAGACCACCACCCCAACACCGGAACCTGCCGATACGGGGCTCACCACCTGGTGATGGTACTCCTCCAGACCTGCCTGGGGGTAGGTGTAGGTAGGAGTCATCTGGTTTTGCACCACGTGCTGCAAACAAGCAAATACATGCACTGTTTGTTATCACCATGATTTTGTGGTTGTTGTCCTTTCTTTCTTTTTTAAATTGGTGATTTTGCAAAGCCAAACAGATAATTGTCTTCAAAGGCACATCTTTGAAATTGAAGTATCATAAGCACCATCTGAAATCCGTACTTTTCAGCTCACAGACATGATATATGAAATATGAATACTGTGGTGCAGCAGTCTAAGGTTACAGCCTAACAGTAATTTGGTTGAAAAATTGACATTGTAAATGAAATTGTGCTTGTGCATAACATAAATTTATATTTCTCAGGTCTCATTAACTTTTTGTCATGTGACAGAAGCAGGTGTGGTATAGACAGCCGAAGACATCTGTCAAGAATTCAAGATATTTAAGCAATATTTCAGTAAGCAAATGCTCAAGCCTTGCTAATGCCGACACCTAGGCTAAGCAAAATGGACAACAGATACATACATACTTTGATACTGAGATAGTGACAAACTAAGAAACAATAAAAAATAAACTGGTGACAAGTGCCATGGTGCAGTGGTAAGTTACCTTGGGTTACAAATTGGAAGGTTGTGGGTTTGAATCCTACACATGCATGTATAAGACTCGTACTACAGGATGTTTTAGACTCCAGCTGGCTCCTACTAGTCCTACCCAGAGTGTTTGCTATAGGCTCAATAGGAAGACTGGGATCACACACTGACAGAGTCAAGCTTCAACTTTATTGATGCGATTCAGAGTGTTGCTAAAATTAGTCAAACACTGCAGTTGCTTGCATCTCTCAAACCAGGTTGATGCAGGGATTCTGATATGAAGCATAGAGTACAGCCCTGTCAAGTATATAATATAAATATTATATATATATATATATATATATATATATATATATATATAATATATATATATATATATATATATATATATATATATATATATACATTAGTCATTATACTCATCACCATTTATTATTATGCAATAAAAGAAAATTGTCTAAGTCAGTGGCCCTGGTTCCTCTGAACGCATGGTGACCTCAGTTTCAGTTTCCTCAATACAACTTTTAGCCCATGGTGAGCTTGTGTCAAAGCTCATGGCAAAAGGTGGCTGATAGGACCATGTGGTGGTTGCCACCCCGGGTGGGCATCTCACCCAGTGTGGCTCTGTGACTGAGCAGTGAATTACTGTCACCAGACAGGGGCTTAGTGGGTGTGTCTTAAGCATGTTAGCTCAGAGCATGGACCACTGGACACCACCAAAGTGACCCAGCAGCAGTGCAGGGCCATTCCTGCAGGTGGCCCCATGGCAGCTTGGCATTGATCAATACTAATGATACTTGATAGGCTCCCTGTGGAGTTCTGACCCTGAGGATGTGACATTGAATAACATGGCTAGAACAGAGAGAATGAAAAAAAGCCAACAAGCACACCAGCTGGGTCTGGGGTCAATTCCCAGCTTTGCGCACTTTCTTTCCAGTTTGACGAGAACGAGCTGAATGTCAAAGTCCTTTGGGTAAGACTATAAGTATAATTATACACCAAGGCCCCGTGTGTGAACGCATACAGAAGAACATCTTGTGCACACATTTAAAACCTATTCCACCTTTTAGAAGCAATAGGCCAATGTGTGTTACTGTTATATTTCGACAACATCTCGAAGTTCAGATGTAGCTACCTAAGTGGTGGTTTTGCAGGGAGGGGGGGGGGGTGTCATGCGGGAACTGGTTGCATACACAAAATCTCACTATTGGAGAACCTTAGAGCTGTAGCCAAGGAAAAAGAAAACAACAAAAATCAAACTACAACCAACAAAAAACCACCCCACTGGCCTAGCATCCATCAAATGATTCTGTGAGATACTTTTAAACTTAAATTCTAATTTTTTTATTTTTTAGATCATCTATGACTTATGAGGGAGATGACTAACTGGACCAAAACAACAAAGCTTTTTCACTGGGGGTGGAGGGAATGTGATGGAGGGAGGGAGATGGAGGGAAGAGTGCTGAAACTCTTTTGCTTTAATTACACTGGAAGAAAAGTTACTCATGACATAAACTGATGATGAAAGTGCAACATCCTGCAATAAAAAGGGGCTTCTACAGTGGTAAAATAAAAAAAAAAGTCTGCCCAAGAGTGATCAAGGAAGTGGAGGAGAGAAAGTACTTTCAAATGTAACATGCTGAGACAGACAGAGACAAACACAGAGAGAGAGACAGAGATTGACAGACAGAAGACAGAGACAGACAGACACTGAGACAGGCAGACAGAGGGAGGGAGGGAGGGAGACAGAGGGAGCGAGACAGGGACAGAGAGGGGAGGGTAACAGACACACTGAAATGAGAGGCAGAAGGACAGATTATACAAACAGAAGAGCAAAAAAAAAAGTCACTCAGGAAGGGAGGAAGATAGGGAAAGAGAGAAGGGAGAAAAGAAGAAGGGGAAAAAAAGGAGGAAGGAAGGGGGAGGGGGAGAAGAGAGGGGGAGGGAGGAGGGAGAGAGGAGGAGAGGGGGGGGAGGGGGGGGAGGAGGGGAGGGGGAGAGAGAGAGAGAGAGGGGGGGGGGAGGGGAGGGGTAGGAGGAGAGAGAGAGAGAGAGAGGGGGGGGGAGGAGAGGGAAGGGGGGAGAGAGAGAGAGAGAGAGAGAGGGAGGGGGAGAGGAGAGGGAGAGGGGGAGGAGGAGAGAGGAGGGGGAGGGAGAGGGAAGGGGGTGGAGAGGAGAGGAAGGGGGGGGAGAGAGAGAGAGAGAGAGAGAGAGAGAGAGAGAGTGAGAGAGAGAGAGAGAGAGAGAGAGAGAGGAGAGAGAGAGAGAGAGAGGAGAGGATGGGGGCAGACAAAGGGAAATTATCCATAATCTCAGATCTGATAATAGCATTATGCTTTAAATGCTGTAACATTACCAGGCTCTTTTAAAGTTTTATAGTACTTAATAACTTTGATGAAGTAGAACCAACTCTAAGCCAACAGTACAAGCTATTTTATATTATATGATATAAACACATCTGACTCTGAGTATGACAGATCTCTCTCTCTCTCTCTCTCTTCTCTCTCTCTCTCTCTCTCTCTCTCTCTCTCCTCTCTCTCTCTCTCATCACTCACTCACTCACTCACACACACACACACACACACACACACACACACACACACACACACACACACACACACACACACACACACACCTCTAAAAAAAAAAGGCAATCAGCTAATTACAGACCAAAACAAGGCCATCAATGCCTTCAATCAATGTCTGACAGTGACACAAAGAAACACAAGCTCCAACCTTGGCCAGCAGTACTTTCTGAAGGCCGATCTGGGGCAAAGCAAGGGGTGCAGCGAACACCGTTTTTATCATAGTGATTTTTGGCTGCCCGTTTCCTCCGAAAGTCGAAACCAGTTACAACTAAATCAGATCCTAGAGTGCGAAGTTTCCCATCAAATAAGTAAGCAGCAAGTCACAGTTCCACCATGATGTTTGCAATACTTAGATGCTGTTGTCTGATAAGACACATTGAAGCCGCCAATCTTGTTTCCCCTGCAGCGCCAGCATGCGTATGGATGGAGCGGTCTGGTCATAAATCGCGGCAGTAGTAAAACAACACATGTGATGAACTGACAGTGGGTCGATGACGTTATCTTACTATGGTGACTGCCGTGTCCACTAGCGAGGTACTAAGAGTAAACAGCCTGATCAATCCTAGCCCTTTGTTTACACGACAAGATACCAGGCTCTGTCTGGCCAGTGGCAGGCAGCACAACCACGACCAGAGGCGGTCACTACTGGCACCCGCACCGCTAGGCTAATTCAAGCCAGTCCCTCATGAAGCACTCCAAAACCCGACAGGCCCCAAGAACGCGTCCTCTGCCGATCAATACTGGCTCTGAAACATTGCATACAACAGCCAGCTAAGTGTCTCTCCAGCGCTTCCTTTCTCCTGTCTGCTTCACATCTGCCTAGATCTTGACTTCCAGGGGTTGCCAGATGGCCAAGCAAGGCGGCTGGCTAGCTGGTGTACCCCGTGTACACACACGACCGGCTACTTGGCTACGGCTTTGGCTGACTGTACCTCGTAGGGACAAGGAGGG
>CM060316.1:116524926-116529926 GCA_030674155.1 Stramonita haemastoma
CACACACACACACCACACACACACACACACACACACACCACAACACACACACACACACACACGGACGTTGGCAACTATAAAAAAAAAGATTAAAATCTCTGCTGACTGGACAGTGGATAGCTGAGGGGAAAGAGGATCTCTCATTATCAACACAATATCCTTGTCTCTGGACGTTCAAGGCTTTGGCAAAGCAAATGAATTAGACCTAAAGCACGAGCTGAATAATAGAAAGCTGTATAACATATCCAATGTCTACATGTAGTAACGGGGGAAAAAACATGGTTCCTTGGATTATATTATAATTTATAGACAAAAACCACTGACTTCACTTAGTTCAAGCTGGCTTCAGCAGTAACAACATTAGCTTCACTGAAGTGTTTTTAAGTTAAAGTACATCATCATGCCAGTCTTTTCCGATTTTCAGCACAGCCATAGTCTGACAGTGACACTGGCAGCATAATGATGAACATGTGCAGAACTGTGAAAAAAATGAGATTGGCTGTACATAACAGAGCCAGGATGACTCATGAGAATCAGTACAAGCTAACGACTAGCTGACAAGCACAAGTTAACCATTTGCTGAAGTACACATTTCCGCTATACATCCATCCAATTGAATTACCAGTAACTTGAGTAAATGCTGTTATCAGGCACAATGACTTTATAAATCAGTGTTTTCATAATGACTGCAATCCAGCTATTTTTCATGTCACTACAACTGCAAGAATGAAAAGAAAATCCATAGCTGATGCAACAGCTTGGTTCATGTGGCATGGCCCATTTCAAATCTTTTACACTTGTCAAAATATTACTCATCGAATTATGCTGAGCTTTGCATCAATTGATAAATCTGCAGAAAACTACACACTTATGTTATAATAATGAAGTAGTTTAAACAACTTCAACTTTCTACTTTCCAGCTAAATCTTAGTTTAATTCACTGAATCCTTTTACAAGTGTGTGTGTGTGTGCATGTGTGCCTGCACACACACACACACACACACACACACACACACACACACACACACACACACTCTTATGTGCTCGTGAAATAAATTTAGTAAGGCCCCACTGTTTCAAACACACCATCTGGTTCTAATGGCCTATTGAGAGACTCACCTGCCTGTCACAAGCTATGTGACTTAAGTAAAACAGGTGCTGTTTTGAGTTGTTTTTTGGTTGTTTTTTAATATAAAACTTTGCCCTGTACTATCACAACACACACACACACACACACACACACACACACACACACACACACACACACACACACACACACACTTTCCATTCCATGTGATCTGTTTCTTCTTCACTCAAACTATGTGCATGTCTACAACAAGACTCCTTACAATCCAAACTGGTGGATCTGTCATGTAACTGCAAATAAATCACCCAACTGTGAACAAGATGCCATTCATACAGTTGAGTTAGTCTGTATTTGTTTAAAATTACCAGAAAATGATAACTTCTTGTCTGGACAAGGGGAAAAGAAATATTTTTCAGATCACATTTTTTTTCTTTCAAAGATTATACATAATTTATCTTAAATGGGTACACATACTTAAATTATCAAGTAGCAGTAATTAATAATATACAGCTGGAATTACTGACAAAGAAGACACAACTTTACCCCAGGCCAAACACCCAATGAACTCTGCCAAAAGTCACAAAGCCTAGAATCAAATTTGTCAGACATTAGACACAATAAATAAGCAGAGTGACCTGCCACTTTGTGGCAGACAATGAGACATCATGTTATCAATAAATTGCTGTTCAAACAGTAAAAGAAATAAAATAGACCTTAAAAATCAGAAATAATATAAGGAGAGACTGGACAAAAGAGAGATAAGGAGGTGAAAGAGCAGTAAGAAGGGGAAGCTGGTAAAGAAAAAGAGCAGAGAGAGAGAGAGAGGGGGGGGGGATTGAGAGAGAGAGGGGGGGGGATTGAGAGAGAGAGAGAGAGAGAGAGAGAGAGAGAAGAGAGAGAGAGAGAGAGAGAGAGAAGAGAGAGAGAGAGAGAGAGAGAGAGAGAGAGAGAGAGAGAGAGAGACAGACAGACAGACAGACAGACAGACAGACAGACAGACAGAGACAGACAGACAGACAGACAGACAGACAGACAGACAGACAGAGACAAACCTGACCTAGAAGAGACAAGAGACAAGGAGAGAGAGCTCAGAGACAAGGGGAGAGGGGGGGGAGAGAGAGAGAGAGAGAGAGAGAGAGAGAGAGAGAGAGAGAGAGAGAGAGAGAGAGAGAGAGAGAGAGAGAGAGAGAGAGAGAGAGAGAGAGAGAGAGAGGACTTTATTTTTTTCAAACATATCACTGATAGATTATGACAGCTTATGATGAGTACACATGTATGTCACCACATCTATATGACAAAACAACAGTACAGTGTCATAGATCTTTTTTTTCTCTTCAAATTATGGAAGCTGTTAACTCAGCCAACCAGTGTTCTCACTACACAAAAGGTCAATTTCAACAACTGCATATATATTATTTCAAACCATTTATTCTCACCCTGTTGGAAATAGTCAATAGTGAATATAAGAGGATAGCTGGAGTAGATGAGTGAGTAGACAGATGAAGAAGGAGGGGAGGAAGGAAGAGGAGAAGAAAGAGAGAGAGAGAGAGAGAGAGAGAGAGAGAGAGAGAGAGAGAGAGAGAGAGAGAGAGAGAGAGAGAGAGAGAGAGAAAAGAGAGAGAGAGAGAGAGAGAGAGAGAGAGAGTCAATAGACTAGCATTTTCTTCTATTCCTATTCACTTGCACATTGTGATAACAACCAAATATCACAAAAATCTGTTTATGTAATAAAAACATTCAGGTCTATTAATTTATCCACCAATCATTGATTTAAACCTTTTCATATCACCACTGGTACTGCCTTTTTTGTGTGCAGAACTGCTGAGTGCTGTGTACAATTTCTGCTCAGTACATGGCTTAGTTGAAGCTTAAGACTTGAATTTGTTAAAATACCAACCATTCTTACGTAGGGACCTGGTGGAGGTACTCTCACTGGCATCCACATGGAACAAGTAATTTGCTCTCTCACAGCTACACTCGACACTGAAAATGCAGACTGCACAACTATTATACTTCAACATGGATCTATATCCAACAGTACCAGTCACATTTACTGGTGGCTGGCCACTCCACAAATGGTTAGCCTAGCCTAAACTGAACCCTGTTCTCTACACTGACGCCTGTTCTCTCTCTCTCTCATGGGGCTCTCTGGAGTACTACCAGCCCCACTTGACTTGGCACAAATTATGAGTCAGTCACAATGGATACAAATTAGTGAGGTCCCTGATGTGCTCTGGCCACATGTTGCATATATTGGGAAAGCCAATTCCACCCTTGGCAGATGACTCGTCTGTCAGATGAACAGACTGCCTGCCTGTCACACTATTACCAAGCTCCTAAAGTTCACTCCCTGACCTCTCAGTAATTTACAACATAACGACTGATGCTGGTCTGGCCTAGCTTTGCCAAACCAGGCCTATGCACACATCGCAGTACAGTGCTAGGCCTAGCAGGCTGTTTCCTGGCCGTGACTGTAGTGTAATAACCCAACCCTGATAGGAGGGAGAGGCTGAAACACAACACACCACACTCACACAACCATTGTACACAATTTACCAGTGGTTTTGCAGCTGCAATAGGGGTCGCCGACCACATCATTTTTTGAAAGTTCTTAAAGAGTATTCAGCAAGCGTAAACTTTGTTGACAAACTTCACAAAAGTTTCATGAACTGGGCTGCTAGGCTAATAAAAGCACAATGAACAACAGGCACGCTTCTTTCGCTCCGTAGGCCTTTAGCTAAACTGTCTGTAGGAAGACGAAAAGAACAGCGTTTCAGGGTGGAAGCTGGTTGGTCTGTTCTGGGATAGGCTAGCAGGCACCCAGGAGGTAAACTTGCAGGTTTCTTCTGGTTGGTAGATTTTTCTCAGAATAACTAGGCCTAGGCCTGGGCCTACTAGGCTAGGCTACTGGAAGATGCCAATGAACTCCTGCCTACATAGACCTGCCAAGGCTTGGCCTAACATTGAAGAAAAAAATACTGTGCATTTTCTGACAGTCACGACCGGAGTTCAGAAGCGCTTAACGCTAGCCTTATAGATTACATCATCAATATGCCATCAGTTAAATGTTTTCACTTTCTTCTTACGTAAAATGTGTGTGTGTGTGTGTGTGTGTGTGTGTGTGGTGTGTGTGTGTGTGTGTGTGTGTGTGTGTGTGTGTGTGTGTGTGTGTGTGTGTGTGTTTTAAATCACGCACCGTCGTTATAAAACATAATCTCTGTGCGCATTTGATAACAGTGTGTAGGCCTATGTCAGATAACCAATTAAGTTCTTTCAGTTAAGTTTTCACTGACAGTCACCTGCTAATCGGGCTGGACATGGATTACTGAAATGCCTGGCAGTTGAATGCAAGGGTGTGTGACGCAAAAGCGTAACAGCATACTACATATTCTTCCCCGCGAATACAACTGGCACGAGGCATTAGATCAAATGAAACAGTATGAAACATTGATAACAGCAACAGTCCACAACATAAACATTTATCCAGTTGAACACAACTGGTTTTGAAACAAGTACAGTGTTGATGGAAAATAAGTTAGGCCTACCGTGAAAGAAACAGTAACTTCGTTTTAGTTCAGCCAACAATACTGTAGTACAATACTGTTGGCTGAACTAAAACGTTTATGATTAATGAGATTAATCCACAGTGGGGTTTCATTTTTCTCCAGGTCTGTTTCAGGCTACAATTTTTTTTTTTTTTTAAAGAGATCACATTCCGGTTTTGATCATCAGTTTGATGAATGAAAGACCAACACCAGGCTTGCCATTCAATAAGTTTGCTTCGGGTCTATAGATAATTTGCAACAATGGTTTCTTAATAAGTTAAATGTATTTCACTATCTGATCAGTGAAGTAAGGAATGTCATGGTCTATTGACATCAGGGGAAATGAAGTTTATCACCGCAATGTTCGA
>CM060316.1:116534926-116539926 GCA_030674155.1 Stramonita haemastoma
AGCTAGCCTAGCCTAGGTCAAAGATACTCAACGAAAATGAAAGGCCCAGCACACCGACCACGCTCAGTGGAGCAGAAAGGAAGGAGGCAGGAATGGCCGCATTGTCCGCTGGTAATCAAGCCTGAGGGCGCTGACCAGCAGGTAGCCACTGGCCATCGCCTGCCTCGTCGGCACGCAGGAGGACTGACCGACCGACTGACTGACCAGCCTGGACTAGCCTAGCCTACCCCCGTCACCCTCCTACCACGTCCAAACACTCCCTCATCACCATCCCTTCCCCCCCCCCCCACACACACACCACCCCAACTCCCCAGCGTGCTTGATGGTGTGGTGAGCTGATGAGAGACACCACCATCATCATCATCATCATCATCAGCAGCAGCAGCAGCAGCATTGTCTCTGACCCACACTTGACCTGTACACAGCGGCTTGAATCCTGTGGCCTATGTCTGTCCAGACATGTATACACACATACAAATACACACACACACACCACACACACACACAACACACACACACACACACACACACACACACACACACA
Source organism: Stramonita haemastoma (assembly GCA_030674155.1). Classification (NCBI taxonomy): domain Eukaryota; kingdom Metazoa; phylum Mollusca; class Gastropoda; order Neogastropoda; family Muricidae; genus Stramonita; species Stramonita haemastoma. Next base: position 116,535,471 of record CM060316.1, read on the forward strand.
CACACTTACAGCACATGAGCAGAGTATGTACATTGGCACTGTAAAAACTGGGCACTGATGCTACCGCTCCGAATATCCTAAGAATACTTTAATTACACCCCAAGATGTAAAGTTAGTGAACCCGATGGCTCAACTCGCACTGTTTCTAACTAATTACAAGAAAGTAATGTTAGTGATGATATTTTGAGGAGTCTTCTGTGGCACTTGTTCTCGAATGCTTGGATTCTTCTCTCTAACTCTGCTGTCAGAGTCCATGATTCACAGCCATATAGGAGGATAGATATTACGAGGGATTTGTAGAGGTGGTATTTGGTGCAGAAGCTGATGTTGTTGCTTCTGATGATCCTCTGGAGTCTGACTAGAGCAGATGTTGCTGTTGCAATGCGAGCTTTCACCTCATTGTTTGATGTGCCATCTTTTGTTAGGATGGAGCCTAAGTATTTGAATTGGCTCACCTCTTCCAATATTTCTCCATTCATCTTTAAGCCAATCAAAAAGCGTGTGGGCCCCAAGAGCCTTTGCTCTCCACCATAAAGAGGAGAAAGCTGATGTGGTTTGGTCACACCACAAGACACAACACCCTAGCAAAAACCATCTTGCAAGGAACAGTCGAGGGCAAAAGAAGAAGAGGCCGCCAAAAGAAATCATGGGTTGACAACATCAAAGACTGGACTGCCCAACCCCTGCAACGCCTCCTACTAGCCACACAGGATCGTGAAGCATGGAAAAAGATCTCCGTTGCGTCTTCTCTCATGTCCCCCCTACGTCCTTTGGGACATGGGACTGAGTGAGTGAGTGAGAATGTTAGTGAACCACAGGCACAACTCGCACTGTTTCTGACTAATTACGAGAAAGTAATGTTAGTGAACCACACTCGCACTGTTTCTGACTGCTATCTAAAAATTACATGAGCAATGCTAAAGCGAAAGCCACAGTTTTGGAGTCCCCCCCCACCCCCCACCCCCGCGTTCCTAGGCCACAGTTTCGCGGTTCACCAAAGGTGAGATTTGGCGTACTGGACCATTTTGACCCACCATGAAAGGTAGTCGCATTCCGACTTTGAGGATGGTGTCTAAACACGACACTTGCGTTAAAAAACAAAACAACAACAACCTGTCCTCCGCTATTACCAGCCGGGAATGGGCTTCTCTTCCAAAAGGAGTTTAACATGGTCACAAGATGTTCTGCGTGCGTTCGCACATGGGACCTCGGTTTATGATAGTCTCATCCAAAGGACTCTTGGGAAGTGGAGTCAGCACTAGTGTAACTCCACGGTAAAAACTCCCTAATGCGATCCCGGGCCGTCACATCACGAGCGTGACGCTCTAACCAGTATTGAGAGTTCAAGAGAACAGTGATTTGGGGTGTAATCTGTTCCTTTCATGAGGAATCATCCTTTTGAAGTAAAAACTTATCTTGTGTTATAATACAGTAAGCACATCCGAGTGTGGCCGTTTAAGACAAAACAAAAAACCCACAAAGAAACCACAAACATCAAATACAAAAAAAAAACCAAAATATTTTCCGTCTTTTTCTTTATTTGGGCACATGGACCCCCCAGCCCCCCCCCCCCCCCCCGCAACCCCCCCCCCCCCTTCCCAAAAAACAAAACAAACAACACAACACAACACAACAAAACAAAAAACCAACAAAACCCCCAAACTCAAGTCACACTGAGAGGAATGGAGGGGTGTGATCGATGGTGTCAGCAAATTCAAAGCAACCCTAAGAATAGTGTTGACCGGAAAGATGGGACAGAGAAACTTATACCCTTACTTCTAAAGGGACCGTTCCTGGGCAGTGGGAGGAGGTAGGGGGAGAGAAGGAGAAGATATAATAAAGAAGAGAGTGGTAGAGGGTGAAGTGAAAGAGAAAAAGGAGAGAGAGGAGAGAGAGAGAGAGAGAGAGAGAGAGAGAGAGAGAGAGAGAGAAGAGATAGAGAGAAGACAGAGACAGACAGAGACAGACAGAAGACAGAGAGAGAAGAGAGAGGAGAGAGAGAGAGAGAGAGAGAGAGAAGAGGAGAGAGAGAGAGAGAGAGAGAGAGAGAGAGAGAGAGAAGAGAGAAGAAGAGAGAGAAGAGAGAGAATATACAAGCATTACTTACTGAAGATATCTAAATGTTACCAGTAGACTGACGTTACTCTCCTTGTTTCCTGCTAAGCGTATAACCGTGCTTTGACACTATATAATAATTATAGTTTTGTATTTGACAACATATTTCCTTTTCTTCATCACAAACCTTGACTGAACTTTTTGTTCCCTAACTAAGACACAGGCTTCATTCCTCTAGTTTTATGATAATGATAAATAACAGTCACTGAAGGTCCCTTCCTGGTAGACAGATGAGTATACAATGAGGGCGTGTTACTTTACATCAAAAATCCGTTCGAGAGAAAAAGGCAGTACGTCTTTTCCACGTTTCTTTCTTCTAAATGAAGATTACTTAATTCTTCAAGCCATGCTTCCAACTGTTTTCTTTGATTTAAACTAAGTTGTAGTGTTTTATGCTTGGCATCAGTCAAACTATTCAAATACCCATTTACTCTGACAGAATTTTTTAGTGTTAACTACCTATAATTGACTAAAACGATTCAAATAGCCATTTTACCAAGATTGTTAAAGCTATACACTTAATACAACTATTCAAATATGTTTTTAAAAAAAAACAACTGTCAAAATGGCTGGCCATCTACGAAAACTGCTTCAATAAATATTACTGCGTGTGTCTATTTAGATAACCTGTTTGTTTACTAGTTATTTAGATACCAGTTTACTCCAACTTTAAATATTTTATTTATTATTTATATTTATCTTAATTATTCTTTTATATAGAAGGTAATGGAATAAGCGCTCATGTGCTTTTTTACATCAGTCCCCGTGTGTATGCATACAGTTTTGTAAATTTTGTCATGTTCTCACCGGCACACGATGTCGATGGCCTACTCTTACGAACAGCGGAATAGGATTTAACGTGTTTGCAAGATGTTTTGCGTGCGTTCGCACACGGGGCCTCGGTTTATAGTCTCATCCGAAGGTCTTTTGGGGAGAATGGAGTCAGCACTGATGTTAACTCCAGGGGGCAAATCCAATCGAACGCATTTAGTACAACTACTAAAAACTTGTGTACTGAAACCGTTTAGATACCTATGTATTACTACATTAATTAAATTATACCAGTAATCAAATGCCTTTCAGAATGTTCTGTTACTTCATTTCAGGGGAAATACAGTATGTCAGATTCCGGTTCCTTGTCGAGTCATCCTGTATGAAGCCAGTTCTCTGATAACTGTAGGTACTGGTTTCCTCATACACAAAGACAGCGGGAGTTTCAGAAAAGAATAACAAAACCCATGGACTATAAATATAATTATGTCCCCCCCCCTCCTCCCGAGAAAAAGAAAACAAACAAACCAAAACAGTGTAGTGTAGTGTAGTGTAGTGTTAGTGTAGTGTAGTGTAGTGTAGTGTAGTGTAGTGTAGTGTAGTGTAGTGTATGTAGTGTCAGACATAGAACTATGATCTCCTCTCCTCCATCAAGCAGCTGTCAGGTGCAGTGCCTAATTTACACTATAACTATCAGGGTGGACAGGAATGGGGGGAGGGAGGGAGGGACACTGGGCGGAATGTTTCAACTTCGTGTCCTGTGCCCAGGCCTGACTTGTCACTGCTCAAGGGTACATCATTACATGATGCAATATATACAGCTTGTTTACATAACACAGGGAGGGGGGGGGGGAGAGAGAGAGAAAAGAGAGAGAGAGAGAGAGAGAGAGAGAGAGAGAGAGAGAGAGAGAGAGAGAGAGAGAGAGAGAGAGAGAGAGAAGAGAGAAAGAGCTGTACAAAAGATATAATATTTTACGTGCTGAATTGTGTTGACAATATCTGGCCCAGGAAGCTTTTGTATAAAAGCCTAGATCCAGACTTCGGCATTAGAGTGAATCGTTATCTTTTAAGACTTTCTGGAAAAAAAAGCAGGAGAATGGACCAAGAGCAAGAAGGTAGAAAATAGATGATGAGTGACAGGAAGAGAAGGAACCAGGCAGATCTGACCACTTTGGGCCCGCCTACCACTCTCTCTACTGATCTTGGTGTGGCTACACACCACCCATACGTGGAACACTTCAGCATCCCCCCCTACACACACCACACACACACACACACACACACACACACACACACACACCGCGCGCGCGCGCGCGCGCGCGCGCGCGCGCGCGTGCGCGCGGAACAGTTCAGTACTATCTTTTTAAACAGAGCTACTAGGAACATCTCCTGGCTAATCATTTACACACATTTTTAAGGAAGGAAAACATGTATTTTGTACTTGTTTGTGGGGGTTTCGGGGAAGAGACTGATATATCATATACCAAACAGATGAAACTTTTGGGGATTTCAGGGAAGAGAATAATATCCTATCGAACTTTTGGGGATTTCATGGAACAGAACAATATCA
>CM060316.1:116544926-116552229 GCA_030674155.1 Stramonita haemastoma
AAACAAACAAGGAAAAAACTTATCCCCAAAACAAACAAATAAACAAAAACAAAGAACCCCCCCACAAAACAAACACACCACACAAAAAAAGGCCCACTAATGGAATGGGTCAACGGGAAGAGGTGACAGAAGAAAAAATACAGCAGGTACAAGGGCAACAGCATCTATCAGGGAGAGAGAGAGGGGGGAGATATGAGAGGGGGGAGAGAAAGGGGAGGGAGAGAGAGAGGGGGAGAGAAAGAGAAAGAGAGAGAGAGAGAGAGAGGGGGGGGGGGGGGGAGAGAGAGAGAGAGAGAGGAGAGAGAGAGAGAAGAGAGGAGAGAGAGAGAGAGAGAGAGGAGAGCAGAGAGAGAGAGAGAGAGAGAGAGAGAGAGAGCGTTGAACGGAACTTCGAACAAAACAAAATGGCGCTAACTAGTACGCTCTGCATATTATTGCCAGGAAGGCAGAGAGAGGGAAATATCCCAAGTATGTTGTCAACAAGTGGCAGTGTTTCAGTATTTCCCTTTTCAAGTTGTGCTTTTGACACTGAGCATGTTCGAGAAACAGTGGGGAAGTGTTGACATTTTCAAATGTCAGCTTCCCTTTAGCAGACAGCTGAATAAAGCACAGGACGGATGACAGCAGCAACTTGTCACCAAAACAACCGACGGGTGATGGTATTGATGAGGGTGGTGAGGAGATAGGCCAAGGGAGGACGAGCAAAGACGATGATCACAAACGACAACGGCTGATGATGATGACGATGATACCTTTACTACTACTACTACTACTAACTACTACTTACTACTACTACTACTACTACTACTACTACTACTCTAACAACAACTACAACTGGTATACATATTAATCACATCACTATTATGCTAATCATGATGATATTGTCAAATTTTCAAAATGCAGTTGTGTAGATCTCGGGCCGCTTGACGCCAAAAAAACACAAACCAGCCTATCATCTCTCTCTCTCTCTCTCTCTCTCCTCTCTCCCTCTCTCTTCTCTCTCTCTCTCTCTCTCTCTCCTCTCTCTCTCTCTCTCTCACACCACACACACACACACACCACACCCCACACACACACACACACACCACTACACACACCACACACACACAAGTTCCTTTACTCACCATCTGGGATGTTCCTGTTTATAATCAGTATACCAAAAAAAACCCAACAATCGTCTGCCTTGATCCGCTGATTGTTGTCTCTCCACTCGTTATCAGACCACACCAGTCCCTCAGTCAGTCTGTAGGCTAGCCTAGCTCCAGCAGCCACCAGCACAACCAACCCTAGGGCCTAGCTACATACAGGCTGCTGCTCTCTTCCTGCCTGCCTTCGTTCAGCCCAGCTACAATCAACTTACTTGTTAGCCTAGCCTACGTCAAACGTGGATTGCAACTTCCCACTTGAGCGTCCAGTTCCTGGCAAGTCTGGCAAGTTCAGCGGAAACCAACACTAGCTGGCTCTCAGGAATGACACAGACAGCTCCTAACACCACGGCCCTGAACTACTAGGCCTAGTCTATACTAACATTAATTGTTCATGTACACAACATGTACTGCTGCTGCGTCCCTGTACAACTTAGCACGATGACATGACACCAGGCTCTCTGAGGATCTCGTCATCACCACTGTACTGTGTAGGCCGACATGTAGGGCCTAGCCTATAGGCCTACATGTACATGTACTGTCGCTTGATGGCAGAGCTTGAACAACAAGTGGCCTTACCAACCACTTGACATCAGGAAGCCAGGAAGGAAGAGAGAGAGAGAGAGAAGAGAGAGAGAGAGAGAGAGAGAGAGAGAGAGAGAGAGAGAGAGAGAGAGAGAGAGAGAGAGAGAGAGAGAGAGAGAGAGAGTAATTGCTAAGTAAATACTGTAACACATAACACATCCACTCATTTTATAATTATGCTGTGGACCACCTCATACACTGCTGCAATTGCAGAGTGTCCATGTCACAATGGGATCACATGGTTACAATGCACAGTATATCATAAAAAAAATGATATGCTTACAAAATGTAAAGAGAATTGTGTGTGTCCAAAGGAAAAGTGATGTTGTTCTCTGGGAAAGTCGTAAATTGACTTGCAAACTTGAACAACAACAACAAAAGTCTTTTCAATTTTAGCGTGATTCAGCTGAAACTTCAACCCCACATGTATGAACATTTTAACGACACCACCCCACCTTCTCTCTCCATGTCTGGAGCTCTGGTAGTGACCATCTTGAGCCAGATAGCGACAAGAACACCGCTTAACGACACCAGTGACCCACCCCCTTCTCTCTCCATGTCTAGCTAGAGCTCTTGTAGTGACCATCTTGAGCCACTTAGCAATGAACAACTTGTAAAAAACAAACAAAACAAAAACCCCACCCCAAACACCAAACATCCCTCCCCCCCCAATTATACCGATGTAAGAAATCAGTTGACTCTTTTCACTGACAATGTCACAATCTACTAACAGACCCGAGAGATACGGGACAGTGCTGAAAAACGTAAAGATTCAACTTACTAAGAACAAGGCGAAGCTTGTGATGTAGGCCTACAGTGCATGTAGCACAAACAGCGAGGAAGGGAAAGGGAATAAAAAAAAAACAATCAACTCTGATGCCTTCTGCACTATCTCTTGACCCTCTGGCCTATCTTCCAAAGGCAACTTCTTCCTTTACAAAAAAAATTAAAAAAAAAAACAATACAAGAACAACAACGAGAAAACAATTAAAATACTACAGTTATCATCTCACCACAGTGGGAGCTTCGCCCTTAATAAATGTAAAAAGTAATTTTAAAACATATACAACCCCACCACTAACAACAACAAAGAAAAACCTAAATCAAATCAAATGGAAAACAAACACACACACACACACACACACACACCACACACACACCACCCCACACACAAAACACCACACACACAAAAACGCGCGGCGCGCGCCCCACACCCTCACTGCATCAATGACATATCTGTTTTGTACAAAATTCTCACAGGTCTTTGAAGAAGAGTCGCATTCTTTCCAACAAAAAAACAAAACAAAGCAAACAAACAAAAGAAAAAAAGAAAGAAAAGAGGAACGCTCATTTGATCTTTTTCGGAAACAAAGACAGTTTCATGTTTCGACTGAAAACTGCCTTCCCACTGCGCTGCTTCTCTCCCCCCTGCGCTCCTGTGTGCGTGCCGTTGTCGGGGAAAGCCCCCCGCTACATCAGTCACCAATGGCGGCACACCACCGCCATCGATTTTGGAGGCCAAGGCTGGCTGAAAGGCCTGTCTAGTTAGTTCGTTAGTTCGTTAGGCTGCTTCAGTGATATCAGGCCTGTCTAGATAGTTCGTTAGGCTGCTTCAGTGATTCAGGCCTGTCTAGTTAGTTCGTTAGTTCGTTAGGCTGCTTCAGTGATATCAGGCCTGTCTAGATAGTTCGTTAGGCTGCTTCAGTGATATCAGGCCTGTTAGTTAGTTCGTTAGGCTGCTTCAGTGATATCGGCCTGTCAGATAGTTCTTTTTGGCTGCTTCATGATATCAGGCCTGTCTAGTTAGTTGTTAGGTGCATCAGTGATTCAGGCCTGTCTAGTTATTTCGTTAGGCTGCTTCAGTGTATCGGGCCTGTTAGATAGTTCTTTTAGGCTGCTTCAGGATATCAGGCCTGTCTAGTTAGTTCGTTAGGCTGCTTCAGTGATATCAGGCCTGTCTAGTTAGTTCGTTAGGCTGCTTCAGTGATATCAGGCCTGTCTAGATTGTTCGTTAGGCTGCTTCGGGTGATATCAGGCCTTTTCTAGATAGTTCGTTAGGCCTGCTTCAGTGATATCAGGCCTGTCTAGTTAGTTCGTTAGGCTGCTTCAGGATATCAGCCTGTCTAGATAGTTCGTTAGGCTGCTTCAGTGATATCAGGCCTGTCTATAGTTCGTTAGTTCTTTTAGGCTGCTTCATGATATTCAGGCCTGTCTAATAGTTCGTTAGGCTGCTTCAGTGATATCAGCCCTGTCTAGTTAGTTCGTTAGTTCGTTAGGCGCTTCAGTGATATCAGGCCTGTCTAGATATTCGTTAGTTCGTTAGGCTGCTTCATGATATCGGGGACCTGCCTAGATAGTTCGTTTAGGCGCTTCAGTGATATCGGCCTGTCTAGTTAGTTCTTTAGACTGCTTCATGATATCAGGCCTGTTAATAGTCGTTAGGCCTTGCCAGTGATACAGCCTGTCTATTAGTTCGTTAGGCTCCTTTCCCAGTGAATCAGGCCTGCTAGTTGTTCTGGCTGCTTCAGTGATATCAGCCTGTTAGTTGTTCGTAGTTCGTTAGACGCTTCAGTGATTCAGGCCTGTCAGTAGTTGTTAGGCTGCTTCAGTGATATCAGGCCTGTCTAGATAGTTTGTTTAGGTTTCTTCATATATCAGGCCTGTCTAGATAGTTCGTTAGGCTGCTTCAGGAATCAGCCTGTCTAATGTTTGTTGGGCTGCTCAGTGATATCAGGCCTGTCTAGATTTTTTGTTACTCTTCAGGAATCAACCCTGACCACCTCCCCCCATTTCCCCAAACCCCGGGCTGACCAGAAGAGCTTTATTTCAGACATTGTACCCTGCTGAAACTATTTTCCTTACACAAAACCCCAAACCCAAAATGAAACCAACCCCAAACCAAAAAGTGTTGTCTGGATGTTACCGCTTAGCAGAGAAAACCCCAATACACGAAAGTTTTTGGGGGAGGGTTTACTTGACAGAAACCTCTCCAAACCTACAGATTAATGAGATCATCATCGATAAAGTACAACAGACTGTTCTGGATTTCTTCCTCTTCTGTTGGTACTTTCTTCTTCTACTTCTTCTTTTCTTTTCTTCTTCTTCTTCTTCTTCTTCTTCCTCTTCTTCTCCTTCTGTCATCTGTATGACTGCTGTCTGTCTGTCTGTCTGTCTGTCTGTCTGTGGTGTGTGTGTCTCTGGCAACAAACCTAACTAAAAATAAACCGGCAGGAACTCGGGGAAAAAGGGCCAGCTAACCTAATCCTGTCTTATGGGCCCTGGGGTGTGGAGGATCTAATAAGTTTGTAGTGTAAAACTCCTTCCTTTTTCCCAAACACACAGAGGCACAGACACAAAGGCACACACAGACACAAAGATACACACAGACATGAAACCACAGTCTGAGAGAGAGGAGAGAGAGAGAGAGAGAGAGAGAAGAAGAGAGAGAGAGAGAGGAGAGAGAGAGAGAGAGAGAAGAGAGAAGAGAGAGAGAGAAGAGAAGGGAAAGAGAGGAGAGAGGGGAGACTCCCTTAAAATTCTCTTCTCAAAACACCGCATACATGTGTATAACAACGTGGTCTATTTGATACTTTTATGAAACTTTCCCAACCCTAACAACCCCCCCCCCCCCTCACACACACACACACGCACACACACACGTACACACACACACACACACACAAACCACACACACACACACCACACACCCACCCCACACAACAACATTTATTGTTTGCTAGGATTTTCTGCTTTGTTTTTTTTTGGCTTTTTGTTTTGTTTTGTATTTGATTTTGCTATTGTTTGATTTTTTTCTTTTTTTTTCTTTAGATAGATGGCTTGATGGAAAAAAAACAGATTGCTGCTTACTCAATGTACCATCTGGAAATAAAAATTTGATTGATTGATTGATTGATTGACACACTCACACGCGCACCTGTTTCCCCCTTCTTTCCTTGCCAGTAGCTGGCAGGTCTTCATCATCCCCCGATGCTCACTGACATTTCCTTCAACCCACAGTCAAGGGGGAGAAATGTGGTCACGTTCATCAGGCAATAGTTCCCCGCCCCTGGTGTTGGTTTGGGTGTTGCACTTAAAGACACCGGTCACTCACACATCACACATGAGGGTTTTCCTTTCAGCCATCTACGGCCACAGCTCCTATCAACAGGGGCCACAGCTCCTATCAACGGGGGCCCAGAGAACCAAACCAAACCAAAAGAAAACTGAAAGGTGACGTCAGAAAAGAAAAATCCCTTCCCCCAAATCTGTAGGCCACATTAACAAGTCACGATACAACGCAGCTTTTCTCGCAGTTTGAAAAGATTGGAAAAGTACATTGCTAACTCGCAGAAAATATCCCCCCCCCCCCCCCAAAAACAAAAACCGGTAAATTAAAAAAACCCCTTAGGCAACGGTAGGGAAGACCAGCTTTTAGAATTTAAAAAAACAGAATCCAAAAACAGCCCGAAAAACGGGCGCGGTGGTGGGGATTTAAAAGGTCCACCAGGGGATTGCCCCAACCCATTTCCCGGTGAACATCCCTGTCAAGGGCGACCTTTCATGTCACATGATCAATGGGCGCTTCTTGAATCACGAACGGTAACTACCCCCCATCAACCTTCTCCCCTTTCCGCCTTAAATGATCATGTCCCCTTCCCAGGTGCGACCCCTTTCAAAACGGTGAATTAGCGGGTGACTGGGGCCATGAAAAACTTGGAGCGCTCTCATGTTTGCTGATTCCATTCTTGGGCACTGTGATTTTTATTTTCATTCAAGACGGGTTTTCTCGCACTTTATAAACTAGTATTTATGACTATTTCAAAGTTCGCTTTCCCCCATGTCCCAGTGATGATGATATTCTCCTTAAGCACTTTTAAAAAAAGACAATTTCCACCCCTTTCTCCCGATTCTGTCACTTTGGGCCCGCGTGGTGCAGGCCCTGAATTACATTAAATTTTTTCTATCAAGTGGATGGATCTTAACAATGTTCCCCACCAAAAAAAAATTTGACGCTTCAGCCACCTAAGTTAAAAAAATTTTAAAAAAATTCTAAAGAGCAGCGCTGCATCAATTTCAGCTGTACGACAACGAACACTTCAAATGCATTTCACACGAAGCGGAGAAGTCTACAAATGCAAATCCTTTTCTCCACAAAGTAAGTAAACGCTGAGCACTGGCCCGCTTTCAAACAGCACCAAGACCTGTCAGTGTACCTTTCACACAGCTACCAACAGGGGGCACGGTGAAAGAGCCTGGAAACCACTTTTAAGCCTGGGCAGAGACAGAATAAAAATTTTAAAAGAGGACGAATGAAAACCTTATGGAGACAGAATGAAAACTTTAAACAGAGACCCGAATGAAAACTACCAAGACAAATGAAAACTTTAACAGGGGACAGAATGAAACTACCAGGGGACAGAAAGAAAACTTTAACCCGAAGGGCAGAATTTAAAACTACCAAAGAACAAGAATGGGAAAAATTTAACAGAAAACAGAGTGAAAACTTTTTAAAAAGAGGGGCAGAATTTAAAACTTTAACAAGACAAAAATGAAACTTTAACAGAGACAGAATG
>CM060316.1:116552329-116569829 GCA_030674155.1 Stramonita haemastoma
AAAATTGAAGAAAAAGGTTCATGACTGAGGAGCCCAAAACCGAACTGTGGTGTGCGGCCTCTGGAGCTGGCTAACTGGCTGGCTGACTAACTGGCTGACTGCTGGCTGGCTGGCTGACTGGCTGGCTGGCTGGCTGGCTAATGGGGTGGAGGGGGCAGGGTAGGGCAGTGGCGGCCTTGCTTTGTCCACAGCGGGTGACAATCTCATTAAACAGCCACCACGACAAAATGAAAGGGGCCCCCCTCACTTTCCTGCCTGTGCATCATTCCCCCAGCAGGCTGTCTCTCTGTCTGTCTGTCGGTCTATCTCCTTGTCTGTCAGTCTGTCTGTCTCCCTGTCTGTCACTGTATCAGCCTGCTTCAATGTCAGTTTGTCTCAGTGTCTGTCTCAGTGTCTACAGATCCAATAGTCTGTCACTGTGTCAGTCAGTCTGCCCCTGTGTCTGTCCCTGTGTCTGCCCCTGTGTCTGTCTCTGTGCCTGTCCCAGTGTCTGTCCCTGTGTCTGTCCCTGTGTCTGTCCCAGTGTCTGTCCCTGTGTCTGTCCCTGTGTCTGCCCCTGTGTCTGTCCCTGTGCCTGTCCCTGTGTCTGTCCCTGTGTCTGTCCCAGTGTCTGTCCCTGTGTCTGTCCCTGTGTCTGCCCCTGTGTCTGCCCCTGTGTCTGTCCCTGTGTCTGTCCCTGTGTCTGCCCCTGTGTCTGCCCCTGTGTCTGTCCCTGTGTCTGTCCCTGTGTCTGCCCCTGTGTCTGTCCCAGTCTCTGTCCCTGTGTCGGGCACTGCAGGCAGGGCAGGGCAGACAGGTCACAAGCAGCCTAGCCCCACAGGGCAGCCGGGGCAGGGTGGAGGGGGGGGGGGGAGAAGAAGGTGGGGGAGGGATGGGGTATCATCTTCTTCACTACGGGAACTTGACCTAACATTTAACAAGATCGTCTGAAGTCTTGCTAATCTGTGTGTGTGTGTGTGTGTGTGTGTGTGTGTGTGTGTGTGTGTGTGTGTGTGTGTGTGTGCGTGCGTGCGTGAGAGAGAGAGAGAGAGAGAGAGAGAGAGAGAGAGAGAGAGAGAGAGAGAGAGAGAGAGAGAGAGAGAGAGAGAGAGAGAGAGGGGACAGACAGACAGACAGACAGACAGACAGACAGACAGACAGACAGACAGACAGAGGTCTGTGTGTGTCTGTGTATCCATCTATCCATCCACTCCATGCATCCCACTGTGTATCGATCCATCCACCCATCCATCCACTCCATGTTGACACTGGTCGGTTGTTTTTCCCCAGGGAAGAAATAAATAAGAAAGTGGAGACAGGGGGGGAGGGGGTGTGGAGAATGGGTTTAGTGTAGTGTAGTGTAGTGTAGTGTAGTGTAGTGTAGTGTAGTGTAGTGTAGTGTAGTGTAGTGTAGTGCAGTGCAGTGTAGTGTAGTGTAGTGTAGTGTAGTGTTGTGTTGTGTAGTGTAGTGTAGTGCAGTGCAGTGTAGTGTAGTGTAGTGTAGTGTAGTGTAGTGTAGTGTAGTGTAGTGTAGTGTAGTGTAGTGTAGTGTACAGGGCTGCAGGCTACTCATAAAACACACTGCTAACTAGCTCTAGATCTACAGCAAGTTCACATCACTTCAGCTCCCCATTAGTATTTTTTCACGAGTGTTGGTGCATGTGGGCTAATCTGTATACACTGCACGGCATACGTCTTCCAGCATCACTAGGACATTTCTGTGCATACGCTGCCTCCCTGTGCTGTGCACTGTGACCGCTTCCTGCAGTGCCTTTCTTCTTCTTCCAGCGCTCAGACAGTGACCATTGTTGCTGTCTGTCACACTGTCACTGTCAGCCCTAACGCGTTGCCTGCCCTTCAGGCCAGCTTCTCCTCTCCTCCTCTCTGCTTCATTGTCACTTTACCTGAGGTCTGCGCTACCTGCTGGCCTCAGCCGACACATTCCGTCTTCAGAGCAGCTCATTTCATTGTACAGGTTGCATGCTGGGTACGTTTCATGTTTCCGTAACCCACTGAACGCCCACACAAACTACAGAATCTTTTACGTGCAGATTTCATCTTCTGCACGATCTATATATATATATATATATATATATATATATATATATATATATATATATATATATATATATATATATATATAAGGAAATTAAGCCACAGGCAGGTCTTCACTTGAAGTTGACCTAGGAGATCGTGAAAACCCCCACCTTTTAAGTTTTATTCACCAGACGTCGCCGCTGAGATTCAAACCCACGACTTCATGGACGCACGGGTTGAAGTCGAACTGTCTTAACCACTCGGCTATAGGGATCAAACTATAAACCAAGGCCCTGTGTGCCAACGCACGCAGGATTGCGTTTTGTGCGCACGTTAAAGCCTGTTCCGCCTTTTGGAAGAGTAGGCAAGTTACGGATGACAATTTACAAAACTGCATGCACATGGGGACTGAATGTAAAAATCACATTAGTGTTTATTCCATTATTCTAAAAAAAAAAAAAGTATATATATATATGTATATGATTGTATAATATTATATCATATCATATTGTATTATATCAAATTGTATATCATATTCCATATTATATTAATAAATTTTTAATATCATATACATACAGAAAAGAAGGAAAGAAATCAATAAACAGGCAAACAATAATAACACTGACATAACGCTTCCCTAAAAGCAACAACAAAACAGAATAACAAGAGAAAAGAACAGAAAACAAACAAAACTTCATTTCATTATAGATCAAGCCACGTATTTACTAAATGATGGACTTACGCCATGTAAAGTACTGTAATTAACCAGCATCATGTCTTCAGCATCAGAACAGTCCAGTCTCCAGTCCTCTGAAAACTGGTGGGTAAGACAGGAGGGTGGGTGGGGGTGGTCTAGGGGCCCGCCTAGTAAGTCCCGGAAGGACACTGGGGCAACGCCCACAGCAGGCTCAATGGGGCCAAAGTCCCCGACATCTCTCAAGTCCCCGATCCCCAAAGTGAGGCGAGGGTCTGGTGAACCAGTCATGGCGACATGACTTTACTTCCTTTACTCTCAAGATTCGAGTTGTAGCGATCAGATTTATGACCGTTCCTGCTGTACTGTGTCTAAGTCACAAAGATGCGAGTTATACTTCTAGTGATAAGATTTAGATCTATAACCGTTGCTGCTGTACTGCATCTAAGTCACAAAGATGTGAGTTGTAGCGATCAGATTTATAACTGTTCCTCCTGTACTGTGTCTAAGTCACAAAGTTATAGCGATAAGATTTATAACTGTTCTTGATAACTGTTCCTGCCGAACTGTCTTCACAAATATGTCAGTTGTACTTTTAGCGATAAGATTTATAACTGTTCCTGCCGTACTGTATCTAAGTCACAAAGATGTCTGTTATACTTTTAGCGATAAGATTTATAACTGTTCCTGCCGTACTGTATCTAAGTCACAAAGATGTCTGTTATACTTATAACGATAAGATTTAGAGCTGTTCCTCCCGAACTGTGTCCAAGTCACAAAGATGGTTGCTGCTTATCATGGTCTTATTTACGACTTTTCACCACAACTGGACAAAGACTGAAAGGTGAATAAATTACCCACCAGCGCCACCTTGTTGGAAAGCACACATAAAAAAAAATGCAAACATCCTTGGTCTGTTCCCAAGCCCGCTGCCCCTTAGGCCTAATTTAAACAGGCTATGGGTGAAGTGAAGTGGAGCAGAACCCAACACCCGTGTTTTGGGCTCCGGGAATGTGCAGTTAACGAGCCCCGAGAGAGGAGGGCTAACACTGCAGTGTGGGAGGGTTAGCTTGTGGTGGCTTCATGTGTATGGGGGTGAAAGCAGACAGGGACCATGGGTATCCTCCGCTGGAGTAATAGCTTCATGTGTACGGGGGTGGAAGCACAGACAGGGACCATGGGTATCCTCCGCTGGAGTAATAGCTTCATGTGTATGGGGGTGGAAGCACAGACAGGGACCATGGGTATCCTCCGCTGGAGTAACAGCTTCATGTGTATGGGGGTGGAAGCACAAACAGGGACCATGAGTACTTTCCACTGGAGTAGCCTGCTGTGACAGGTTTTCAGGATCATTCCCAATGCAATGGTGACCTGTGGGAATTCCATTTCTATCGCTGAAGACAAGACCGGGGAGTAGAACACTATACCCTGTAACTTGTGCGCACGCAAATAGACGCGAACACACACACACATACACACACGCACGCCCCCCCCCCCCCACACAAACACACGTGCGCACGCACGCATGCACACACACACACGCACGCACACACACACAGACTGACAAAGTCTTAGAGAATACCAAACTACCAAATGACTGGAATGAATAATACATCACCACCATTTAGGCCAGAAACAACGCCCTAACGACATCCTGTGCCCAATCCAAAGTTTCACCACCAAGAGCAAAGAATAGAACAGTGCGTTGATAGATAAGACAAAAAAGAAGTGGCCTGCCCTGTAGTGGAACAATGAACATGAACAATTAGTGGAGTTTCGAACAAAGAAAGAAAAGGCGAGAATTTAGTTTAAAAAAGGGGGGTGGGGGCTTGTTTAGCTAAAAACAAACAAGGAAAAAACTTATCCCCAAAACAAACAAATAAACAAAAAACAAAGAACCCCCCCACAAAACAAACACACACACAAAAAAAGGCCCCACTAATGGAATGGGTCAACGGGAAGAGGTGACAGGAAGGAAAAAATACAGCAGGTACAAGGGCAACAGCATCTATCAGGGAGAGAGAGAGGGGGGAGATAGAGAGGGGGAGAGAAAGGGGAGGGAGAGAGAGAGGGGGGAGAGAAAGAGAAAGAGAGACAAGGCAAGGCAAGGCAAAGTATTTTATTCGAGGATAATAGATAAGCACTCGTGTGCTTTTTTACATCCAGTCCCCGCCCTTTTCAGGGATACATCAAGATGAAAAGATACTAAACAATAAAGTTTTACGCAGTACCAAGCAACACACAAAATAAGGACACTATATATGATAAGGTAATAGAAATGCACTCGATCAGAAGACAAAATCAGAAGTCACAATAAAAAGATTTTGATTATGGAAGAATAGAAAAGTGTTAATAGGTAAAGAGCAAACAAGAGAACAAGATGAAATAAACAACTGGAAACATCAATCCACCACCATCTGTCAAAAGTTATACATGTGATATAAATCATACATTTGGATAAACGGGGGAAACTTTTTTTTAACTAATATTGGAGGGGGGGGAGAGATACTGCCAATAAAAATATAAATAAAATCAACAATTATAATGATCCAAATACCAAAAGTAAGGAACCATACCAAGCATCAAACAACAGGCAAGAATTCACACAGAGATACAATATTACGGTAATGTTATAAAAGTCACTGATTCAGAAACGAAAATGAGAAGTAAGAATCAATGATGATTTTGAGTTGAATAAAAAAGCAAGAAAAACAAAGAACAAACAAAAACAAAACAAACAAAGAAAGGGCGCAATAATTAAAGAGTAAACATGAGAATATGATGAGGTTAAATGACTAGAAACATCAGTCCACCATCATCTATCATCAAAATAGTCCCATAAAACATAAGATTTTGATAAAAGAGGGGAAAGAACAACAACAACAGGTAAGGAATACGACAGAGATACAATATTAAGGTAATGTTATAAAAAGGCACTCATTCAGAAACAAAATATGGAGTAAGAATCAATGATGATTTTGATTTGAATAATAAAACAAAAACAAAACAAAACAAAACAAATAAACAAAGCAAAAACAAAACCAAAAAAAAAGAAAAAAAAAAAAAAAAAAAAAAAAAAAAAAAAAGGCGCAATAATTAAAGAGCAACATGAAAATATGATGAGGTTAAATGACTGAAAACATCAAACCACCACCATCTAACATCAAAATAGTCCCATAAAACATGAATTGATAAAAGGGGGAAAGAACAACAACAACAAAAAAACCCAACTCACACACACACACACACACATACACACACACACACACACACACACACACACACACACACACACACACACACACACACACAAAAGGGCGCAATAATTAAAGAGCAAACATGAGAATATAATGAGGCTAAATGACTGAACATCAATCCACCACCATCTAGCATCAAAATAGTCTCATAAAACATAAGTTTAGATAAAAGGGGGAGAGCGAACAACAACAACAAAAAACCCAACTCACAACACACACACACACACACACACACACACACACACACACACACACACACCCCGCAAACACGCAAACACGCAAACACGCAAACACACACACACACACACACACACACACACACACACACACACACACACACACACACACACACACAGGGAGGGAGAAAGAGAAGGGGGAGAAGGAGAAGTGGATATAATTGGTTTATTATTTTTGGTGCATCAAGTGGATTAGAAGGTGATTTTTGAAGGTTGTCAATGATTGGTGCTCTTTAATTGAATCGGGAAGGGAGTTCCACAGCACAGGGCCTGAGTATAGTAAACTAGATTTAAATAAGTCTATTCTTGGGATTGGGACGCTTGGCTTTACAGTATTTCTGGAATGATTCATTGTGAACTTATCTCTTAAGGATGTGGGGACAGCTCCTGCCATTATCTTAAACATAAGAATGTCTTTGTTATATTTAAGTCTTTGTTGTAGGGGGAGAATATTTAACTGAGTATAATCCACTTCAAGTAAGGTTGTTTTCTTCAGGAGGATAAGTTTGAGAGCACGTTTATACAGACTTAGTAACGGTTTCATAGTGTTTGCACTGGCAGAATCCCAGAGGGTTGAGGCATAGTCTATTGATGATTGTATGTAAGCTTGGAAGAATAATTTCCTTGAATTGTGGTCAAGGAAATGTTTAATTTTAGTCAATTGGTATACTCTTTGGGACAAATATTTGCATAGATGAGATATGTGGTAGAACCAGCTGAGATTTTCACCGATTGTTACTCCTAGAACTTTGTGATGAGAGGTTTGTTCAATTGCTTCCTTTCTTATATGGATTGGAAACTGTTTATGAGGTAAATTTTGTCGCTTTTGTCTGGTGGTGATAAGCATGCATTTTGTTTTTTGGGGGTGAATAGACATATGGTTCAGTTCTGTCCATTTGACAAGATCATTGCAGCTTTGTTGTAATATGGTTGCAAGAGAGTCAATGTCGTTATGGCTTGTATGTATGGTTGTATCATCAGCAAATAGTTCACATTTAGATTTGATAAGTAGAGGAAGGTCATTTATGTATAAGGAAAAGAGAATAGGTCCTAGTATAGATCCCTGTGGTACTCCATAATGAATGGGTTTTAGATTGGATGTGGATGTAGTTGTTGAGACACACTGTTGTCTGTTTTTAAGATAAGAAGCGAGTAGTTCTAGACTATTTGATGATAGATTGTACAGGTCTAGCTTTCTGATGAGAAGTGTGTGGTCAATTGTATCAAATGCTTTTTTGAAATCTACAAATAATACTCCACAAAATTTGTTTTCATTAATGTTTGATAGCCAATTGTCTATGAGACTAGTCAGTGCAGTATGACATGAGTGATTTTGTCTGAATCCTGATTGATTAGGGTGAAGTAAGTCGTTACTGTCTATATGACGGACTAAGTGTTTATTTATATGTTTTTCCAGGGGTTTTGAAAGGAGGGATATAATAGAGATTGGCCTATAATTTGAGGGATCTGAAGTGTCACCAGATTTGTGGATGGGGATTACTTTAGCAGTTTTGAGGGCATTGGGGAAATAGTTCTTTTCAAGACATTGGTTATATATATATGTTAGGGTGTCTGTGATAACTGGAGCTGACAGTTTCAGAATTCTGCTGTCTATTCCATCGAGACCTTGTGTCCTTGATTGTTTGAGGTGAATTAGGTAATTATAGACCTCAAAAACTGAAATGAATGGTATGTGAAGTTTTGACGGAATATGCTTGTCTTGGCAGTATTGTCTTAATGTGTTGAGGTTATTGGATTTTGAATCATCATTGTTAACAACGTTAGTAGAGACATTTATGAAGTGATTGTTGAGTTGTTCAGCAGTAACATCTTTGATTACATTTGATTTGGAAGATGATTGTTTATTTGTTATTTGATTTATGGCCCTCCAAATAATTTTTGAGTTTTGTTTGGAAGACAGTAAATCTTGGAAATATTTCTTTTTTTCTTGACGTTTCTGTGAGTTTATGGCATTTCGTAATCTTTTTGACTCTTCATGATATTTATGTTTTTTTAATAAATCTCTAAGATAGCATGCTTCTTCTAGTTCTTTTGTAATCCAAGGCGGTTTGGGGACATGTTTGACCCTCATGGTTTTAAGTGGAGCATGTTTGTTGTAGATTTCAGTGAAGGTTTTTATCCAGAATTCAATGGCCCTGTCTGGATCAGTAATGTTTAATGTTTCTGAGAGCATAGAGAGAGAGAGAGAGAGAGAGGGGGGGGGGGAGAGAGAGAGAGAGAGAGAGAGAGAGAGGGGGGGGGAGAGAGAGAGAGAGAGAGAAGAGAGAGAGAGAGAGAGAGAGAGAGAGAGAGAGAGAGAGAGAGAGAGAGAGAGAGAGAGAGAGAGAGAGAGAGAGAGAGAGAGAGAGAGCGTTGAACGGAACTTCGAACAAAACAAAATGGCGCTAACTAGTACGCTCTGCATATTATTGCCAGGAAGGCAGAGAGAGGGAAATATCCCAAGTATGTTGTCAACAAGTGGC
Organism: Stramonita haemastoma; assembly: GCA_030674155.1. Lineage (NCBI taxonomy): Eukaryota > Metazoa > Mollusca > Gastropoda > Neogastropoda > Muricidae > Stramonita > Stramonita haemastoma. The sequence goes on from CM060316.1 coordinate 116,561,016, forward strand.
AGTGTTTCCAGTATTTCCCTTTTCAAGTTGTGCTGTTTGACACTGAGCATGTTCGTGAAACAGTGGGGAAGTGTTGACATTTTCAAATGTCAGCTTCCCTTTAGCAGACAGCTGAATAAAGCACAGGACGGATGACAGCAGCAACTTGTCACCAAAACAACGACGGTGATGGTATTGATGAGGGTGGTGAGGAGATAGGCCAAGGGAGGACGAGCAAAGACGATGATCACAACGACAACGGCTGATGATGATGACGATGATACCTTTATACTACTACTACTACTACTACTACTACTACTACTACTACTACTACTACTACTACAACAACTACAACTGGTATACATATTAATCACATCACTATTATGCTAATCATGATGATATTGTCAAATTTTCAAAATGCAGTTGTGTAGATCTCGGGCCGCTTGACGCCAAAAAAACACAAACCAGCCTATCATCTCTCTCTCTCTCTCTCTCTCTCTCTCTCTCTCTCTCTCTCTCTCTCTCTCTCTCTCTCTCTCTCTCTCTCTCTCACACCACACACACACACACACACACACACACACACACACACACACACACACACAACAAGTTCCTTTTACTCACCATCTGGGATGTTCCTGTTTATAATCAGTATACCAAAAAAACCCCAACAACGTCTGCCTTGATCCGCTGATTGTTGTCTCTCCACTCGTTATCAGACCACACCAGTCCCTCAGTCAGTCTGTAGGCTAGCCTAGCTCCAGCAGCCACCAGCACAACCAACCCTAGGGCCTAGCTACATACAGGCTGCTGCTCTCTTCCTGCCTGCCTTCGTTCAGCCCAGCTACAATCAACTTACTTGTTAGCCTAGCCTACGCTCAAACGTGGATTGCAACTTCCCACTTGAGCGTCCAGTTCCTGGCAAGTCTGGCAAGTTCAGCGGAAACCAACACTAGCTGGCTCTCAGGAATGACACAGACAGCTCCTAACACCACGGCCCTGAACTACTAGGCCTAGTCTATACTACATTAATTGTTCATGTACACACATGTACTGCTGCTGCGTCCCTGTACAACTTAGCACGATGACATGACACCAGGCTCTCTGAGGATCTCGTCATCACCACTGTACTGTGTAGGCCGACATGTAGGGCCTAGCCTATAGGCCTACATGTACATGTACTGTCGCTTGATGGCAGAGCTTGAACAACAAGTGGCCTTACCAACCACTTGACATCAGGAAGCCAGGAAGGAAGGAAGAGAGAGAGAGAGAGAGAGAGAGAGAGAGAGAGAGAGAGAGAGAGAGAGAGAGAGAGAGAGAGAGAGAGAGAGAGAGAGAGAGAGAGAGAGAGAGAGAGAGAGTAATTGCTAAGTAAATACTGTAACACATAACACATCCACTCATTTTATAATTATGCTGTGGACCACCTCATACACTGCTGCAATTGCAGAGTGTCCATGTCACAATGGGATCACATGGTTACAATGCACAGTATATCATAAAAAAATGATATTGCTTACAAAATGTAAAGAGAATTGGTGTGTCCAAAGGGAAAAGTGATGTTGTTCTCTGGGAAAGTCGTAAATTGACTTGCAAACTTGAACAACAACAACAAAAGTCTTTTCAATTTTAGCGTGATTCAGCTGAAACTTCAACCCCACATGTAGTGAACATTTTAACGACACCACCCCCACCTTCTCTCTCCATGTCTGGAGCTCTGGTAGTGACCATCTTGAGCCAGATAGCGACAAGAACACCGCTTAACGACACCAGTGACCACCCCCTTCTCTCTCCATGTCTAGCTAGAGCTCTTGTAGTGACCATCTTGAGCCACTTAGCAATGAACAACTTGTAAAAAAACAAACAAACAAAAACCCCACCCCAAACACCAAACATCCCCTCCCCCCCAATTATACCGATGTAAGAAATCAGTTGACTCTTTTCACTGACAATGTCACAATCTACTAACAGACCCGAGAGATACTGGACAGTGCATGAAAAACGTCAGATTCAACTTACTAAGAACAAGGCGAAGCTTGTGATGTAGGCCTACAGTGCATGTAGCACAAACAGCGAGGAAGGGAAGGGAATAAAAAGAAAAACAATCAACTCTGATGCCTTCTGCACTATCTCTATGACCCTCTGGCCTATCTTCCAAAGGCAAACTTCTTCCTTTACAAAAACAAAATTAAAAAAAAAAACAATACAAGAACAACAACGAGAACAACAATTAATATACTACAGTTATCATCTCACCACAGTGGAGCTTCGCCCTTATATAAATGTACAAGTAATTTTAAAACATATACAACACCACCACTAACAACAACAAAGACACCTAAATCAAACAAATGAAACCAACCACACACACACACACACACACACACACACACACACACACACACACACACACACACACACACACACAAACGCGCGCGCGCGTACACCTCACTGCATCAATGACATATCTGTTTTGTACAAAATTCTCAACAGGTCTTTGAAGAAGAGTCGCATTCTTTCCAACAAAAAGACAAAACAAAGCAAACAAACAAAAGAAAAAAAGAAAGAAAAGAGGAACGCTCATTTGATCTTTTTTCGGCACAAAGACAGTTTCATGTTTCGACTGAAAACTGCCTTCCCACTGCGCTGCTTCTCTGCCCCCTGCGCTCCTGTGTGCGTGCCGTTGTCGGGGAAAGCCCCCCGCTACATCAGTCACCAATGGCGGCACACCACCGCCATCGATTTTGGAGGCCAAGGCTGGCTGCAGGCCTGTCTAGTTAGTTCGTTAGTTCGTTAGGCTGCTTCAGTGATATCAGGCCTGTCTAGATAGTTCGTTATGGCGTGCTTCAGCTGATGTATCAGGCCTCGTGATTAGATTAGTTTTGTTAGGCTGCTTCAGTGATATCAGGCCTGTCGTAGCAGAATTCGAGTTCGTTAGGCTGCTCAGTGATATCAGGCCTGTCTAGTTAGTTCGTTAGGCTGCGTTTACGTAGCTGCTTCAGTGATATCAGGCCTGTCTAGTAGTTCGTTAGGCTGCTTCAGTGATATCAGGCCTGTCTAGTTTTAGTTCGTTAGGCTGCTTCAGTGATATCAGGCCTGTCTAGATAGTTCGTTAGGCTGCTTCAGTGATATCAGGCCTGTCTAGATAGTTCGTTAGGCTGCTTCAGTGATATCAGGCCTGTCTAGATAGTTCGTTAGGCTGCTTCAGTGATATCAGGCCTGTCTAGTTAGTTCGTTAGTTCGTTAGCTGCTTCAGTGATATCAGGCCTGTCTAGATAGTTTCGTTAGGCTGCTTCAGTGATATCAGGCCTGTCTAGATAGTTTGTTAGGCTGCTTCAGTGATATCAGGCCTGTCTAGATAGTTCGTTAGGCTGCTTCAGTGATATCAGGCCTGTCTAACTTAGTTCGTTAGGCTGCTTCAGTGATATCAGGCCTGTCTAGATAGTTTGTTAGGCTGCTTCAGTGATATCAGGCCTGTCTAGATAGTTTGTTAGACTGCTTCATGATATCAGACCCTGACCACCTCACCCATTTCACCAAACCTCGGCTGACACGAAGAGCATTACTTATCAGCATGTACACTGCTGAAACTATCTTCCTATACACAAACCCCAAACCCAAATGAAACCAACCCCAAACCAAAAGATGTGTTGTCTGGGATGTTACCGCTTAGGCAGAGAAAACACCAATACACGAAAGTTTGGGTAGGGTTTACTTTGACAGAAAGCTCTCCATCTCCAAACCTACAGATTAATGAGATCATCATCGATAAAGTACAACAGACTGTTCTGGATTTCTTCCTCTTCTGTTGAGTACTTCTTCTTCTTCTTCTTCTTCTTCTTCTTCTTCTTCTTCTTCTCCTTCTGTCAGTCTGTCTGACTGTCTGTCTGTCTGTCTGTCTGTCTCTGTCTGTGTGTGTGGTCTCTGGCAACAAACTCTAACTATAATAAACCGGCAGGAACTCGGGGAAAGGCCAGCTAACCTAATCCTGTCTTATGCCCTGGGGTGTGGAGGATCTAATAAGTTTGTAGTGTAAAACTCCTTCCTTTCTTCCCAAACACACAGAGGCACAGACACAAAGGCACACACAGACACAAAGATACACACAGACATGAAGCCACAGTCTCAGAGAGAGGAGAGAGAGAGAGAGAGAGAGAGAGAGAGAGAGAGAGAGAGAGAGAGAGAGAGAGAGAGAGAGACAGAGAGACAGAGAGACAGAGAGAAGAGAGAGAGAAAGAGAGAGAGAGAGAGAAGACTCCCTTAAAATTCTCTTCTCAAAACACTCGCATACATGTGTATAACAACGTGGTCTATTTGATACTTTTATGAAACTTTCCCAACCCTAACAACCCCCCCCCCCCTCCACACACACACGCACACACACACACGTACACACACACACACACACACACACACACACACACACACACACACACACACACACACATTTATTGTTTGCTAGGGATTTTCTGCTTTGTTTTTTGTTGGCTTTTTGTTTTGTTTTGTATTTGATTTTGCTATTGTTTGATTTTTTTCTTTTCTTTTCTTTAGATAGATGGCTTGATGGAAAAAAGCAGATTGCTGCTTACTCAATGTACCATCTGGAAATAAAAATTTGATTGATTGATTGATTGATTGACACACACACACGCGCACCTGTTTCCCCCTTCTTTCCTTGCCCAGTAGCTGGCAGGTCTTCATCATCCCCCGATGCTCACTGACATTTCCTTCAACCCACAGTCAAGGGGGAGAAATGTGGTCACGTTCATCAGGCAATAGTTCCCCGCCCCTGGTGTTGGGTTTGGGTGTTGCACTTAACAGACACCGGTCACTCACACTTCACACTGAGGGGTTTTCCTTTCAGCCATCTACGGCCACAGCTCCTATCAACAGGGGCCACAGCTCCTATCAACAGGGGCCAGAGAACCAAACCAAACCAAAAGAAACTGAAAGGTGACGTCAGAAAAGAAACATCCCGTTCCCCATCTGTAGGCCACATTAACAAGTCACGATACACGCAGCTTCTTCTCGCAGTTGAAAAGATTGGAAAAGTACATTGCTAACTCGCAGAAAATCATCCCCCCCTCCCCCCCGACTCCCCCCCCCCCCCAAACAAAACTGTGATTGAAAACCCCTTTAGCAACGGTATGAAGACAGCTTTTAGAATTTAAAACAGAATCCAAACAGCCCGAAAACTGGCGCGGTGGTGGGATTTGAACGGTCCACCAGCTGATGTGCCCTACTCCATTTCCCGGTGACATCCCTGTCAAGCGACCTTTCATGTCACATGATCAATGGCGCTTCTTGAATCACGAACGGTAACTACCTTCCCCATCAACCTTCTCCCCTTTCCGCCTTACATGATCATGTCCCCTTCCCAGGTGCGACCCTTTCAAAACGGTGATTAGCAGGGTGACTGGGGCCATGGTAAAGCTTGGAGTCGCTCTCATGTTTGCTGATTCCATTCTTGGGCACTGTGCATTTTTAGTGTCATCTCAAGACGTTGTTCTCGTCACCTTTATAACTAGTATTTATGACTATTTTCAAAGTTCGCATTTCCCCGATGTCCCAGTGATGATGATATTCTCCTTAACGTCACATGTAAACAGACAAGTTCCACCCCATTCTCCCGATTCTGCTCACTTTGGGCCCGCTGTGGTGCAGGACATGAATTACATTATCTTTAGTTCTATCAAGTGGGATGGATCTTAACAATGTGCACACACAGCTAGACTGCTTCAGCCAGCCTAGTTAAATAGTTAAAATACGATCTAAAGAGGCAGCGCTGCATCAAGTACAGCTGTACAGACAACGAACACTTCAAATGCATTTCACACGAAGCGGAGAGTCTACACTGCAAATCCTGTCTCCACAAAGTAAGTAAACGCTGAGCACTGCCCGCTGTTCAAACAGCACCAAGACCTGTCAGTGTCCACCTGCACACAGCTACCAACAGGGGGCACGGTGATAGAGCCTGGAGCCACTTCAAGCCTTGACAGAGACAGAATGAAAACTTTAACAGAGACAGAATGAAAACCTTATGAGAGACAGAATGAAAACTTTAACAGAGACAGAATGAAAACTACCAGAGACAGAATGAAAACTTTAACAGAGACAGAATGAAAACTACCAGAGACAGAATGAAAACTTTAACAGAGACAGAATGAAAACTACCAGAGACAGAATGAAAACTTTAACAGAGACAGAATGAAAACTTTAACAGAGACAGAATGAAAACTTTAACAGAGACAGAATGAAAACTTTAACAGAGACAGAATGAAAACTACCAGAGACAGAATGAAAACTTTAACAGACAGAATGAAAACTTTAACAGAGACAGAATGAAAACTTTAACAGAGACAGAATGAAAACTACCAAAGACAGAATGAAAACTTTAACAGACAGAATGAAAACTTTAACAGAGACAGAATGAAAACTTTAACAGAGACAGAATGAAAACTTTAACAGAGATAGAATGAAAACTTTAACAGAGACAGAATGAAAACTTTAACAGAGACAGAATGAAAACTACCAGAGACAGAATGAAAACTTTAACAGACAGAATGAAAACTTTAACAGACAGAATGAAAACTTTAACAGAGACAGAATGAAAACTTTAACAGAGACAGAATGAAAACTTTAACAGAGACAGATTGAAAACTTTAACAGAGACAGAATGAAAACCTGTCTGAAGGTTCCTACAGGTTTTTGACCTAGGGATTGGTTCAGCAACACAAAGACGGGTTGGAATCCTCATACTTTTTGTAGACCTATCTTAACCCACATCCAACTTCGACAATGGAGACATAGGTGGTACCCTATACTCTTACCCATACATGTACATTCACCCTCCTGTTTTAATTTCTTTGCGTATCAGCGATGTATTGACAGGGAAAAGTGGGAAGACAGACACTGAGACAGACAGGCAGACGATGAGAACGTAGCAGAATTAAGTAGGAAGACAGAAGACAGACAGACAGACAGACAGACAGACAGACAGACAGACAGACAGACAGACAGACAGGCAATGAGAACGTAGCAGCATTAAGTGGGAAGACAGACAGACAGACAGACAGACAGACAACAGACAGACAGACAGACAGACAGGCAATGAGAACGTAGCAGCATTAAGTGGGAAGACAGACAGACAACGACAGACGAGCAACAGACAGACAGACAGACAGACAGACAGACAGACAGACAGGCAATGAGAACGAAGCGCTCAGCATTCCAGACAGATCTAAATCCCACAGCTTTACCAAACAAAAGCTGTTGACAGCGATGTTGTTGTTGTTGCTGTTGTTGCGATTACATGTCCCAGTGGAGACTTCGGCTTTAGGGACTGAAGGCAGCGCCAAGCGTGCGTTACAGTGACAGAAAAACAGAGATCAGATTGGAGGTCGCTGCGTCGCTAAGCTTGCCTCCAGTGCCAGCTTAGTTCTAGGCCAGCAGCCAGGCTAGACATTGACACCGCCACACAGTCCATCCCTCACACCTCTAGTAGGCCTGTAGCTGTGGCTGCACCATAAATTGGGCTAGCACTGACAGTGACAGGCTGGTTCTAATGACAGCCGCCAGACCTGCAGCCCAGGCGAGGTGTCAGTTTTTCACAGCCTGTCACATCAGCAACATTGCCTGCTCTGCCCCCTTGGCCTTGCTTCAATGCTGGGACAGGTCATTGGAGTTCGCCACTTTTTTTCTTCAATAAGTCAATAACAGTAAACTCCATCCATCTGTGCTCAGATAAGCCCGCCAGCTCCTTTCCAAGCCCTGTCTTCTGTCTGTTCTGTCTGTTCTGTCTAGTCTGTCAATCTGTCTGTCTGTCTTCACAAAAGCAGGTTCATGCTGTAACTCCTGTCAACGTTATGGCTTTCTTCTTTTTTGTTTTTAAACATGCTTAAAAAAATTCAGGTTACTAATTAAACTAAAGGGAAAATTACACACGTGCGCACACGCACAAACAAACACACAGGCACGCACAGACACACAAACAGACAGAACACACACACACACACACGGATACACACACACAAACACACACACACACAAGTTTGACTTGACTTCACACACACGCACGCAGCACGCACGCAGCACGCACGCACGCACGCACGCACACACACACACACACACACACACACACACACACACACACACACACACACACACACACGACACCACACACGCCTTAAACAAAGAATAGGGAAAACCTTTTCCCAAATAATGTTCAACTGTCATTGCCTAACCACGCCACGCTCAGCATCTTTTCTAGAACCCAATCCAGCTCAAGGCGAACGAAAATGATGTGCCGTTTCTTTTTTCTTCTATCGGTGAATCAGCCATTTCAGTTGATAAAGCCGCGGATCCTTCCTTTTCCTGATGATGTCAGTTTACAAAACCTCCTTCTGTGTTTCGACATGTTGACACCCATTGTAATTTGTATCCTATTCTACTGTTGATGTGATCTACTTTCACTCCAGTCCCGGCAACATCGCCAGGGATCAACCCCCAGCTGCACTTTTCGCTGACTATGCGATGTGCTATACTACCTCTAGACCACTGCTACGAAGCTGCTACACACCTCCTGTGTGCCTTGGTGTTTAAAAACAGCATGTTTAAAATTTATATTCATAAAGTGTCCATGCAGGTGTCTTACCATAAACAACTGCTGCTAAGCTGCCACACACCTCTTTTGCGTGTCTTGCTGTTTAAAAACTACATTTTATATTCATACAGTTTCCCCTTTGGACTTTTACTACCTTTTGCCAACGATACTATTTAGCGCTGGACCAACTGGAACAGCAACAGCGAGGACATAGAAACAGGAAAAGGGCAAAC
>CM060316.1:116577329-116582611 GCA_030674155.1 Stramonita haemastoma
CACCCCGTCATCATCAACAACAATGGACACACACACACACACACACACACACACACACACACACACACACACACACACACACACGCACACGCACACGCACACACACACAGAGTTAACATCAGCGCTGACTCCACTCCCCCCAAATGTCCTTCGGATGAGACTATAAACCGAGGCCCCGTGTGCGAACGCACGCAGAACATCTTGCGCACACGTTAATTAAATACTTGTTCCGCTTTTCGTAAGAGTAGACCATCGTGTGCCGGTGGGAACAGATGACACGATTTACGGAAACTGCAGACACACGGGGACTGAATGTAAAAAAGCACATGAGTGTTTATTCCATTATCCTCGATATAAAAGAATACAATAAAAGAATACAATAAACAATAAAGAAAACACACACACACACACACACACACACACACACACACACACACACACACACACACACACACACACATCGGTGTGGATCGCATCGGTGGATCGGTGGTCTAGAGGTAAAGCGCCTGCCTAGAAAGCGAAAAGTCCGGGTCGGAGTGTGCGGTGGTGGTTCGAATCCCGTTTGGGCCAAAAACTTTTCCCCCATCTATTAGACAATGAGTGGTGTCTGGGCGCTAGTCTTTCGGATGAGACGATAAACCGAGGTCCCGTGTGTTACACATCACTATTTAGCGCATATAAAAGAACCCATGGCAACAAGGGAGTTGTCCCTGGCAAAATTATACTGTAGAAAAAAGCCACTCTGATAGGGAAACATACAGTTGCAGACAGGAAAACAAAAATGGGTGGCGCTGCACCTGAGGCGACGCGTTCTCCCCAGGGAGAGCAGCCCGAATTTCACGCAGAGAAATCTGATGTGACATAAAGTGGTATAAAATAAATAATAAATAAAATTTTCTCTCTCTCTCTCTCTCTCTCTCTCTCTCTCTCTCCTGACTCTCTCTCTCTCTCTCTCCTCTCTCTCTCTCTCTCTCTCTCTCTCTCATCTCTCTTCCTCTTCAAACAACACACACACGCGTACACTTGCAGCCCCCCCTCCCCTCAACTTCTTATCTCTCTTCCCATTTCACATCACTTAACTTCAGCTCCACCTGCTATGTGATCTTGCAGCTGTTGCCACCTCCCCCCCCCCCCCCCCCCCTATTTCTCTGCCCTCAGAATATCATGCTGGTCCCTGTACAGTGTACAGCAAACAGTGGCGGCCACTCCAACTGCTGCCGCCTGTTGTGTGTAACCTGTCGGCTGAAGAATTATTAAAAATAAAATAAAATAAAATAAATGGATGCGTGCGACAAACACAGGTGTTGGCTAATACTAAACAAAGCTCAATCAATGGCTCAGTCCTGCCAGCTGTTCATCACACATCCTCCTGTCCCCGCATATAGGCCTAGCTGGATATTAGCTGCACCTCCTTCCTCTCCCACCCCCTACTCCCCTCCCTCCCCCCTCTCTCTCCCATCTCTCCCCCCTCCTGTGTGTGTGTGACTTCCATCCTCACCTAGAGATACTACAAGTTACTGTGTACTGGGCTTACTGCCTGGGCGGGGGGGGGGGGGGGGGGGGGGGGGGGGTGCTGCTCTGTGTCTACTAGGGCCTATAGGGCTACAGCCTATCTTTCATATATATTATATTATACTAGGGCCTATAGCCTATCTAAATACATATTATATCTACACTAGGGCCTACAGCCTCTCTAATACATATTATATTAATATATTACTAATACCAGGGCCTATAGCCTATCTAGATAAATATTATATTATATCTATACTAGGGCCTATAGCCTATCTAGATAAATTATTATATCTATACTAGGGCCTATAGCCTATCTAGATATATAATTATATCATATCTACTATACCTATGGGCCTATAGCCTATCTAGATAAATATTAATATCTATACTAGGGCCTACAGCCCTATCTAGATATATATTATATCTATACTAGGGCCTATAGTCCTCTTCTTCTACTCACTCATTACTTATCTTCTGCTATCTCTCTCTCTCTCTCTCTCTCTCTCTCTCTCTCTCTCTCTCTTTATATATATATAATATATATATATCATATTATATTTATACTAGGGCCTACAACCTATCTAGATATAATATATAATTATCTATACTAGGGCCTACAGCCTATCTAGATATAATATATAATTATCTATACTAGGGCCTATAGCATATCTAGATATATATTATATCTATACTAGGGCCTACAACCTATCTAGATATGATATATAATAATCTATACTAGGGCCTATAGCCTATCTAGACATATAATTATCTATACTAGGGCCTAAAGCCTATCTAGACACAATATATAAATTATCTATACTAGGGCCTACAACCTATCTAGATATAATATATAATTATCTATACTAGGGCCTACAGCCTATCTAGATATAATATATAATTATCTATACTAGGGCCTATAGCCTATCTACACATAATATAAAATTATCTATACTAGGGCCTACAACCTATCTAGATATAATATAAAATTATCTATACTAGGGCCTACAAGCCTATCTAATATAATATATAATTATCTTTACTAGGGCCTACAGCCTATCTCGATATATAATATATAATTATCTATACTAGGGCCTATAGCCTATCTAAATATAATTTATAAGTTACCTATACTAGGGCTTATAGCCTATCCAGAGTAATTAATTATCTATACTAGGGCCTATAACCTATCCAGGTATAATTATCTATACTAGGGCTTATAGCCTATCCAGGTATAATTATCTATACTAGGGCCTATACCTATCCAGGTATAATTATCTATACTAGGGCCTATAGCCTATCCAGGTATAATTATCTATACTAGGGCCTATAGCCTATCCAGGTATAATTATCTATACTAGGGCCTATAGCCTATCCAGGTATAATTATCTATACTAGGGCCTATAGCCTATCCAGGTATAATTATCTATACTAGGCCTATCAGTATAATTATCTAGGCCCATAGCTTCCAGGTATAATTATCTATACTATTGCTGGCAGCTGCAGGGGCCACTTGTGTCCCCTGTCAAGTGATGGTTGCCTTTGCTGCACATACGCCGCCTTCTCTTCCTTGGGTGTAATCTCTTCATTGATAAGTAAATAAATACACTGATTAATTAATCAATACTTTGATATTGTATTCGTATGTACTCAATGTGTCATGTTTTTCACGGGGTTTGGTCTCTGTCTCTGTCTGTCTATCGGTCCTTAGTCCTTCGGATGAGACTATAAACCGAGGCCCCCGTGTGCGAACGCACGCAGAACATCTTGCGCACACGTTAAATCCTGTTCCGCTTTTCGTAAGAGTAGGCTATTGTGTGCGGTGGGAACATGACATTTACAAAACTGCATACATACAGGGACTGGATGTAAAAAAAAAAAGCACGTGCGTGCTTATTCCATTTTCTCGATATAAAAGAATAGATAAATAACAATAAATCTATCTGTCTCTGCTTGTCTGTCTGTCTGTCTGTCTGTCTGTCTGTGATTTCTTTCAGAGAAATTCAGTCTGATATGATTAATTCACATTTCTTTGGGATTTTTGCCACTACGGGGACATTGTCAACTTTTCCTACGCCAACTTTTGTGGCCCAAGGCCGAGTCGATGTACATTTAATTTTTGAATTTATAATTAACAAACTCTCTCTCCTTCTCTCCTCCTCCCCCCCCCCCTCTCTCTCTACCCCCCCCCCCCCCCTCTCTCCCCCCCCCCGTCTGTCTTTGTCTCTGTGTGTGTCTCTCTCTGTCTCTGTCTCTCTCCTGCTCTGTCTCTCTCTCTTCTCTCTTCTCTCTCCCCTCTCCCCCCCCCCCTCTGTCTCTGTCTCTCTCTGTAGGGGGGGGGGGGGGGGGGACGGATAGCCTAGTGGTCAGAACATTGCACTGGCAATTGGACGACCCGGATTCGAGTCCGGTCGAGGAGATTTTTATCCTGGAGTTAACATCAGTGCTGACTCCACTCTCCCCAAAAGTCCTTCGGATGAGACTTTAAACCGAGGCCCCATGTGCGAACGCACGCAGAACATCTTGCGCACACGTTAAATCCTGTTCCGCTTTTCGTAAGAGTAGGCCATCGTGTGCCGGTGGGAACAGATGACATTTACAAAATGCATACACACGGGAACTGGATGTAAAAAAGCACAAGAGTGCTTATTCCATTATCCTTGATATAAAAGAATATAAAAGAATAAATCTCTCTGTCTCTCTCTCTCCCTTCCCCTCCCCTCTGTCTGTCTGTCTGTCTGTCTCTCTCATTCACCACAACTGAGGATAGAAAAGAACTAACAATGGCGTAGACTGAAAACAACAACAAAACAAACAAAAACTAAAGAAACAAAACAAACAATCCACACAGGAAAAAGAGCTCTATGTAGGTTACAGAGGAATCCAAAATAAAGAAACAAAAAAAAGCACATATGGAAAATAGTTCTATGTAGGAGGTTACAAAAGAATCCAAGAAGGGCAGTCCAAAAGTCGATTTGAAAAAAGAACCTGATGTAATATGGACTTGGAAAAGGGCTTTCAAAACAATTCGTTTGGAGGAAGCTGGTTTCACTGGAACAAAGTAGACAGTGCAAAACAGGCTTTCCGGTGTTTTTAAAAACCATATATATTATATATATATATATATATATATATATATATATATATATATATATTATATATATATATATATATATATAATACACATTTATACATCATTCTAAACTCATATCGTCAGCAGCAGCATCGTAATAATACCGATAACAGCAAGGAGAATAACAACAGTCAAAAGAGGAAAAAGCAGACTTAAAAGAGAGACAACTACAAAAGACCCCACCCCAAGAAACAAACAAACAACAAAAACAAAAAACAAAAACACCACCAACAAAACCCCAAGCTCCACGAACAACAACAACAAACAAACAAACAAACAAACAAACGAACAGACAAAACCCAACATTCCAAGCCCGAACAAAACAAGCACCCCCTACCCCCTACACCAAGCAAAGAAAGCAAAAACAACAACGATAACAACACAACAACAACAAACGAACCTCAACAATCCCCAACAGCAACAAACAGCCACACCAAAGCAGTACAAAGTAAACAACAAGAACAGTCACAGCAGTAACAATAACAAGATAGACAAGAACAACACTACAACTGGCTGGTAATGATGATGATGATAATAATTTGATAAAAATAATAATGCTAAAGGTGGTAACACAACAGAATAATAATGATGTACGTTTATGGGATATGCGTTCACAGGGAGGAGTAATTAAGAATGA
>CM060316.1:116582711-116607711 GCA_030674155.1 Stramonita haemastoma
CCAACACTGGATGATACAAAACAAATGACAACTAAATGCAGATAAAACCGAAGCCATGCTTGTAGGCACCAAACACAAACTCTCCTCCATTCCAACAACTTCAATAGAATTCGGCAATACGTCAGTTCCGCTATCCACTTCTGTGAAGTATCTAGGAGTCGTTGTGGACAACACTCTCTCCATGCAAAAATTCATTACCCAAACCTGTCAGTCATGCTACTATCAACTACGGCGTATTAGCGCAATTCGAAAGTACCTGTCCACTGATGCAACATCCAAACTCGTCACTTCTCTTATTCTCTCACGTCTGGACTATTGCAATTCTCTTTTGGCTGGTCTGCCAGCATCATCCATCCACTCCCTTCAACGTATACAAAACTCTGCCGCTCGTCTTGTCCTCAGAAAGAAAAAATCTGAGCACATTACCCCTCTCTTGAAATCTCTCCATTGGCTGCCTGTACCACAGAGAGTAAACTACAAGATCAATACCCTCTGTTACAAATGTCTCCACAATACTGCACCCTCCTACCTCTGTGAATGTCTTCACTTGTACACACCTTCTCGCTCCCTCCGCTCGTCGGCAGATACTTTGTCCTTAAGAATACCCAGATTCAACCTATCTACCTTTGGCGCCGCTCTTTCTCTGTTTCTGGTCCATCGATCTGGAACGACCTTCCTCTCTCCCTCCGGCAAAAGCCTACTTATGACACTTTTAAATCCAACCTCAAGACACACTTATTCCAAACCTATGTTTTCTCCTTTCCGCTTCCATCTCTTACCTGTCCCTGCCTTCAACATCCACCTGCCAAAGTGCATAACGTTTGTAGGTGTGTGTGCCCGCGCGCGTGTTGCGTGCTTGCGTGCGTGCGTGTGAGTGTGTGTGTGTACATTCGAATTTGTTAAAACTGTAAATTGTTGTTAATTGTGTGTTGTGTTGGTCGAATGCAAGCGCTTTGATTTGTTTTTACAAGATATAGCGCTATACAAATTCCATGTATTATTATTATTATTACATGACATGAAGGCTGCTGAAAGAACATGCCTTCAACTTTTGCTGTGTCACTGACAACGCCAGTTCAAAAACCAGTCCACACGATGCCAGCCAGCCAGCCAGCCAGCAGCCAGAGAGAGAGAGAGAGAGAGAAAAGAGAGAGAGAGAGAGGAGAGAGAGAGAGAGAGAGAGAGAGAGGAGAGAGAGAAGAGCAGAGACAGAGACAGAAGACAGAGAGACAGAGACAGAGACAGAGACGAGAGACAGAGAGAGACAGATGAGAGACAGATCCGTTTCAATGAGAACGCTTGACGACAGCTTATCCGTTGACACTGTCAGCCAATGTGCTGTTGATGGCAGCCACATCAGCTCTTTTCCAGAACTCGGCTAACCTAGGAGCAGATCTTACAGCCTTAAAAGCGTTGCCTCGCCAAACCAAAGCCTGCTGTGTCTTGGTATTTGTCCCAGTGCTATCCAAGCTAAGCAACGCTCATTCCATTCCTATGAAAGGTCCTGCTTTCCTATGTAAACATTTTAATAATTTCTAAACATGCAGTTCTCTCTGAGCAAAGCCAACACATATGTGGATCGCAGTCTTGCAACAAGTTGGAATGCTCATTGGCATCAAGAACATCAATGAGGTCAGGTAGATTTATGGTTTTTACACTCGAAAAATTCTTTTGCATAAGAATTCATAAAACACACAACCAAGTTTTCTCTGCTACATTAGTTCGACAATGTTTACGCAAACAAAATATGAACTAAACTTCGTCTCCCAGAAATAGAAGCAATAGCATGATATTATAGAGTTGTTATCATCCCATGCTTTTGCATTACACACTGTGCTGTAGCAGTAACACCTTTACTTACATAATTGTTATCTCCCAGGCTTCCTGCAATGCATGAAATAGAATAAAAAATAAACAACACAAAGAAATATACACTGCTATTACAAAAACCAATAACTTATAGAATTGTTATCTCCCCTGCTTCTGGCATCGGATACACTGCTGTAACGCTGACACATTAACTCCCCTGAACAAGAGGAAAATCAGGAGCTCATCTTTCAGAGAGTGTCCCTGAAAGCGTTACTGCTAATTCTGCTAAAAGCGTCTGACGCAAAGTGAGAGTCAACAATTAGATTGTTGGGGAATTCCCCACAGACAGGGAAATGCCTGGAAAGGGAGCATAGGGCAGGGGGTATAAGAAGGAAGGTGGGGGTTAAATGGCGGACGTGATGCAGAAAAGTGTTGAGGTAGTCTCAGGAGACGGTCCTTTCACGTAGTAATAGAAGCCACGTCATTGTCCTGCTCACACAGGTAGGGTCTTGCCAAACATCATCAGACCCTCTGTCTCTGCTCCTCTATTCCTGACGGTTAATGCTGATTGATCTGGCTTCAGGTTATTGGGGAGAGGGAGGGGGGCAGGGGGTGAATCTTCTTCCTGACTTCAAAACCAAACAGCCTGCCTGATGACTGGTCATGAAAGGAAGTCATACCCCCCACCACCACCACCCTCCTGGTTCAGCTTTGTGTATACAATGTGCTAGCTCTGTCCCTCAGCAGTCTCTGGAGACACACACTGTCCCTAACCACCAGACCTGCTGCAGCTGAAGGAGAGAGCTCTCTCTCTCTCTCTCCTCTCTCTCTCTTCTCTCCTCTCTCTCTCTCTCTCTCTCTCTCTCTCTCTCTCTCTCCTCTCTCTCTCTCTCTCTCTCTCTCTCTCTCCCCCTCTCTGAAAGCAGAGCTGTAGGTGTGAGAAACGTGCAATGGCTGGAAAGGTGCCCCGTCCAAGCGTTTTCCATCACAAGGTGTGATGCTCTACGTCATTGATTTTATTCTATTTTTATTTTTTATTTTATTCTTTTATATCGAGGATAATGGTATAAGCACTCTTGTGATTTTTTACATCCAGTCCCCGTGTGTATGCAGTTTTGAAAATGTCATCTGTTCCCACCGGCACATGATGGCCTACTCTTACGAAAAGCGGAACAGGATTTAACGTGTGCGCAAGATGTTCTGCGTGCGTTCACACTCGGGGCCTCGGTTTATAGTCTTATCTGAAAGACTTTGATAACAACAGGAGACAGGCCTGTGATTTTCTCAGCCAGGCAGCAGTGGTTTTGCTGACGAAAAACGACAGGCATTCTTGCCCACACGTTTAAAACTGAACCATCAGGATCCAGATGAAGGTATCTTGTGCAGGAAATGAAAACTGATGCGGTACTGTGTGCAGCATAAAGGCCATGGATCTGGTGTACCAAACAACATTATTATTAGTCTGTCATTTTCTTCCCCTGTTATTGAAAGAGAATGGCTGTCAGTAAGTCAACACTTTATCTGAGTATTTGAAAGGCAGGAAGCTTTTGAATGTAGGATGATAGCCTTGTTTGAGAAAAAAATATTTCATGTCTTATTCAAAATTATTTCCTGTCCTTCTGTTTAGTATTACAAGTGCTCAATTTGTGTGTGTGTGTGTGTGTGAGTGTTGTGTGTGTGTGTGTGTGTGTGTGTGTGTGTGTGTGTGTGTGTGTGTGTGTGTGTGTGGTGGAGAGAAGAGGAGGATGAGAGAGAGAGATGAGAGAGAGATGAGAGAGAGAGAGAGAGGAGAGGAGAGAGAGAGAGAGAGAGAGAGAGAGAGAGAGAGAGAGAGAGAGAGAGAGAGAGAGAGAGAGAGAGAGAGAGAGAGAGAGAGAGAGAGAAGAGAGAGAGGAGAGAGTGCGTGCGTGGTGTGTATGTGTGTGTGTGTGTTTGTGTGTGTGTTACTTGGCATGTTTATCTAGAGGGATTTACTGACACAATTCAAAATTATTAAACACAAGAACGTCATTTTGGTGTCAACTAGAGAAGGCATTTCCAGAATACTGTTGTCTTTGATGCAAATGTTCACACTGCAAAAACAGCTCAAACAACACAAGAGCCTTCTGTTTCTCACTATGTGTTTCAATAGTATCCACAATTCTCTCTAAAATATTTCTGCTATTCTTTTTGTGACTTTTATAACGTGTCCTTAGAAAAGATTCTCTTTCAGCAAAAAACAACACATGCATGGATGGTGTTGTTTCAAGTTGCCATGCTTATTGATGGAAAAATATCAGCAACACTGGCAAGATTCTGCTCTCCTTTCTGGAAAAGCATCTTTCTGAAGCAACCATAAGACATACAACCAAGTCATCTTTGCTGTATCATTAGAGCAATGTAGAGGTTAAGGAATATTTGTTTTGTCAATACCTGACCTCTCTGAAGAAGAATAAGTCATTCATATGACAGTCATCTTTCTCACGCTTTTCCACTACACTGATCTGCTCGTTGTAGCACTGACACACAGACTACACCAAACAGGAAAATCAGGTGCTCGTCTTTCAAACAGTGTCCCTGAAGGGTTACTGTTAATTCTGCTAAAAGCGTCTGAGGCAAAGTGAGAATCAACAATTTGATTGTGCAGAAAACTCCCCACAGACAGTAACTCGCTCTGAAAGGGTGCATAGAGCACAGTGCATAGCAAAGGAGGGCGGGGTGTTCAGAATGACTGACGTGATGCAGGAAAGGGGTGAGGTAGTCTCTGGAGACGGTCCCTTCACGTGGTAATAGCAGTGGAGGCTATTGTCATGCTCACACAGGTCTGGTCTTGACAAACATCATCAGACCCTCTGTCTCTGCTCCTCTATTCATCACCCAATACTATTTGATGATCTGGCATCAGGACTCTTTTTTGGAGGGGGAGGGGCAAGGGAGGGGGGGGGGTTGATGGAGGGAGATGTGTTTTCTTTGCAGTTTGGAAGTCAGACTGAATGGTGGTTAGGCCAAAAGTGGAAATCCGAACCACGGACCCTCCTGTTTCAGCTTGATGTGCAGACCCTGCTCTGTCAGTCAGTAGTCTCTTGGGACACAAAATTCCCCTCACCACCATGTCTGCTGCATGCCAAAGCAAAGAAGCTGAGATATAACTATTTGAGGATGTGCCAGCCAAAAAGGCACCTCTGCTCAAGCAACTTCATATCCCTGAAGTCGGAATGTGGTTACCTTCATGGTGGGCAAAAACAAACAAAAAAATCAATGAAATAGTCACCTACCCAAAACCTCACCTGTGCAGAGCCTCCAAACTCTAGCCAAGGAAGAACAACAAAAACCTCCATCAAAACAGTTTTATCATGAAGTGTGACACACAACATCACTGATAAAAAGAAAAGATGCCAGTGTGATCTTCTCAGCCAGGAAACAGTAGCTCTGGTCACAGAAAACGAGGTCCATTCTTGCAGACACTTTTTTCATTTGAACCATCATGATTGTGGTCTGGGTCATCTGCAGAAAGCAGAACTGAAGCCCTCTGTTTGTCACTGCAGGACACAGAGGCCATGAAACTGGTGTATCAAACTAAGTAGAGAAAAGAAAGCAGAACAGCACAAAAGAAAGGCCTAAAACTCAATCCTTTTCATTCCTCAAACATGACATAGCTATTCATTGGGGTCTTAACTATGCAGGTAAGTGTATGTGTGTGTGTGCGCGCGCATGCCTGCGTGCGTGCGTGTGTGTGCATGCGTGCACGCATGTGTGTGTCTACATAAAATTGTGTGCATTTGCACGTGCTGGCATTTGCGCATGCCTCTTGTGCATACATTTGCATTGCCCAAAGAAAAGAAAGTTAAAAATAGCTTAAAACAGCTATCAAGTGAAAAAATCCAAAGGAGGTAAACAGGATGTCAGTGTAGAAAATGTCCGTCTTCTTCCCTCTGTCTTTGATATAGTCTTTGTTTCCTTTCATCGGTTTTCATGTCGGTACAAAGATATAGGACAAAGTGTATTTGTGCCGAAGGTTTTATGAGGAAGAGAAAGTGATGTGATTATTTGTCCTTAACAACACAGCTCTGTTAAATAAGTCTTGTTACTATGATTCAACTTTCCCCAGCATTGACAACAGTTTAAAGTATGGAGCATAACAGTTTGTACACAAAATACTCATGCCCAAGTTTTAACAGAAATGTATTGATTTTCGGAAAAGGGCAGACCTTATGTCTTTCAACCTCACACAGCCTCCACAAAATTCGGCTGCGGATCTCACAGAAAGAATCTGATACCAGGCAAAAATCAACAATTTGTTTGTGGCAGCAAATCTCTGCGGACAGGGAACATCCCCCCTCCCCAAGATAAACCAAGTGCTCCCTACAATCAGGTGTGGTATGGAGTGATGCAAGAAACCAACTGAAATGGCGGACACCCGCACAGGGCAGCGTGAGGTAGTCCGTGGAGACGGTCCTTCACATGAGTTATGAAAATGGCCTACTTCTGGTTGCCACACAGGTCATGCTTTTCCTCCCCTCATGTGTCTCTTGTGTCCTCACTGCCAGCCTTGTTGACTGTGCTGTGCTGTGGCTGCAGGTGCAACACCAACACCTTAGTACTGGGCACGAAGGGACGTGGTTACACAGGACTCTGGTGTCTGGCCATCAGGGGCAGAATGCAGGCATCATTTGTACAGGCACGTCTTGTAAGGACACTGTGTGTGTGAAACGTGGGAGGGGTTTTCTGCCTTCCATGTTATGTTGGGATGAATTTGCTGACATTCTTTGTCATAATGACATCATTCAAACTGATTCTGTTGAAAAGGTGTTGTGTCTGGTATTATTGATGGCAGTATGCATGTGCCAGGCTATATGATTTTTGTTTAGTTGGCATTTCAAATACTTGTTATAAAAAGTGTGTGTGTGTGTGTTTGTTTGTATTGTGTGTGTGTGTGTGTGTTGTGTGTGTGTGTGTGAGAGAGAGAGAGAGAGAGAGAGAGAGAGAGAGAGAGAGAGAGAGACGAGAGAGAAGAAGAAGACAGACAGACAGACAGACAGACAGACAGACAGCAGACAGACAGACAGACAGCAGACAGAACAGACAGAGAGACAGAGACAGAGACAGAGAACAGAGAAACAGAGACAGAAAAGAGAGAGAGAGGACAGAGAGAGAGAGAGAGGAGAGAGAGAGAGAGAGAGAGAGAGGAGAGAGAGAGAGAGAGAGAGAGAGATGGGAGAGGTGTGTGTGTGTGTGTGTGTGTGTGTGTGTGTGTGTGTGTGTGTGTGTGTGTGTGTGTGTGTGTGTGTTGTGTGTGTGTGTGTGTGTGTGTGCATGTGATTCTTTTATTTCGAGGATAATGGAATAAGCACTCCGTTGCTTTTCTAAAACAAGTCCCCGTGTGTATGCAGTTTTGTATATAAAAAAGTATCCATTCCGCCGGCACACAATGGCCTACTCTTCCGAAAAGCGGAACGAGTTTTAACATGTCCGCAAGAGTTCTGCGTGCGTTCGCACACGGGACCTCGGTTTAAAGTCTCATCTGAAAGACTTCTGGGGTGAGCGGAGTCAGCACTGGTGTTAACTCCTCAGGAACACTTCAATTGTACAAGATTCGAACCTGTGTCAGCAGATAACGAGCACAATGCACATCACTGTGGCTCTAACCACTAGGCAGTGCAGCGCAGTTTGGCTCAATGACAGACAGCAATAGATGCCCTGTCAGCATTGAAAGAGGACTTCCCCTAAAAGCATGTGATGCAAACACAAACAAGTCAACAGAAACATCGGCGGATCCCAGCAGACCTGACAAAACATGGAATTTATAGGTCACAGGCTGTTTGGTTATGGTAATGAGGCAGGTCAAAGAGCAACGTCAAATGCCGGCCATTAGTGCTGGGAAAGGGTCAACAGTCAGGGGAGACAATGCGTGTCTGTAGAGGCGCTGTGAGGCCATCAACAATCAATGTCGGCACAAAAATGATATCTCTCTCCTTCACTCTCTGTGAGGCCATCAACAATCAATGGCGGCACAAACTGATATCTCTGTGAGGCCATCAACAATCAATGTCGGCACAAAATGATATCTCTGTGAGGCCATCAACAATCAATGTCGGCACAAAAATGATATCTCTCTCCTTCACTCTCTGTGAGGCCATCAACAATCAATGGCGGCACAAATATCTCCCTCCTTCACTCTCTGTGAGGCCATCACAATCAATGGCGGCACAAAATGATATCTCTGTGACGCCATCAACAATCAATGGCGGCACAAATATCTCCCTCCTTCACTCTCTGTGAGGCCATCAACAATCAATGGCGGCACAAATATCTCCCTCCTTCACTTTCTGTGAGGCCATCAACAATCAATGGCGGCAAAAATATCTCTCTCCTTCACTCTCTGTGAGGCCATCAACAATCAATGGCGGCACAAATATCCCTCTTCATCTCTGTGACGCCATCAACAATCAATGCGGCACAAATATCTCTCTCCTTCACTCTCTGTGACCCCATCAACAATCAATGGCGGCACAAATGATATCTCTGTGAGGCCATCAACAATCAATGTCCACAAATTATCTCTGTGACACCATCAACAATCAATGGCGGCACAATATCTCCCTCCTTACTCTCTGTGAGGCATCAACATCAATGCGGCACAAATATCTCCCTCCTTCACTCTCTGTGAGGCCATCAACAATCAATGGCGGCACAAACTGATATCTCCCTCCTTCACTCTCTCTGGCGCAGCCTCTTGTTTCTGACCGCCAGCAAATCATCACTGATTCAACTGATCGTTGTTTCTGCTGACAGGGCCTTTGTCAGCACTGAGGCCAGTGGCTGGAGTCATCAGCATTGACTGTGGTGTCTACACACTGACCACAAACTGCTGCTATCCTCCCTCCACTCTCCACTGTGCTAAAGCCACTGTTTTTTTCTCTTAGCACTAGTAATCTCCTGTAAAAAAGGTAAAAGGTAAAAGTGTCCCATAACCTAGGTGGTCGTTGGGGAGCAAGGCATCAGAGACCTCAGCTTCTCTAGGGGCCAGCATAGTGAGGGCGGTGCCCATCTCTCCCTCGCTGCTTTACCTTCCCTGACCCTAAAGAGGGCAGGTAACCATTTACAGCTGGGTGAACTGGGGGACTGTACTGAAGCCAATGCACGCAGACAGTCACCCACCCAACTGATAACCACACTCAACGCTGCTTAAGTTGACTTGGGGAAAGCCAGCGCTCTGACTCTTAGCTATCCCGCCCCCAATCTCAATCTCCTGTATGGACTTTAAATTTCTGCATGATATTTGAACGCCCTGGGTTTGATAAATATGTACTTTTCTAACTTTTCAATACTGCAGGACTGCTGAACTTATTAGAAGGCTATTTCTGTATTTTCTGTTATTATCTGACTTCAGTTGCAGACAGAAGACTTTGAAGAGAACCTTGCTTAAGAAAGCAAATTGCTCACTTGAAGGAATCCCTGGTTTTATTTCAGAATCCCAAGATGAGAATTTACAGACTTTTGTAGTTGTTCTGTGTATAAAAGACTAGACACATGGAAATAAAGAATGCGTTCCGAGTTAGAAACAGAATGAAAATATGCTGGGAAAGTAAAACAGCAGGGACAAGCAAGGGAAGTGAAACATAAACAACATATCTATAAAAAGAGGAGTAGAAAAAGAGTGAATTAGTATAGCACGACCAGCATGACTAAAGTGCTAGTACAAAGCAAGCTACGACATCCCCCTCTCCCAAATACCAATGGCCATCAGTTTGGCAGAACCCCCGACCCAGCCTTAACCCAGCTCTAACCCAGCCCCTCTGTGGGTTGAAAAATTCACTGTCACAAGCAGACATCATCAGGACTAACACTGCTGTGTCCAGGCCGCTAAATGGGAAATATCCAATAAGGTGTATGAAGTCAACAGAGACTACTCTTTCTGTGGATGTACACCACAAATAATGGACTATGTGAAAATGTTTTCTCACTTCTTCAAGCCTAGGGGAATATCTTGCCACCTCACATAATGGTGACGTGAGTAATCAAATACTTCTACCTTCTCATGGGTTTGAGCGGACCACAGGGCGGAACATAACGACAGTGTATCATTGATAAAAGCATAGAGTAGTTCAACCAACAAAAAGAATTATGGAGACAGGGGTGGAGTTGAAAGCAGGACAGCAGATTAATGCTGTACAGACCCTCACTAATGCAGACTGCGCGATGTAGTTTCTGCTGTCAAAAAGCTGAAAGGAACCACTTAGAGGACTTTTTTTTGTACGTGGAAAGTGCCTGATATAGGCTGTGGACCTTTGATCTAAAAAAGCTGAATTTGGAGCGTAGACTTGTATCTGTTGGAAACAAAATCATTACAATGGTACAGTTGATGATAATGACAAGGACGAGGACGACAGCAGCGATGAGAACCAGTTAATCAAGAAGATATTCCCGTAAATTATGCTCCTTGTCTTTGTTTAATTGCCGCCCTCTTGAGAAATATATTTCATTGTCTCCAAATTATATCAAAACAAAATATAATAAATATGATAATGAAATCAGACCTGATAAGGTCAAATAATTAAAAACTGTGGTTTATCCTCCAAGAAATAGGTTGCTTTTCTTTATGAACAGGAAAAAGTGATATTTTGATACTATCTTTTGTCTTCTGTGTCTCTGGTTTATTTCCTAATATGTAAGGAAGGACGGTGGCAGGATGGTTAAGACGTTCACCTGCCAATATGTAAACCGTGAGTTTCTGGGTTCGTACACAGCCTCCTTTCTTCCCAGTTTGACAAAAAAATCGAACTGAACGTCAAAGTCATTCGGATGAGACTAGAAGCCGAGGCCCCGTGTGCGAATGCACGCAGAACATCTTGCGCACACGTTAAAATCCCGTTCCGCCTTTCGGAAGAGCAGGCCATCGTGTGCCGGTAGGAGCGGATGACAAAATAAAAAAAAACCCAGCATGCACACAGTTGTCGTGTTTAGACACCATCCCTGATGAAAAAAAAAAATAATGGGTAGGCGCTGCACTTGTGGCGACGCGCTCTCCTCGGGGAGAGCAGCCCGAATTTCACACAGAGAAATCTGCTGTGACAAAAAGTGGTATAAAATAAAATATAAAATAAAAGTAAATACTTAATAGTCTATTTTAAACTTTTGATAGAATCACTCACTTCTTTAATTATCAGTGTTTGATAAATTATGAACTTGGTGCATAAGATCGTTAATAGGGTTTCCTTCTCTCAACGGGCACAAAATGTTGCCCCACATCACATCACCCCACAGACAGACAGGCAGACAGACAGACAGACAGACTGAGAGACAGAATGACTGACAGACACAGAGATAGACTGACAGACAGACTGACTGACACACTGATGGACTGACTTAAAGACAGACAGACTGAAAGACAGACTGACAGACAAACTAGCAGACTTTCAGACAGACAGACAAAAAGACAGAAAAAAGCTGACTGACAGACTGCAGACAGACTGCCAGAACGACTGATAGACTAACAGACGGACTGACAGACAGATTGACAAGCATACATACATACATACAAACAGCCAGCCAGCCAGACAGACAGACAGCTAGCCAGCCAGCCAGACAAACAGACATGGCTGTTAATGGACACCAGCCATGGCAATCTGCAGGAGGTGTGAAGGATCCCTTTCTCTGATCTCTGAAATCCCTGAGGGGATTCATGCCACCCCACATTGACAGTTGTTGATCAGGTCAGGTTTCTCCACCTGTGTGGCTTGCCACCTTTGAACTGTTGCCTGTCACACAGCAGTGATACCTGACTGATGTCAGCGGCTGAGGCAGGGGCCTGACTTTTCTGGTGTGATTATTTGTTGGATTCCCAGTGGTGAGATAGAAAAGAGGGATGAAGCTGGAGACATGAGGTGAACATGGACACTGTTCAGTACAGTGTGGGAAATGTTCTGTGCGGGGAATAGGCAGGAAAAGTCTGACTTTGTTTTTATCAAAGATGGTAACCACCTGGTTGAATTTGGTTTATAGTGCATTGACACATTCAAACAAACCAGCAAATGAAACAATTTCTAACAAAAAGCAGCCTTCCCAAACCTACCTCTTTTCTCTTTTCACACACACACACACACACACACACACACACACACACACACACACACACACACACACACACACACACACACACACACACACACACACACACATACACACACACATATATATATATATATTATATATATATTATATATATATATATATATAGACATACATTCATACATACACACACATATATATATATATTATACATATATATTTATATATATATATTATATATATATATATATATATACAGAGGAGAGAGAGAGAGAGAGAGAGAGAGAGAGAGAGAGAGAGAGAGAGAGAGAGAGAGAGAGAGAGAGAGAGAGGAGAGAGAGAGAGAGAGAGAGAGAGAGAGAGAAATAATGTTCAGTTATAAGAAGTATGCTGAATCTATCTATCTATCTATCTATCTATCTATCTATCTATCTATCTATCTATCTATCTACTATCTATCTATCTATCTATCTATCTATCTATCTATCCCTTAGTCTGGCGACCGTAGGAGCACTCCTGAAGACTTGACAACCAGTTTCCTCCATTCCTCTCTCTGTTCTGCCTTTCTCAGGGTTTTGTTGAGTTCGAGCCTGTCCATTCACTGATGTTGTCCTCCCATCTCTTCCTTGGTCTGCCTCTTTTTCTTTCTCCCTGGAAGGTGCCTTGCAGTATTGTTTTTGCAAGTCCTTTCGATCTTGTGACATGCCCGTACCATTTAAGTTTACGCTTCTTTACGATTGATAAAAGATTTTCGTAGGGACCAATGTTTTGCTGGATTCTGTTACGCACTTCTTCGTTGCTTATGTAGTCTCTGTAGGAGATGCCACGGAGTCTCCGGAAGCATCTCATCTCTACCGCCTGTACTCTTCTCTCCAAATCAACAGTCAGGGTCCACGATTCACAGGCATATAGGAATATGGATATGACAAGGGAGCGCATTAGTCTGATCTTGGAGTTGAGTGAGATACTTTTTATCTTCCGGATGGTGTTCAGTTCTGACAGTGCTGTTATTGTCTGTGCAATCCTGCATACCAAATCTGGCTTGGACCCCTCGTCTTATACAACGGCTCCTATGTACTTGAAGTTTTGAACCGTTTCCAGCTTCTGGTCATTGACCCTGATATCAGAGCTGATGCCCTTGGCGTGATTGGTCATCAGTTTGGTGTTCTGTGCACTGAGTGCAGAGTGCAGTGCAGAGAAGTATGCTGAACACAAACAACAAAACGCCCCTGGCCCTCAGCGGTTAGCAGCTACACGCCATTACGGTAGTTCGTACTCTGCTAATTTCGTCCTTCCCTTACACAAAAACTTCATTTTTAACAGAGCAAGAATATATCGATATTCATTTTAAAGTTTGTCCCCCCTCCAATATCCTCCCACCTTCAAAACTAAGAAATAATCATCTACACCAGAACTTCTACCATGTCCCTTCTGTCTGTCTGTCTATCTGTCTGTCTGTCTGTCCGTCAGTCTGTCCGTCCGCCGGTCCGTTCATCCGTCCGTCTGTCTGTGTGTCTGTCTGTCTGTCGTCTGTCGTCGTCTGTCTGTCTGTTCTGTCCGTCCGTCCGTTCCCCCCCCCCTCTCTCTCTCCAGAAAAAAATCTGCTACCTATTTGTAAGTGTGAGGAAAGTAGGCTAACAGTCACTGACATCATGTAGCATCTGTCCTGTTGATGCAGACACTTCAGCTAAACCTGGTCAGGTAATGACAGAAAGTATGGCCAATCCACAACCAAACCTTACAGGCACTTACAAGCTGGTCAATATTATTACACTATTTTGCCATCAGGAAAAAAAGTTTGTACCGTAATGTTTTTTTCACAGTTGAAAAAAAGATGCATACTAAGCCCTTTTCCGAGGCTTGAGAGGGTCGTTAGGGAAGCTGAGGGGCAGGAAGCACTCTGAAAGTGAAGAGGATTGCCTCATTTGCACAACACTTTTTTTTATTTCACTCTTTTCATAATGTTTTTATATGATTTCACCATCCTTTCGTCTTGAATGCAAGTCAATTTGTGTGTGTGTGTGTGTGTGTGTGTGTGTGTGTGTGTGTGTGTGTGTGTGTGTGTGTGTGTGTGTGTGTTTATGGGTGTGGGTGTGGGTGTGTGTGTGCGTGCGTGCGTGCGTGCGTGCGTGCGTGTGGTGTGTGTGTGGAGAGAGAGAGAGAGAGAGAGAGAGAGAGAGAGAGAGAGAGAGAGAGAGAGAGAGAGAGAGAGAGAGAGAGAGAGAGAAGAGAGAGAGAGAGAAATGTAGGAAATTCAATATAATACAATTCAATAACCACAGTACATCACACTACTATTATAGTGTCACAGCAAGGTAAAAGGAGTATCTTTTTATTTTTTATTTTTTACACATTTTCTCTCAGCAATAGAATCAGTAGAATACAGCAGCTCTATCACTCCTCCTGCTTTCTGTGCAACACTGGGGCGCTAGCCGTAGTGCTGACACATTAACTGGCGCACGCAGGAGGAAAATCAGGTGCTCATCTTTCAGACAGTGTCCCCAAAGCATTTCTGCTAATTCTGCTAAAAGCGTCTGCCGCGAAGCGAGAATCAACAATTAGATTGTTGGGGAAATCCCCACAGGGAAAATACATGGACAGGGCGCACTTTGCATAGTGTGTGAGAGCGGGGCGGGGGCTGAAGTGGCGGCCATGGTGCAGGGAGTGTGGAGGTAGTCTCTGGAGACGGTCCTGGGGCAGGCTGCAGAAGCCAGGGTAGTGTCAGGCTCTCACAGGTCTGGGCTTTTCACACATCACAACTTTGCCCCCCTCTACTCCCTA
This sequence comes from Stramonita haemastoma, assembly GCA_030674155.1. NCBI lineage: Eukaryota > Metazoa > Mollusca > Gastropoda > Neogastropoda > Muricidae > Stramonita > Stramonita haemastoma. The sequence continues at coordinate 116,597,349 of CM060316.1, forward strand.
ACACCACAGCAGCTATTGTTAACGTTGCCTCAGAATGTGGGTTTTTTTGCAGGTGTGTGTGTGTGTGTGTGTGTGTGTGGTGTGTGTGTGTGTGTGTGTGTGTGTGTGTGCGTGCGCGAGTGTGCGTGTGTGTTGGTGGGTGTGCGTGAGTGTGGGTGGGTGGTTGTAAGGAGTGGGGGCTTTCTTTGGCAGTGGCACAGTCGTCAACCTTAGTGTGTTAGCTTTTTGCATGAACTAGCCTCTATCAGCCAGTAGTCTCCAGAGACACAGCTGCAGTGATGACCCTTGCTGCTTCTTGCTGAGGTAAAGAAAGGTTTGTGCTGTGCTGAGGTGAAGTTGTGGAAGTGTTCTTCTGAAGTGGCAGCTTTGTACAGACAGGGTTGCTTGTCTCCAGGTCTATCACGAGGCGTGATGTGTTGAACTAGTGATGACAACAAAGCATGCGGGTGTCATTTTCTTAGCAGTCAGCATCAGGTTTGCCACAGAAAAGGAGGCAGCCTGGGTGACACATGGTGAACTGAATGGTTTCAAAGGTAATGGATTCACACTTGCATTTTCTGCAGAAATTTGACACTGACATCCTTGATGTTTACAGTTGCACAGAGTATGATTGCTTGGTGTGGAAGAAAAATCTATAGGACAATTTTTACAGTAGCACAGGGTATGATTGCTCATGATGTGTGGAGGAAAAATCTATAGCAAAACAGGCAACATGAAAACATCTGCTTTCACATCATAAATCATCTCTTTGCCTCTTTCTTGCCTTTATTTTTAATATTTGTTGCATTCATTGATAGTTATCTAAGATTTCGAGTGCGTTGCGTGCGTGCGTGCGTGCGTGCGGGCCTGCTTATGTATGTTGTCTCCGACAAAGAAGGACAAAAATGCATAAAATAGCCCGCTAAGAAACGTGATGAGATAAGAGTGATGACTGACTGAGGATAAAGGTGTGTGTTGCACATGGCCAGCATTACTTGATGCTGAATCCTTGTTTCGTTTTGTCAGAATGCAGAGAGGTAACTACCACTGTATATGTACTCATTCAGATTTTACAAACTAGTCGTCATCACTGGCAGTGTATTTGTCCTTAAAAACAGGTGAGCTATTACGCAAAAATATCGTGGATTTTGCTGTGCACAATGTAGCAAAAACTAGACATTTAGAAAGTATTGCACAGCTTGTTTTGTGCTGAATATTTACATCAAAACTTCTCCTAAAATGCATTAAATTGATAACCAGCTGAGGGTCAACATTGCCCTGTATAACAGCTCATATCCTCATATAGAACAAATACATCACATGCATTACGTACCACATTCTGTGTAAAATATTACAGTTTGTCAATGTGTTTTATACACCCTTTAATAAGAAAAAAATATACAAAATGATTTTGAGTATGAATAAACAAACAAATATATGCAATAGTTTTGTTTACCTTCACTTCTACTAACCATTTAGTGTCAAAACATCTAAAGCACAACCAAAGCAGAAGGACAAAAATGAACGGACAATGGAAAGCAGTCTAGAGTCAACAATTCTTTGCCTCAGACTGCCTGTCAAAAACAGAACCACTTATTTCCTTGAAAACATATGTCCAAAAAACGTGAGGCAACGTATTCATCTACGTGGAAATTCCGTTAAATCAGAGAACAGTTTGCTATGAAAGTGCACAGGGTATGAAGTGTGGAATGAGCGGAGGTGGAAAGAAGAGTAGGAAATGGCGGACACCCAGTCAGGCAAACAAGAAGGTAGTCCATGGAGACGGTCCTTAACACGAGTTAGAAACATAGTGTTGTTTTCCTGCTCACAGGTCATTGACTTTCCTCTACACATTCGTCCTTCATCTGCTGATTGCCAGTGACTGGCTGACTGTGCCTTGTTTTGCAGTCAGGAATCAAACAAGTGGCGCCATCATAATGGACACCACTGGACGTCATCACAATCCACTCTGTCTGAATATCGTGTCCAGAATGCATTACTTCATCTCTGGAGACATTGCTGTGTATGGGACACTATTTGTGTGGAGTGTGTTCAGTGTTTTGCTTCCTGTCAGACAGAGACCCGGGCATATTGACAGACATTATAGGCTGAAATGACATCTATTCAAACAATTTCCCCATTTAGTCAAAAAGGTGATGCGCCTTGTATTTCTGATAATGCTTTAGAGACAGGTATTTTTGTTTGTTTGTTTTCATTCTCTTGCTGACTGCAGTTTTCAAACAGGCGATATAGAATGTCGATATTTACCCAGAATTTGGAAGTGTCAAAACACACACACACACACAAGCATGTGCGCACACACACGCACACATACACACACACACACACACATTATATCAGTAATAATAATGATATTTATCATATTATTATCATTACTATCATCATCATGATCATCATCATGATCATGATCTCTCCTCCTCTTTAAAATAAAGCAACTAAAGAACATTCAACATATGTGTAAAGGACGGTGGAAGGCGTGGCAGAATGTAAGACTTCGCACTGCCATATGTAAATCGTGAGTTCTGGTTCGAACCAGCCTCGCCCTTTCTTCCAGTTTGACGAAAAATCGAACTGAATGTCAAAGTCATTCGGATGAACTCGAAACCGAGCCCGTGTGCGAATGCACGCAGAACATCTTGCGCACACGTTAAAACCCCGTTCCACCTTTCGGAGGTAGGCATCGTGTGCGGTAGGAGCGGATGACAAATTATAACAAACCAGCATGCACACAGGTGTCGTGTTTAGACACCATCCTGAGGAAAATCGGGGAGTTGGAGTTGGGGATCTTTGCGCTGTGCAGCATGATCTGTGCTTGTAGTCAAATGCAAGCGCTTGATTGTCTTTACAAGAGATAGCGCTATACAAATCCATGTATTAAAGGTAGGCTCAAAGAGATGTTCTTTAGGCTATAATGCTTCTGCAAGCCCTGAACATCCATGGGGGTCATCACTCAGTGACTTATCAATGATCTTCCACCCAAACACGCTCTGATATTACACCAACAAACCAGTTGGGTGTTTTTAACAGGCCTCACTGTAAAAAGGAGGCAGTGATATCTATATCTGCCTCTTTCAAACACTGGCCCTGAAAAAAAACCTTCCCTGATTCCTAGAAGAGCGTGTGATGCCAATCCAAAACCAACATAAATTTAGCCGTGACCAATTCCACAGACCTGAACAAAATGATAGAAAACCTCACAGGATGTGTGGTTATGGTAATGAAGGTGGTCATAGAATTGTGTCACATGTCGGCCATAAGCATAGGGAGCGGTAAACAGCCAGTGGAGACAATTCATGCAGCGGCACCTGGATGGTAGGACATAATTATACCTCTCTGCCTCTCCCTACAGACAAAACATATCTCTGCCTCTCCCTGATTCATGCAGTGACACTGGATGGTAGGACATAACTATACCTCTCTGCCTCTCCCTACAGACAAAACATATCTCTGCCTCTCCCTGATTCATGCAGTGACACTGTATAGCAGACAGCCACCTCTATGTGGTGACACTGTATAGCAGACAGATACCTCTCTGCCTCTCCCTGATTCATGCAGTGACACTGTATAGCAGACAGCCACCTCTATGTGGTGACACTGTATAGCAGACAGATACCTCTCTGCCTCTCCCTGATTCATGCAGTGACACTGTACAGCAGACAGATACCTCTCTGCAGTGACACTGTACAGCAGACAGATACCTCTCTGCAGTGACACTGTACAGCAGACAGATACCTCTCTGCAGTGACACTGTACAGCAGACAGATGCCTCTCTGCAGTGACACTGTACAGCAGACAGATGCCTCTCTGCAGTGACACTGTACAGCAGACAGATACCTCTCTGCCTCTCCCTGCTGGGCAGCCCCTGTTTCAGACTGCCAGCAGCTCTGACTGATTCAGTTTGGTTTTCTTTTTTCTGACAACAGACCTTTAGCAGAGCTTTGCTCACCAGCCCAACACACTGCCTCTGGTGTCCAGACACTGCCTCTGGTGTCAACACATTGCCTCTGGTGTCCAGACACTGCACAGAGTGTGTGTGGTGACATCTCTCACCATCCCGCAAACCCCCCTGTTTCTGGGGGCCGTAGAAATGCCATGTATGGACTGGGAAGTTCTGCAATATTCATGAACAGTCATTGGTGTTTTTGTGCTTTCCCAAAGGTCCAGCGTTGCCTCGCTGCTGAAAACATCAGTTAGCCAGAGAGATGGGTTTTTTTGTTTGTTTGTTATGTCTAATCTTTTGACTTCTGTTATAGAGCATTTATCATTTATTTATTTTATTTTACTCTTTTATATTGACGATAATGGAATAAGCACTCGTGTGCTTTTCTACATCCAGTCCCCGTGTGTATGCAGCTTTGTAAATCTTGTCATCTGTTCCCACCGGCACTCAATGGCCTATTCTTACGAAAAGCGGAGCAGGATCTAACGTGTGCACAAGCTGTTTTGTGAGCATGAACTGACAAATTAATTCTCGTGAGTATAAGATTGTTTTTAGGAGGCTTACTGCTCATTCTGATAACATGTCATAGGAGAGAATCATGTTTTTGTTTTATTGCCGTCTCCCAGATTGAAATAAATAAACTATTGTACTGGTGTCTGTAGAGTAGGATGAATGAGAAATGTGTCATACATTGGAGTCATGAAACAGAATGAAACCTGCAGTCATTGTAAACAATGGTCATTAGCAAGAGAAATGGAGTCCAGAAAGTTGCTTTCCTCAGTACATGGTGACCAGCACTATCAAAGTGTGAATACAAACCCCACTACCACGTCCCACCTATGCAGAAGACCAGTGACCGTTCATCTCGTATATTTCCCCTCCCCTGTTCCCTTTCTAGGGCAGAGATGACCGTTATCACTGACAGACATCATCAGCACTGCTTGTTGTGTCCAGGGCGACAGATAAAACACACAACTCTCTGCTCTGCCCCAGGGACTGCACAGGAAATGGGCTGTGTGAAAACAGTTTTGTCACCTTGAGAAGCTCTGGGGGATTTGTTTGACACTGCGAATGCAGTTAGGCTACTGTCCTAGTCCACTGATATAGTTATGTAGCTTTTATGTTATGAGCTTGATTGCACCCCTTTCTTCCAGTAGTGCACTGATGTGGTTATGTAGCTGCACTTTGGGGAACTACAGGGCATCTCTGATGAGCATAGAGAAATATCTTACCTGACGAAAGTCACTCATGAAAACAAGAATAGACTATAAGACAGATGTCCCTGGCAAAATTTTCTAGAAAAAGGCATTCTAATAGGAAAACAAATACAGTTGCAGACAGGAAAAAAAAACGGGTGGCGCTGCTCTTGTGGCAATGCACTCTCCCCGGAGAGAGCAGCCCGAATTTCACATAGGGAAATCTGCCCTGACTTAAAGGGGTATAAATAAATAAACGAAAGAATAGATGAATAGATATGACAAATGAGTAAAATGAATAGATAAATGGATAAATAATGAATAAATAAATAAATAAATAAATAAATAAATAAATACATAAAATAAGAACATTTGTAGTGCACATGATTCACGGAACTATAATCAAGATGGATGAAAAAGACAACTATGTCGATGATAGCGATGACGATGATGACAACATCGATGATTAGGGGGATAACAATGATGGTGATGATGACAGTGGTACAGAACAAGTCTCCTGTCTCTATTGCCCAGGAGTAAACAAAGAGATGTTGGTCTTTTCTCATCGTCAGTTGGCCACTCTTGTTTCTGGTGAAGCTTTCTAAGATCGGCACAGACTTCAAAAAAGAAAAGGACACGTGTGCATATTTCCTTCTGAACTCTCTTTCCAACGAAGAGCAAAGCCTCAATACTGTACCCTTGACCACTGTGTCTGATTAAGATAGATAGATATTGTACCCTTGACCACTGTGTCTGATTAAGATAGATAGATATTGTACCCTTGACCACTGTGTCTGATTAAGATAGATAGCCTTGTCCTTGACAACAACAGGGTATGTGTGATTACTACAAATTATTGGCATAAAAAAACATTTTTGGGGTGTGCTTTGAGCTTAGTATCATCGACTACTAATTTTATAATATTCCACTTATTTGTGTTTCTTTGGGATAATTAAATTTATTTGTGATACAGAAATCAAATTTCCCCTCAAGCAAATTTAATTCTCTAATGTTTTTATTCGTCCACTTATGACCAGTATCAAAAGAGTTATCATTCATTGTTGCTTTAATACAAGGCACACTCATAATATCAAGACATCAGATGACCACAATGATTTGATATTAGTGCTTTAAAAGCAAGACAATAATTGTAAGGCACGAAAACATTGCATGGATTTACATATCTATCTTATAAAAAATCCCTTCAATGAAGAAACACCACCAATTCATTTTTAGGAGACAAAGGCAGACTTTTGATTCCAAGGATCTCCATACATACCTGTCGGTTAAAGACGCTTGAATGGCCAAGATGGGCTACTGTGACCGGCGGTCATCTTGCCTTTGTCACATGATGACCAGGGGGCAGCAGGGCTGTGGTCAGTAGAAGCGTCATCACCGCCACTGTTGTGGCCTTCCGGTCAACGTGCACAGAATGTTGATCCACCACTCACCACCCCACAGACAGACAGACAGACAGACTGGCAGACAGACAGACAGACTTACTGACTGACAGACAGACAGACAGACAGATAGACAGACAGACAGGCAGACACGATGTTAATGGACACCCGCGATGGCTCTCTGCAGGAGGTGTGAATGGTTCTTTCCTCTGATCTCTAGTCCTTTGAAGAATTTCACACCACGAGAAGCTGGAGTGGTTTTTCAGATCAGGTCCTGATTCTGCATGTGCACAGCTTGGAGACTTGGGGTGTTTTATCTGACAGATCACTGGACCCTGCCTGAGGACAGCACCAGAGACATGAGTCACTCTCCTTGATTTGACCATTCATTTGTTTGACCTATGAGTTGTGGAATGTGGAGGCAGACCATCTATGCGATACTGGAACGCTAAACATTCAGGAAACAATCAGCACTACTTAGCTGCTTTCATTCATCTGGAGAACAATCACCACTATTTGGCTGTTGTCTACAAGATTGGAAGAACAATTTGATTTGTCTTGCTTAACTGGATGGTGTTATAAATTAATCAACACCCCCAATACACACACACACACACACACACACACACACACACACACACACACACACACACACACACACACGCGTGTAAAATCTTTATTGCTTAGAAGTATTCATGGAAGCAGTATGCAACAAACTACTGCCCACTTCCTTCTCCTTCATCATTCTGCTCCCCACCCCCTTCCCCTCCCAGCCCTCCCCTCCTGCTCTTTCTATAAAGTCCTATGTAAAAAAAAAAAGAAAAAAAAGGGGGGGGGGGGGGGGGGGGGGGGGGGGGGGGGGCTGAAAAAAGAAGGGTTTTTGAGTGTCCGGGTTTGAAAGCAGATATGACAGTCACGTGGTGATGGATGAGCATGGTGACCTCAACTGTCACTCTCTAGGCTTGTTTTGGTTTTTATGCATGATTAGTATTGTTATGGGGGTGTTACGTCTTTATTCTTGTTGTTGTAGTGACTATTTATAGTTTAAGTGGCGGAATGTGTGTGTGTGTGTGTGTGTGTGTGTGTTGTGTGTGTGTGCGCGCGCGCGCGCGCGTGCGTGCGTGCGTGCGTGTGTACATATGTGTGTGTGTACATGTGTGTGGTGTGTGTGTTGTGTGTGTGTGAGTGTGTGTGTGTATGTGTGCACGCGTGCGTGCGGGGGACAGCCAGCAATCAGAAAAGCAAAGTACAAATACCCCCCTCCCTCCCTCAAGTCTTCCATGACATTATCATTTATGGAAAATCCTTTTGTTGAAAAACCATCCTTGAAAACGTTGATACAAGGTTTTGTTTGTATTGTTTTGCATTGTATTGTACCAAATTATACTACTACAGCACAAGTCACAAATACGACAACAACAACAGCAGCGACAGCAACAACAGCGACAACCTCAAAACAGGAATAACCCAGCTTTTTTCTGGGAAACATATGTAGACTGTCAGAAACAAAGCTGTCTATATTTTCTCTACCAGTCATTGTCTCCCTTTCATCTCCCCCACCTCCCATCATCCCATAATACAAACGTCAAAACATTTCCTGTGTTCAGAATTTTCCCCTACAAAAATAAAGTAAAAAAAGAAAAGAAAACAAAAGAAACTAATAGAAAGGGAACTGTATGTTCATACCTCTTGAGGTCAGCTAGGATGTGACGTCATCCACAATATTTACCATCACCCCTTCCCTCTCCACAGGAAAGTTGAACTGGCTGAGGTGAAACTGCGGAGTTAAGGCATGTTATGTTTTCAGGGAAGGTAAAAAGTGTATGTATTTTTCAAGTATATCCATGTGAGTTTGCCAGTGACGTCACACCTAACTCTACTGGGGGAGGGGGTTGTCGAACATGCACCACAAAAGCCAGGCTGTTTGTGTGCCTGGGGTCTTAAAACTCCCACTGTTGTGGTTATATATGAAGGCAGTTATGACGTTTGAGGGCGTCTATGTTTTTCGTCTATTTCTATATGTTACAAACGTGTTTCTATTTCTGACGCTATTTTGGTTGTTTATATCTGTGACGAAACACACACACACACTCTCTCTCTCTCTCTCTCTCTCTCTCTCTCTCTCTCTCTCTCTGTGCTGTGTGTGTGTGTGTGTGTGTGTGTGTGTGTGTGTGTGTGTGTGTGTGTGTGTGTGGTGCGTACCTACGTGTTTTTTTGTAGCAAAAGGTGTCACAAGTAAAACCCAAATACACCTAGAAAATCAAGTCTTCCCTGATGTTAGTATTCTCAAAGCATCCCTCTGTTCGGCTAACAGTAGAATTTAAAAAAATAATTTACACATGATATACTAGCACATAGCAACTTTCACAGGAAGCCTATAGGGAAGAAGTCTGATTAGGTAAAAAAAAAAATCCCTCAGTTTTTGTATATACCCCTCTGTTTATTGTAGGCAGTTAAAAGTAAGGCCTCTACCCCTCTGTTTATTGTAGGCAGTTAAAAGTAAGGCCTCTTACCCCTCTGTTTATTGTAGGCAGTTAAAAGTAAGGCCTCTCCCCTCTGTTTATTGTAGGCAGTTAAAAGTAAGGCCTCTCCCTTGTTATGTAGCAGTAAGTAGGCCTCACCCTTGTTTATTGTAGGCAGTTAAAAGTAAGGCCTCTACCCCTCTGTTTATTGTAGGCAGTTAAAAGTAAGGTCTCTATCCCTCTGTTTATTGTAGGCAGTTAAAAGTAAGGCCTCTTCCCCTCTGTTTATTGTAGGCAGTTAAAAGTAAGGCCTCTAATTGGCATTCTCTTTATTTATTTATTTATTTATTCTTTTATATCGAGGATAATGGAATAAGCTTTCATATGCTTTTTTACATCCAATCCCCGTGTGTATGCAGTTTTGTAAATGTCATCATGTTCCCACCCGCACACGATGGCACACGATGGCCTACTCTTAAGAAAAACGGAACAGGATTTAACATGTGTGCAAAATGTTCTGCGTGCGTTCGCACACGGGGCCTCGGTTTATAGTCTCAACCGAAAGACTTTTAGGGAGAGTGGAGTCAGCACTGATGTTAACTCCAGAGGAAAAACCCCTCGACCAAAAATCAAACCCAGGTCGTCAAATTGCCAGCGCAATGTTCTGACCACTAGGCTATCCTGTCCCCATTGGTCAGGGGACTAGCCTAGCTGCAGAATTGCTGACCTCTCTGTATAGGGTGTTTGATCTGAGGCCTCACGCTGTTGAGGATGTATGGGCATTGCAGCTGGTCAATGGTTTGGGTGGTGGTGTGTAGTGGAGGGAGTGTGTAGTGCGTAGTATATTATATATATATATATATATATAATATATATATATATATATATATATATATATATATATATATATATATATAATATATATATATATATGTGTGTGTGTGTGTGTGTGTGTGTGTGTGTGTGTGTGTGTGTGTGTGTGTGTGTACGTTCGTTTGTGTGTATAACACCTTTTTAGAAATGATTTGTACTTTGACTGTCAGTGACATAAACACACGGAGCGAGACATGTCACACCATGCCCCACACTTGCACACACACGACATGCGCGCGCAAGCACGCACACACACACCACACACCACACACACACACACACACCACACGCACACGCACACAGTGAGACAGGGAGAGACAGAGAGACAGTCCTCATCAACTGTTCTCCCAAAGGCCCCAGACTGCCAGACCTGATGCACAAGGCAGGCCACAGCCTGCACTCCTTGCACTTCAATGAACCTGTAATGAGGGAGCACACAGACACAAGACAAAGCCCAGACCGCCACAGCACAGCACAGTCAGCCTGCAGTCA
>CM060316.1:116612711-116632711 GCA_030674155.1 Stramonita haemastoma
ACCACTGTCCATTGGAAACTGTCCTCATAGACACTGCTTTTCATGGACAAAATCCGCATAGATTCTCTGCAAACACTTTGTTCCCTCCGACAACTGTTTTTATAAATACTGCTTCACAGAGAATACTGTTCTCAGAAACAGTGCTCTTGAAGGAGAAAGGTTTCACAGTCATTTCTCCATACAGAAAAATAACCCCAGAAATACTGTTTTTCTATTTTACAGTCATTTCTCCATATAGAGAAAGCATCCCTAGAGATACTTTTTAAAATTTTATTTTACAGTCATTTCTCCACATAGGGAAACCATCCCAGAGATACTTTTTAAAATTTTATTTTACAGTCATTTCTCCACATAGGGAAACATCCCAGAGATACTTTTTCTCACAGAAAACTGTTTCAAGAGACACAGCTGTCTGAAAACTTCTGCCTTCAAAGACACTATTGTATACAGAACTGTCAAACGCATTGTTCTCTATGCATTACTGTCATTGTTTGGAATGGATGACAGAATTCTACAAAACTGCATGTACGCCGGTATATATGTAACGAACACAATGCTGCTTATTTATCATGCTCGAAATAACAAAAAGTGTTAATAATAATAATAACAACAACAACAAAAAAACAACAACAATAATAATATATAATAATAATAATAATAATAATAATAATAATAATAATAATAATAATAATAATAATAATAATAATAATAAATATGCAAGAGCAATCCAGAACTTTTAAATTTTTATTATATTTTATTTTTTTTTTTTACAGAACACAAATTTCAGAGACACCCCTTCCTAAAAATATCCAGAGACAAAGGTGTTCCATGAATAACCTGTCCCCAGAACACACCAGAAACGCTTCGTACAGAGAGGAAGTGTGAACCCTTTTCTGTGTGGCGGGCTGCAATCCTCAGGACTGGAATGCCACAGCCTTGTTTTCCCTTCAGCCCAGACCGTTCTGCCCTTGGGGAGAGGAGAGAGAAGAGAGAGAGATGAGAGAGAGAAGAGGAGAGAGATGAGAGACGAGAGAGAGGAGGAGAGAGGAGGTGGAGTGAGAGAGAGAGGAGGAGAGGAGAGAGAGAGGAGAAGAGAGAGAGAGAGAGAGAGGAGAGAGAGAGAGAGGAGAGGAGAGAGATGAGAGAGAGAGAGAGAGAGATGAGAGGAGAGAGGAGAGAGAGAGAGAGAGAGAGAGAGAGAGAGAGAGAGAGATCGGATGAGAGGAGCGAGAGAGAGAGAGAGAGGAGAGAGAGAGAGAGAGGGAGAGAGATGAGAGAGAGAGAGAGAGAGAGAGAGAGAGAGAGAGAGAGGAGAGAGAGAGAGAGAGGAAGGAGAGAGAGAGAGAGAGAGAGAGGAGAGAGAGAGAGAGAGAGAGAGAGGAGAGAGAGAGAGGAGAGAGCGTCAGTTGTGCGGGAGGAAGGTAAATCATTGATGATGGCTTCACAGGCAGGGTGTGAAGGGCTCTGCTGGGTCACGGGGCTCACTGCAGGAGAAAAACAAGTTACAATGTTTCCTGCGCTGTTTGGGGCAAAGTAGATGTGTTTCGTGGTAGATTGTGTGTGTGTGTGTGTGTGTGTGTGTGTGTGTGTGTGTGTGTGTGTGTGTGTGTGTGTGTGTGTGTGTGTGTGTGTGTGTGGTGTGTGTGGTTGTGTGTGTGTGTGTGTGTGTGTGTGTGTGTGTGTGTGTGTGTGTGTGTGTAAACTTGTGTGTGTACTATTTTATTTATCTTTATTTCATTTTATTTATTCTTTTATATCGAGGATGATTGAATAAGCGCTCATGTGCTTTTTTTTTATTATTTATTTTTTACATCAGTCCCCATGTGTATGCAGTTTTGTAAATCTTGTCATCTGTTCCAACTGGCACACAATGGCCTACTCTTACGAAAAGCTGAATAGGATTTAACATGCGCGCATTATTGAGAGAGAGAGAGAGAGAGAGAGAGAGAGAGGAGAGAGAGAGAGAGAGAGAGAGAGAGAGAGAGAGAGAGAGAGAGAGAGAGGAGAGAGAGAGAGAGAGAGAGAGAGGAGTGTGTGTGTGTGTTTGCTTGCCCATGGCCCTTTGCACGTTCATCTAGGCCTGCCTTTGCACCATCACTCCTACAACAAAAGGACTGTAAGCTGCTACACAACTGAGCGGTCAATGTCGCAGAGGGGCCTTAGTAGGTAGGGGGTGTCCTGCCTCTTTTAGCTCACAAGGCACCACTGAGCACCAAGACAGTGACCCAGCAGCAGTGCGGGGCTCCTCTGGCTGGCTGCCCTGTGGCGACCTTAATCTGATAAACTCCATTTGACCTTCTGGCCCTGAGGATGCCACATGACGATCGTTGGCAGGACTGGGGCAGAGATTGATGTGAGCGGCGTAGGGACAGCAGAAGTGCAATACCACAGAAGAGGAGGTAGCAGAGAAAAGAAAGTAGGACATGGAAGAGTGTATGAGAAAGGATGACAGAAAAACATTAAAGAGAATAGCAAAGCATTCTAACCCCCCCAAAAAAAAAAGAAAAAAGAAACCCAAACAAAACAAACATGTAAACAGAAAAGCAACAACATTCAATGACAATGAAAAGTGATGATGCAGAACAATGAAAAGTGTATGAAAACAAAAGAGTATGACCTTTGTCAACAATGAGGAAATATCATGTGAAGTTGTATGGTCATATTTAATATGATTGTTGTAAAAAATCATGTGAAAATGTCTTTTCTCTTCGAGTCCAGATAACAACACATTTTTACTGTTCTTTTTATGAATTTTTAACACATTTTCAGAGACAAGTTCTGAAAACATATTCACATCCTAACAAATTATTCACTACGCTTTTAAAGATAACTACAGTTTCTTCAAGGCAGATGAAACAGACAGCCATAACATTCCACTTTTCTGTTTGCTTGAGAGAGAGGAGAGAGAGAGAGAGAGAGAGAGAGAGAGAGAGAGGAGAGAGAGAGAGAGAGAGGAGAGAGAGAGAGAGAGAGAGAGAGAGAGAGAGAGAGAGAGAGAGAGAGAGAGAGAGAGAGAGGAGAGAGAGAGAGAGAGAGAGAGAGAGAGCACAAGTGCAAACAAATTATATTCAGAGCAACAGCAATGGCCCAATGCTTTTAAACTTGTAGTTTAGCTCCGAGTTCTGCCCCTCTCCCCATAAAAGAGGAAAAGATGGCGCCCTTTGAAAAAGACTGAGAGAGATTAGAGGGGGAGATTATTGATCTGTTGATCCAATAACCTTCATGAAGTAGGTTAGAGGCTGAAATGATTGATCTATTGATCCAATAACATTCAGGAAGGAGGTTAGAGGGGGGGATGATTGATCTATTGATCCAATAACCTTCATGAAGTAGGTTAGAGGCTGAAAAATGATTGATCTATTGATCCAATAACATTCAGGAAGGAGGTTAGAAGGGGGAATGATTGATCTATTGATCCAATAACATTCAGGAAGGAGGTTAGAAGGGGGGAATGATTGATTATTGATCCAATAACATTCAGGAATGAGGTTAGAAGGGGGATGATTGATCTACTGATCCAATAACATTCAGGAAGAAGGTTAGAGGGGGTAATGATTGATCTATTGATCTAGTAACCTTCATGGCATTCCATGCATAGCTCATCATCCAGAAAACGAGAACAACAACAACATAATGAAAACCACCAAGCCAACATGACGGACGCTATAGCCCAGTGGTTAAGACCTTTCGAAGTCATGGGTTTGAATCTCGGAGGTGTCTGGTGAATTAAGGGTGAGGCTTTTACGATCACTCAGGTCAGCTTCAAGTGCAGACCTGCCAGTGCCTTAATTCCCTTCGCGCATATACAGGTGCAGAAGATTAAACCTGCACTTCAAAATCCTGTCATTCATGTCAGCGGTCGGTGGGTGACAAAAGCATGAACATAATCAGCATACATCCCCGAAGTGGAAATACAGCTACCGTCATGGTGTGCAAAAGTGGTCGCATACGCAAATTCTCATCATTGGTGAACCTTGGAGCTCTAGCCGAGGAACGGAAAAACCCCAACCCAGTAACCCCTCCAAAACAAAAACAGCAACAACACAAAAACAAAAAACAACTCCCCCCCCCCCACAACCCCCCCCCCCCCAGCTGCTTCCCGTGTTGTGTGCGATGCTGCAAAGTGAACCTGGAGTGACCTCTCCAGAGCGCAAAGCCTGGGTAAGTAAGTATGGAGAGCAAGCTGTTACCCATGCAGCAGACCCCTCCCTTTCCACATCGCTGAAATGGCCCATTGGGACGGCAAACGCGGATACACATGGTTCCAGTGCCGTTACAAAAGCCGCCAGAAAGTTGCTGTATACAGCCTCGAGCTGCCCTGGGGATTCCGACTCCCGATTTTTCTTCAGGGCGGACAGCCAGCCATGTCCAGGACGGTCCAGTCTGTGATCTTCTTTCTCCCTACCTCCACTTCATCATCTGTCTGTCCCTGCGTCTTTTTCCCCAAGTATTCCATGAGGGATAGTCTTGACAATGGAGCTCTGACCTGTGACCTGACCAAACTGTGCCTGCTTCAGAACTGTAATTATCAATCACAAAAATGATTTTTTAAAAAGCCTGCTTTGAGAGGAATTTTCTTTTTTTTTAAATGTTTCTAGCGAGGAAAGATGGTCTCAGGCATTTTGTGCATGTTTTTCTCCATTCTGCAGGTCACTGAAACTTGTCGTAAACATCGCTAGAACTGACTGTATCTTGATCAGCCTCCCTTCCCAAAAGGGCAATCATCACTGAAACTTGTCGTAAACATCGCTAGAACTGACTGTATCTTGATCAGCCTCCCTTCCCAAAAGGGCAATCATCACTGAAACTTGTCGTAAACATCGCTAGAACTGACTGTATCTTGATCAGCCTCCCTTCCCAAAAGGGCAATCATCACTGAACTTGTCGTAAACATCGCTAGAACTGACTGTATCTTGATCAGCCTCCCTTCCCAAAAGGGCAATCATCACTGAAACTTGTCGTAAACATCGCTAGAACTGACTGTATCTTGATCAGCCTCCCTTCCCCAAAAGGGCAATCATCACTGAAACTTGTCGTAAACATCGCTAGAACTGACTGTATCTTGATCAGCCTCCCTTCCCAAAAGGGCAATCATCACTGAAACTTGTCGTAAACATCGCTAGAACTGACTGTATCTTGATCAGCCTCCCTTCCCAAAAGGGCAATCATCACTGAAACTTGTCGTAAACATCGCTAGAACTGACTGTATCTTGATCAGCCTCCCTTCTCAAAAGGGGAATCATCACTGAAACGTGTCGTAAACATCGCTAGAACTGACTGTATCTTGATCAGCCTCCCTTCCCAAAAGGGGAATCATGTGTTACTTTCAACATCTTTGGCAGGGAAAAAAGCACCACTGCTAATGTCCTTCCTGTGCTGTTGCAACAGGTGTCCAGTGGAAACAGTCAAACTGTTCAGGTAAAGTGACCTCAGTGGTCACCTCAAACAGTGGAAACAGATTTCAAAGACACATCTCCCACCTGAAGATCATAAGAAAAAGGTTGCCAGCCCCCCACCCCCTCCCCAGCTAAACAAAACTGAAAGAAGACGTATCAGAGACAGTTGATTTGATTCTAATGTTATAGAATGTGTAGTGTTAAGGCAAAACAGAATAGCCAACAAACTTTTTTCTTCAAGCTGTCAACTCTGTGATAGGATCTTGTAAACTAAAATCAAGGCAGGGTACCAGCCAAATTCAAAGTTTGTTGGATGGTTTTGTGTGTGTGTGTGTGTGTGTGTGTGTGTGTGTGTGTGTGTGTGTGTGTGTGTGTGTGTGTGTGTGTGTGTGTGTATGTGTGTGTGTGTGTATGTGTCTGTGTCTGTGTCTGTGTCTGTGTGTTGTATCTGTGTGTTTGTGTGTTTGTGTATGTGTTTGTGTATGTGTGTGTGTGTGTGTGTGTGTGTGAGAGAGAGAGAGAGAGAGAGAGAGAGAGAGAGAGAGAGAGGAGAGAGAGAGAGAGAGAGAGAGAGAGAGAGAGAGAGAGAGAGAGACAGACAGACAGACAGACAGACAGACAGACAGACAGACAGACAGACAGACAGACAGACAGACAGACAGACAGCCAGCCAGCCAGCCAGCAGACAGCCAGACAGACATTAGACAGACAGACAGACAGACAGACAGACAGAACCACCCCCAAATCCCATAGACCTCGCTTGAAAGCATGGTTGCATTTCCAACTAAAAGCATCTCACTCAAAAATGAAAACCAGTAACTTGATTGTTGAAGCCATCAGTTTCTGTGCAATATCAAACTATGCCGAAAGAGCGGAACAGCAGAGGAAAAAGGAACGGCAGATTCTGGCCAGTTTTCAGGTTCAGTGTTGACAGTGAGTGGTGTCATAGTTTGTGGGGCATCACCACTTAAACACAGAGGATCCAGCAACTATTACTTTAAAATTGTATATCACTTTATGTCACGGCAGGTTTCTCAGTAATTATAAAGCAGAGTCCCAAAGTGAACACCTACGTGACATCGTGTACACACAGGTTACAGACCCATCCTAGAAGCAAGCAATGGCAGGTGGCGTTGATGACACGGATGTTATTAATCAATCTATTTATTTATCTATTCATTTATTCATTTATTCTTTAATATCGAGGATAATGGAACAAGCACTCATGTTTTATTTTTACATCCGGTCCCTGTGTGTATGCAGTTTTGTAAATCTTGTCATCTGTTCCCACTGGCACACAATAGACTACTCTTCCGAAAAGCGGAACAGGATCAACGTGTGCGCAAAATGTTTCGCGTGTGTTCGCACACAGGGCCTTAGTTTATAGCCTCATGGGAAGGACTTTCGGAGAGAGTGGAGCCAGCACTGATGTTAGCTGCAGCCCGATAGAGATGGACTTCGCCAGGCTCGGCTTGCTCAAGATGCATGGTGTGGAACTCTCAGTGCAGGGCTGCAGGACCTGCTGACGGCCTGAAGGCAGAAGTCAGGCCATGGAGAAAGGAAAGGCGGTGTCTGTACAACTCAACGGAATGAACACAGACTGCCTCCAGATGTACTGAACAGATAACCACGTCTTTCCCCAGGCCCGTGACCCCAGTACACAACAATAAAAACCTCTAGTTCACCACCGTGTACACGTATTCCCTAATTTGTATATTTGCATGACTGTTTATAGAAGATCATGACAAGATCATGCTGCAGGTAGTCCTCAACAGACTGAAAAACCTCTAGTTCACCACCGTGTACACGTATTCCCTAATTTGTATATTTGCATGACTGTTTATGGAAGAACATGACAAGATCATGCTGCAGGTAGTCCTCAACAGACTGAAAAACCAAGCGGAAAAACTCCTGGCAGAAGAACAAGCGGGCTTTAGACCAAAACGCAGCACAATGGAACAAATTTTCAATCTGAGAATTCTGATAGAGAAGCATCTCCAACACCAAAAAGACTTGTACCACAATTTCATAGACTTCAAAAAGGCCTTTGACAGGGTATGGCATGACGGCCTCTGGCAAGCACTCAGGCACTTCAACATTGACAGCTGCCTAACTGAAGTCATCAAAGCTCTGTACGAGAACGCAAGAAGTGCAGTTTTTATGAACAATCACGTGGGCGAGTTCTTCAAGACCACGGTTGGGGTTCGCCAGGGCTGCCTTCTCTCACCTGTACTCTTCAACCTCTTCCTCGAAAACATCATGACAGAGACACTGCAAAACCACCACACTTCCATCTCCATTGGTGGAAGACCCCTTTGCAACCTCAGATTTGCAGATGACATTGACCTCATGGGCAGCAGCAAACAAGAACTGCAAATCCTCACAGACAATTTAACAGATCGAGCGAACGCATACGGCATGGAGGTCAGTACAGAGAAATCAAAGATCATGGTCAACAGCGCGAGTAATGACATCACGGAAATAAAGATGAATGGAGAAACACTAGAAGAGGTGAGCCAATTCAAATACTTAGGCTCCATCCTAACAAAATATGGCACATCAAACAATGAAGTGAAAGCTCGCATTGCAACAGCAACATCTGCTCTAGTCAGACTCGAGAAGATCATCAGAAGCAACAACATCAGCTTCTGCACCAAATACCACCTTTACAAATCCCTCGTAATATCTATCCTCCTATATGGCTGTGAATCATGGACTCTGACAGCAGAGTTAGAGAGGAGAATCCAAGCATTCGAGAACAAGTGCCACAGAAGACTCCTCAAAATATCATACAAAGAACACAAGACCAATAACTATGTGAAAGAAGAAATCAAAAAGCGTGTGGGCCCCCAAGAGCCTTTGCTCTCCACCATAAAGAGGAGAAAGCTGATGTGGTTTGGTCACACCACAAGACACAACACCCTAGCAAAAACCATCCTGCAAGGAACAGTCGAGGGCAAGAGAAGAAGAGGCCGTCAAAAGAAATCATGGGTTGACAACATCAAAGACTGGACCGCCCAACCCCTGCAACACCTCCTACTAGCCACACAGGATCGTGAAGCATGGAAAAAGATCTTTGTTGCGTCTTCTCTCATGTCCCCCCTACGTCCTTTGGGACATGGGACTGAGTGAGTGAGTGTGAGTGAGTTATAGAAGACTCAGACACTCCAGACCGACTGACAGCAGGATGCCAAGGGTTTCTTCTGTTATGCAGTGAGCACTACAATCAGCATCAGCAGAGACTGAAAAAAGACCCCACCCTTTCTCCAGTTCTTGCTAAGTCACAGGACTGTCCAGACAGGTGATTTCCCCACTTTCATCATCATATTATTGCCCACAGTTCAAGCTGACCTTTTCTATCATCTGATCTCACATCCTGCATAGTCTGCAGATGTCTCCCCACCCTCCCCCTTTCATTCCGTGCTGCACAGAATGGCTGCAGCAAGCTAATTGTTGGTTCGTGTTCTGGATCAGGGGCAGTTAAAGGAATTATCGGCCCTGCTTTCCTCGAGGAGACAGCCTGAAATGCAGGGCCTGGCTTTGTCTGTGTGACAGGGGGTAGGGCTGTCACTGTCCAGTTGTGTGCTGAGTTCACAGTCTGAATGGGGCATGTTACTATCTGAGCTGTCATGCATTTTATATGAATATATATATATATATATATATATATATGTATATATATATATATATATATATATATATATATATATATACACACACACACACATATATATATATATATATATATATATATATATATATGTATATATATATATATACATATATACACACACACACACACTCACATATATATATATATATATATATATATATATATATATATATGTGTGTGTGTGTGTGTGTGTGTGTGTGTGTTTCGTGGGTATATGTGTGTAGGCTTATGTATGCATAAGCAGTTGTGCAATTAAACATTACACCCAAAAGCCTTGACAATGTAAGTGAACTACAATTGAAATAAGAAGCATGAACATCTTGTCAGAGAACTGTAACTAATTCCATCCTTTTACATTAAATTCCTAGATAGGAAAGGTCAGGCCCTACATAGTTTGATATGTATGATAAAGCTTTCAAGTTTTCTCTGAACATACTGTAAAGCAAACCGCAAAGATAGATCCCATGTTCTTGTGTGGCAGTCTGGCAAGTAAATTGCCAACACACTTTTCTCATGGCCAAGGCTCAAGCTTGAGTCAGCACTAATGACACCTAGTCTAGTCATGACCAAAGTCATGCTACCAGCTTTTTTCCTTTACATTCAGCAACTAATGCGAGTTCAACGGGTTGTTGGCATTCAAGTGAAGAGGGACAGGCTAAAGTAATGAAAAAATAGAAAGCCTGCATTTGCTCTCTAGGGATGTGGCACTCTGTGCCTACGTTAAGAGGACCGTCTCAAAGGACTACCTCTTCCCTTTTACCACATCAATGACCACATTTCACACCTTTCCTTTCTTTTTTCCGGGTCCCAGCATTCTGCGTGTTTGTTCAGCGTGTTTTCCTTGCGTTCTATAGGGAATTGTTGCCTGCAGTGAAATCCATGGTTTTCGTGTTGATCAGACGCTTTGGCGGGAGTTAGCAGTTATGTTTTTAGAAAACTGAAATATGAAGGACATCTCTTCTCTGTTTGGTGGGATAATGTCACACACACACACACACACAACACACACACACACACACACACACACACACACACACACACACACAACACTCACGCACGCACGCACGCACGCGCGCGCGCACGCACGCACGCACACACACACACACTACACACACGCACACACACACACACACTACACACACACACACACACACACACACACACACACACACACACACACACACACACACACACACACTTTGTTCGATAAATAGATTTCAGATGTACACACAAAACCCCACATAACTGGGTGATGATAAGAATTGAGATAGCCAACCAGCTGTCCCGGTTTAACAACTGGAAGCATACTGCCCTCTTTTCCATAAGGTCAATGGCGGGAATCCCATGGGAACGGAGATGTGCTTTCATTCCGGCTGGCTCCTACCCCTAGACTGAGTCTGATGTGGGTTTTAGAGAAAGACTGAGACAAAAAAGTCGAGTATCATACTTTTTAGATGGGGTTTAAAACTGTTGCTAAAATGACTTGACCAACACTGCAGGTGTCTGTATCTCGTGGGTCTGGTTAACACTGGGGTAAATTTTGATATATTCTGCAGAGTGAAGCCTTGTCAAATAGTTTTAAATCCAGTGCATCTTCATAAAATCGTTTTATTCTCATCAACATTCATCTGCCAAAAAAAGAGCCCCAGACAGGGTGAGCCCTGACAGCCTGGTCTCAAGGTGATCCCAGTTTGGGTTTCCTGTACACTACCTGTAGCCACCTCATGTCTGGTAATGGGGGTGTGATGATTAGAAGAGGATGAACTGTGTACATTGCCTGTGGTCACCTCATGTCATGGTACTGTGTATGTGAAGACTGGAAGACGAGGGTCTGTGTAGCTACATTCTGCATTAGGTGAGTGGATATAGGAGTCAGTGGAAATGCCTGGCCATGACTCAAGCTCTCGCTGAATTTTCCGGCTTCTAAAAACCAGAAGAAAGAGGTCAAAGCAGCAGGTGGTTGGTCATCAGGAGAGTAGGGTCTGCTCAATACGCCAAGGTCTTAAAGCACAGAGCTGTGTACAATTTTTCTGGTGATGCAAGTTTCATCATTAGAGGACCGTCCAAAAAAACTACCCTCCCCTTTAATCATACTATTGACAACATTTTTATATTCCAAAATAGTTTTCCCCTTTTTGTCTTCATGTTGTGCACAATTATTCCGTCAGGATGTTTGGTGTAGTCCTTGTTATGCGGGGAATTGGTGTCATGGTAGTTTTTGATTTTCGTTTTGATTTCAAATGCTTTCATGGAGTAAACAGCTGTGCATGTTGTAATATAAACTCTTCATGTCTTTCCTGTTGGCTGAGACAATTTGAACTGACGCATAAGTTTTGCATAAACTAGCCTACAGCTTCATAGGCATGCATGCAGGTAGGCAAACATACCTACACAGACACAGGCACATGGAGACAGACAGACAGACAGACACAAACACACACAAATTCACCTCTCTCTCTCTCTCTCTCTCTCTCTCTCTCTCTCTCTCTCTCTCTCTCTCTCTCTCTCTCTCTCTCTCTCTCCCCTTCTGTGTCACTCTTTCTCTCTCTATCTTCTAGCTGTCTGTCTGTCTCTCATCCACCCTCTACCTCCACCCAAACTCCACCCCCATTTCCACACACACTCTCTCTGTCCCCTAAATGTGAAGTGATCACAGGGGAAAGGGCCTGAATTCCCACACGGTGTCCCAGCCCAGTCATTAGAGCAATCAGTGTTTCATGTCTGCAGCTCCGGTTACCTCCCCTGCCTGCAACACCACACCGGTATTGTTCAGCTCCATCCATCACGTGGCCTGTGCTGGACACTGCAGGACAGACACCACTGCACTACACACCGCCCGGTGCTCTGTCATGTGTGCTGGACACTGCAGGACAGACAACACTGCACTACACACCGCCCAGTGCTCTGTCATGTGTGCTGGACACTGCAGGACAGACACCACTGCACTACACACCGCCCAGTGCTCTGTCATGTGTGCTGGACACTGCAGGAAAGACACCACTGCACTACATACCGCCCAGTGCTCTGTCATGTGTGCTGGACACTGCAGGACAGACACCACTGCACTACACACCGCCCAGTGCTCTGTCATGTGTGCTGGACACTGCAGGACAGACACCACTGCACTACACACCGCCCAGTGCTCTGTCATGTGTGCTGGACACTGCAGGAAAGACACCACTGCACTACACACCGCCCAGTGCTCTGTCATGTGTGCTGGACACTGCAGGAAAGACACCACTGCACTACACACCGCCCAGTGCTCTGTCATGTGTGCTGGACACTGCAGGACAGACACCACTGCACTACACACCGCCCGGTGCTCTGTCATGTGTGCTGGACACTGCAGGAAAGACACCACTGCACTACACACCGCCCAGTGCTCTGTCATGTGTGCTGGACACTGCAGGACAGACACCACTGCACTACACACCGCCCAGTGCTCTGTCATGTGTGCTGGACACTGCAGGAAAGACACCACTGCACTACACACCGCCCAGTGCTCTGTCATGTGTGCTGGACACTGCAGGAAAGACACCACTGCACTACACACCACCGCCCAGTGCTCTGTCATGTGTGCTGGACACTGCAGGAAAGACACCACTGCACTACACACCACCGCCCAGTGCTCTGATAGAGGTTCTGTCATGTGTTGCTGGGGAGTGCTACTTCTCTGGCAGAGATTCTGCAGTGTGATCTTTGAACATATTTTGTGATGATAGATTTCAGAATATGTTTGTCTATTCTACTTTGTGATTTTAATACATGTTTTTTATTGATAGATTTCAAAATGTGTTTGTCTATTTTGTGATCTTTATACATATTTTGTGTTGATAGATTTTACAATGTGTTTGTCTATTTTGTGATCTTGATACTATTTTGTGTTGATAGATTTCAGCAGAATATGTTTGTCTATTTTGTGATCTTGATACATATTTTGTTTTGATAGATTTCAAAATGTGTTTGTCTACTTTGTGGTCTTGATACATATTTTCAGATTGATATTTAGTGAACCTCCTTTTTAATTTAGTGTCACATGACACTTTATTTCTTTTTTTGATCTGATACAACCAGGAGTCAGAAACGATATTATACTACTTTGATTGACATCAGTACACAAACACACACAAATACACATATATATATATATATATATCTATCTATCTATCTATCTATCTATCTATCTATCTATCTATATCTATATATAAATATATAATCATGAGAGATTTTCCCTACCTCTCTCCCACAGCCCTTCCCCCAGATCCCTGTATATGGGCAGCCATCCTGTTTTAAAAGTTGTTTTCCCCTAAACTTGCTCAGTCGTTCAGTCCCATTCTTTATCTGCTCTCGTTTTCAATGCCCCCCTCCTCCCCCCCGTTTTTCTATCTTCCCTCAACTCCCTCCTTTCTATGTTACCGTTCTCTTTACTCCCCTCCCCCTTCCCCAACTCTACTTCCCCTTAATGGCAGTGTGGATCCCGAGGTGTTAATTTGCTGGTCAGTTTCTGTGGTCCTGGTGTCTCCTGATGAGTGCAGTGATGTGACCACTGTGTGGTCAGCGTGTGTGTGGTCAGTGTGTGTGGTCAGTGTGTGTGTGGTCAGTGTTGTCGCAGAAACGGGCAGTTTGGAGAAGGTCGATGTCAGTCACCCTGCTTCCCCTTCGTATCAGACTGTAAACTGAGGTCCCATGTGCGAACGCACGCAGAGCAGCTTGCCCACACGTTAAAACCTGTTCCGCTTTTCGGAGGAATAGGTCATTGTGTGCCAGTGGGAACAAATGACAAAACTAACAAAATTGCATAAACACGGAGACTGGATGTAAAAGAGCACCTGAGCGCTTATTCCATTATCATCGAAATAAAAGAATAAACAAATAATGATGAATAACTGCTTTCCTCCACGTGTTGATCTGGTTGACGTCGTGTGCAGTGACTGACCCACTGAATGATTGTGATTGACAGACTGAGCGATTCACATCCTAGGGGGGGAGTGACTGGGCGATTTAATATGTTCTCATCATCTTCACAACAGCAGCGGCAACAGTAACAGCGCTAGAAGTCGAAGTAGTAGCATCATCATCATCAGCAGCAGCAACAGACAGAGACAATGACAAACAGACAAGAACACAGGCTGAAGAGACAAACAATAACACAGGCTGAAGAGACAAACACAAGAACACAGGCTGAAGAGACAAACAATAACACAGGCTGAAGAGACAAACAATAACACAGGCTGAAGAGACAAACACAAGAACACAGGCTGAAGAGACAAACACAAGAACACAGGCTGAAGAGACAAACACAAGAACACAGGCTGAAGAGACAAACACAAGAACACAGGCTGAAGAGACAAACAATAACACAGGCTGAAGAGACAAACACAAGAACACAGGCTGAAGAGACAAACACAAGAACACAGGCTGAAGAGACAAACACAAGAACACAGGCTGAAGAGACAAACACAAGAACACAAAGAGCAAAGAGTGCAAGCAGACTAACAAACAGAAAGAGAAAACAAACCCAACCCCAAAACCCACGTGACATCACATGCTGAAGCACTGGGTAGAAATACAACATGCACAAAAGACCTCCTTATACCAGCTTTGCCTACAGTGCTGTTTTTCTTCTCATCCCTTCTGTCTTTGGCTTTGCACTTTTATCACAAGGTAAACAATGGACGATCAATCACAGATTTGGTTTTGCTTTCGTGGTTGTCGTCGCTGTTGAGGTTTTTCAGTATCCGGTGTCCCCTTTCTGTCTGGCTGTTAACAGTTATCTTCTCTCTTCTAAACGACAGTGACATACACTTGAAAGATTAAACAATGAAAAATTACGAATGAACAATGAAAAAGTATGAATTAAACAATGAAGAAATATGAATTAAGCAATGAAAAATATAAATTAAGTAATTCCAAAAAAGAATTGAACCAACCCAATCCAGTTGTGTTGTTTATAGCCTCGCCGACCACACAGGTCATATCGGGGCTGTCACCTCGTCACATTTTAAAACTTATATCAAAATTGTGCAACTATGTACAGATTAAAACGGGGTATGAAACCGACTTCACTTCACCAGGACGGCCACCACGCTGTGGATGGGAAAACCCACATCGCTCACACATACAATGAGATAAAACCAAAACCAGATTCCTTAAAACAACCTTGTCCTTAGAGACCAACTATACCCCTTTCACTCATATCAGACAGAAAAGGCCAGATTCTCTCAGGAAGTTAAAAATGGTGTCCGATGGAACATCCCGAAAAGGAATCTTTAAGGAGTCTGTGGTAAAATGCTTCCCGACACTCTAGAAGCAGATGCTTGATGGTTACCCGCACGTCACAAGTCACGCACCATGGGGTTCCATCGCCTTTTAGCAAATGAACGTGAGTGATATGAGAATGACCCGTGTGTATCCTGGTGAGCATTGTTGCTTCCCTTCCATTTTTGACACACAGAGGGAAAACCTCTTTCAGGTTGGGACAGATCTGAAAAAGTTTGTTGTCCGTCTGAGCGTTCCACTCCTCTTGCGAGAGGGAGTGCGTGTCTGGTTCGCTTCTAGGTTTCAGATCTGTGAACGGCACCGTGGACCCGGAAACCTCCTGCTCCGTGGCACACCTGGCAAATCGGTCAACTGTTCCGTTGCCCCGAATGCCCATGTGCCCCGGGATCCACACCAAAACCACGTCACACCCATCCCATCTCAAGGAAGTATACAGTTCGTAGAACTCCTGAAGCTTAGGGTGGCTTATGTTCCCACAAGCGATAGCCTCCAGAGGAGAGATCGAATCCGCACAGACCAAGAAGTCTTTCTTTCCCGATTGCCGAATCAGTTGCAGGGACAAGACCAGAGCGCTCAGTTCGGCCATGTACACCGAGGAATCCGAAGGCAAGTGCTCAGAAAGCGCCGACTCCTTGATGGTGGGACAATAGGCGGCGCAGGCCACCCCCTCCTCTGACTTGGACCCGTCCTGAAAACCCTGGTGTAGGACGGACAAGAATTGAACAATGGAAAAATATGAATTAAACAAAGTAAAAATATGAATTCAACAATTCCAAAAATGAATCACACAATTAAGAAATATAGATTAAACAAGGAAAAATATGAACTAAGTTAAAAATATGAATTAAACAATGAAAAAACATGAATTAAACAATGAAAAAACTATGAATTAAACAATGAGGTAAAAGACAGACAGAAGGGTAGAAAAGGAAGGAAAAGTCATTAATGCTTTATTAGTTTATTACATAAACTTACATCAGCGAGACATGCGCACGTACGCGCACATGCGCACATACAGAAACACGCAGAGACACACAAACGCATACGGACACACGGATATACACGTACGCACGCAGTGCGCAGGCACGCAGGCACGCAGGCACGCACACGCACACGCACACATACGCACACACACACACACACAACACACACACACACACACACACACACACACACACACACACACACACACACACACACAAACCATAACCACCCTGGAAGACCTAATTCCAACGCACACTCGCTTACCGTAAAGCCCCCCACACTATTACTCATACGCTGTCATCAATAATGCACCGTTGTCAGCTGCACAAGATGTGAAAGCAGCATTGGATGTCATTGAATTTCTCTGGAGGTTTCACGGAGAGGGAACAAGCTTTGCACGCCTCGTGCAGACCTGTGTCCAGGTGGCTGAAAATGGCGGTCTGACAGGAGAACAGTGAGCAGTGAGCAGTGTGGCGACATTGTCTGCAGTGAGGCCAATTTCCTACTTTGGAGATGATGTCTTAACACATCAATGTGGGTGCGATTTTAAAAAAGAATATTTTTGTCATCCGTTTTTACCAGCGAGAATTGCCTACTCCTCCAAAAAGCAGAACGGGTTTTCACGTGTACGAAAGATGTTTTGCGTGTGTTGACACACGGGCCCTCGGTTTATAGTCTCATATGAAAAACATTCGGGGGACTGGAGTCGGCACTGCTGATGAGTGGAAAATCCCCTGAACGGGCGTCTGGTGGTGGGTCCATCCCGGGCTTGAACTCAGGTCATCAGATTAATCTCCTGCGCAAAGAACGCTCCTCCAGCCCAGTGTCGTTACACTGGTGACTGGTGAACAGGGCAGACAACTCTGAAAACACTCTGCATTTGCCGAGTACGTTTTTCTTTTCAGACATCAAGAGAAATTAAAGTTCATTTGGTATTTTATATTCATAACAAACTATATCCCTTACTTCTGTGGAGTAACATTTTGGATACATTTTTAGACCCATTTTGAATGATAGCTGGACTAAAGATAGAGTACAGTGCCCATTGATTGTAGGTTTTTTCCTGTATCAGGAGTTGTCTTTCAGTTACAGCAACATTGATATAGTAAGCAGCTTTCCTACAGGAAAACAGGTCTTTTTAAACCACTGATAGATAGCTTTTCTACATTTATTTTTAAATGATAGTTTTCCTCATTGCAGTTTATAAATCACGCAGGTTTTTTTTAGCGTATTTTACTGATAGATGATACTGTTTAAAAAGCAAAATTTGTAGCATTTTAGCCTTGAATGCTGTAAAATAACACTGCCATGTTACTTTGTTTTAGCATTCTAGCCTTGAATTCTTTGAAAGAAAGTGCCATGTTACTTTGCACACATTCTTCAGTGATATTCCTTTTTGATGCCAAAGACCTGTGGGGCCTCTCCCATGGACCCAGTC
The DNA here is from genome assembly GCA_030674155.1 of Stramonita haemastoma. Classification (NCBI taxonomy): domain Eukaryota; kingdom Metazoa; phylum Mollusca; class Gastropoda; order Neogastropoda; family Muricidae; genus Stramonita; species Stramonita haemastoma. Next base: position 116,630,482 of record CM060316.1, read on the forward strand.
ACAGACAAGAAGAGGCAGAACAAAGCCCAATGCTATTTAGTTCATGACAGGAATGTCTCAAGACATAACCGGTCCTTTTCTGCACATGTTGCCTGCTTTGTTATCTTAGAGCCTACACCTCCTGTCGTCTGCTCATTGCCCCTTTTTTCTTTGTTTCTTTGTTTCTGTCTTTGTTTCTGTCTTTCATTCTTTGTTTCTGTCTTTCTGTCTTCTTTCCTTCCTTCCTTCCTTCCTTCCTTCCATTCTGTCTGTCTGTCTGTCTGTCTGTCTGTCTGTCTGTCTGTCTGTCTGTCTGTCTGTCTGTCTTCTTTCTTCTTTCTTTCTTTCTTTCTTTCTTTCTTTCTTTCTTTGTTCCCAGCCCAATTCTTAGCCTTGTTTTTGCTGTCCTGGTCTGCAGGGAATCGATATAGCGGTATGTCTTCTGCTGATGCCCGTTCTGCTTCACGTGCTTTTATTGGAGGCAGCAGCAGCAGCAACAACAGCAGTTCCACTCCCCCCTCCCCCACAAAAAAAGATGCTGCCTGCTTCATGAGCTATTAACTGCACCCAGAGACCTGATGTCGAACAAAGGATAGACAGAAGTGAACTTCACGTCTCTTCACACATATTGATCATGTAGATGTTACATAACAATTTGCGTTACACACACACAAAACAAATCCTGGATAGGCTGGTAAGCTATCATCATCCAATAATGCTGTCAGTTCTAGGTTCCTAGCTTCCTAAAAAAAACAACAACCCCAAACAACAACAACAATCCCAAACCCTGGTAATTGGCGTCAGAAAACTCACTAACTCCGAATTTCCTTGAGGTTAATTATAAACCAATTATCCTCTCACCAACACTGTAACAGTCACTCCAAAGACACGATTATCTCTTCTGCTGAACTACTCTTTAAGCAGGGAACTGGGCACATAGAGAAAAAAAATAATGAGGTATAATTATGTCTTGGTGATAAGCATGTGCATCTCTTTCTTACTTCTATGCTGGTGTGGAAAACAAACAGTGAGAGAAACAAGGGAAGCATAGAAAACTGATGTTTGTGGATTGCAAAGCGGGCGAGCATGTGAGTGTGTATGCATGTATGCATGCATGCATGCATGCATGTATGTATGTATGTATGTATGTATGTATGTATGTATGTATGTATGTATGTATGTATGTATGTATGTATGTATGTATGTATGTATGTATGTATGTATATGTATGTATGTATGTATGTATGTATGTATGTATGTATGTATGTATGTATGTATGTATGTATGTATGTATGTATGTATGTATGTATGTATGTATGTATGTATAGTGTATGTATGTATGTATGTATGTATGTATGTATGTAAGTGTCTGTGATGTGTGTGTATGTGTGATTATGTATGTGTCTGTGTGTATGTGATATGTATGTGTCTGTGATGTGCATTGTTCATGCATGTGCATGCGTCTACGTTTGCAGCCTTCTCTGTCAACTGAAATAACAGCGCACTAAGAAACAGTCCACACATCCATCAGCTGACGGCAGCAGCCAAAGAAACATCTAAGTAGCAAGGTTTTGTCTTGTCTTGTCTTGTTTTGTCTTGTCTTGTTTTTGTCTTGTTTTGTTTTGTTTCTTGTCGCTGTCTCCGGTGTTGACTTAAGACATTTTCGGACCTTTTTGGACACAGGCAAACATGTCAGTAATTGTTGCTGCCTGTTCTTCTTGATATTGCTGCTGCTGCTGTTGCTGCTGCTGTTGCTGCTACTGCTGCTGCTGCTGCTGCTGATGTTTCTGTTGCTACAATAACTTCTGTTGTTGCTGCTGCTGCTGTTGCTGTTGCTGCTGCTGCTCTTGCTGGTGCTGTTGCTGCTACCACTTCTGTTGTTATAGCAGTTGCTGCTACTGCTGCTGTTGCTGTTGCGACTATTACTTCTGTTGTTATTCCTGTTGCTGCTACTGCTGCTGTTGCTGTTACAACTATTCTGTTGTTGCTGCTGCTGCTGCTGCTGCTGCTGCGTCATCATCTTCTGTTGCAGTCGGCACCGTGACCTCCATATCTGTCACCCGGATGTCACCCCCTCAGCATCATTCAGACTTGTTCTGCTGGTTCTCAAGGGCCGACACATTACCAGCAATCACCACACTGGGCCGACATGAGGTCACTGACCAGAGTAGTCCCGGCACTGCCTGACGCAGGGTCACTGTAGAGATGTGAAGGGGTGTCTGTTCAGAGCCACAAGACGCAGGATACCATA
>CM060316.1:116637711-116642711 GCA_030674155.1 Stramonita haemastoma
TACATATTAGCTTAGGAAGAAAAAAAAGTCACAATATCCCATATTATGACCATGGCATGGATTCAATATCACCGTTTAACAGCTACAAAAAACTAATAACATAAGAAAAAGAAACCAATTCACAACATCCGACATTATGACCATGGCATGGATTCCGTATTGCTGTTTAACAGCGGCAACAAAGAGGGATATTGTAAGCCCCTGATAACTTAGTGCTCTTCTTGGAGGACAATGAACAATGAAAAACATTACAGCCTCAACAAGAGATGAGGATAATATGTTAGCAAGACAATGAAAAACTTCAGTAGATGTGCTCTATGTCTTTGGAGGACAATTGACAATGAAAAACATTACAGCGGCATCAAACAGGGATATTGTAAGCCCTGATAACTGTAGTGCTCTTCTTGGAGGACAATTGACAATGAAAAACATTACAGCTGTTCAAGCTCTGTAAGCCTGTCAGCAAACTGTTACTGCAGTCACTGATGCATGCGCTTTAAACAAAATGCGTCATGTAGAAAAAAAAATACATGAAACTTATATAGTGCTATATCTTGTAAAAACAAATCAAAGCGCTTAAAACCAAAAACCAGCTCTGACGCAAAACTGGACATGAAAATCACGTCAGTATGCTTTGTGTTTAATACAGTTGGCTATAATCTCTGTTACGTGGGGGCAAAGGGTCAGGCACACAAAAAACTGAACAGTACAGAAAGTCATAACACATGCAACACAACGATCATCATGACATGGCTACCACACCTTGGAATGATTTTCAACATAAAGTTCATCTTCAGTGCAGGCATCACCAACTGATTTTTAGACCACCGATTTTTCACACTGTGTACATTCCTCAATGGATCAGTTATGATACACCCTGCTAGGATTTCCTGATAGTCTTGACTTTTCCTGCCTTTTATATCTTTGATATATATTGCGGAGGTCATTTGCATGAGAGAGAGAGAGAGAGAGAGAGAGAGAGAGAGGAGAGAGAGGAGAAAAAGAGAGAGACAGCAGAGCAGAGACAGAAGACAGAGACAGAGACAGAGACGAGACAGAGAGAGAGATACAGAGAGAGAGAGAGAGAGATACAGAGAGAGAGATACAGGAGAGAGAGAGAGAGAGAGAGAGAGAGAGAGAGAGAGAGAGAGGGGGGGGGGGGTCAGCTGGTACTTATTAATTCATACATTCGATGAAGACTGAAAAAGTGTATAGTTTTAAGCCTAAAAGACATAGGCATAAGAAAAAAAGTGATAAAATAGCCACTTTCGACTCACAGTTTAGACCTCCCCCTTCCTTAAAAATGTACACTAGACAGCTTGAAAAGGCACAATTGTAAGAGGAAATATGAAAGCAGCTTTGTTGTATAGCAAGCAGACCTGCCGATTGCTATCAGAATATCATGCAAACCTGAACAACGATGAAACCTATACTGCGCTCTTAAATAACAATGAAACAACAACACTTTAAAAAAAAAAAAAGGAAGAAAGAAGAAAATCATTGGGAGAATATAATTTTAAAAAAATGTTTAAAATTTTGCAATCAACATGATAAAAGAGGCCGAAGGTAGTCTCCCTAGACGGTCCTTTTATGTTCATGTTGAGCGCAGAGAAGAGGGCATAAACTCTTGACAATCCTTTCATGTACACATTGAAACCAACATTAGCACAGAACACACACAGAATCAATCTCTCTCTCTCTCTCTCTCTCTCTCTCTCTCTCTCTCTCTCTCTCTCTCTCTCTCTCTCTCTCTCTCTCTCTCTCTCTCTCTCTCCCCCACCCTCCCCCTTTCTCTCTGACCCCCCCTCTCTCTCGCCCTCTCTCTCTCTCGCCCCTCCTCTCTCTCTCTCTCCCTCTCCCCCCCCTCTCTATTCCTCAAGCCTCAGAGCTTCAACCTTCTTGCCTGAATGCCAGCATCCGGCTGCTGGTCATCATGTTCCCATCTCAGAGCTGTGGAGCTGTGGCCCAGCTTTGATCAGCACCAGAGTCATTACCTCCGGCTTGTGTCCGGCACCGTGCACAGAATGTGGATGCAATGCTCCTCCGCCCTGGAGACACCTCTCCGCGGACTGCAGAGGAGAGGTTGTTGCTGAATGTAAAGTGTGTCCACACGTGTGTTTTACTCTTCATTATAGGAGAGCTTGGTATTCAATGTAAAGTGTGTCCACACGTGTGTATTAATTTTCATTATAGGAGAGCTTGGTATTCAATGTAAAGTGTGTCCACACGTGTGTTTTACTCTTCATTATAGGAGAGCTTGGTATTCAATGTAAAGTGTGTCCACACGTGTGTTTTACTCTTCATTATAGGAGAGCTTGGTATTCAATGTAAAGTGTGTCCACACGTGTGTTTTACTCTCAGCAGAGGTTGGTTGCAAGATTCTACTATTGTGCTGACCCCTGTTGAGTATTGGTGCTAGAACTGTGCTTCTATAGCGACTCCGTTTCTGTGTGTGAAGTTTTATCATTATCAGCATGGCTGATGGCATGTCTAGAGGTGCGGGATGCCAGAGATGATCATGCATCGTAAAACAGAAGTTACGTAACAATGGCTGGTTAGGAAACTTACATTTCACTGTGGAAACAATTATGAGGTCCCATAATTGCCTTTTCTCAATGTAATAGGCTACTTGTTTTAAATGCAAATCAAGTGAGGAAAAACAAGGCGAAACAGACCAAAGAAACCCTGGTGACGTCATCATGAGACTAAACAGAGGAGAAACCCCTCAGAGGTTCATAGGGTTGTACAGACTGTCAGTACACCAATGGGAGAGAACACAGGCTGTGCATGTACACACTGTCAGTACACCAATGGGAGAGAACACAGGCTGTGCATGTACACACTGTCAGTACACCAATGGGAGAGAACACAGGCTGTGCATGTACACACTGTCAGTACACAATGGGAGAGAACACAGGCTGTGCATGTACACACTGTCAGTGCACCAATGGGAGAGAACACAGGCTGTGCATGTACACACTGTCAGTACACCAATGGAGAGAACACAGGCTGTGCATGTACACACTGTCAGTACACCATGGGAGAGAACACAGGCTGTACATGTACACACTGTCAGTACAGCAATGGAGAGAACACAGGCTGTGCATGTACAGACTGTCAGTACACCAATGGAGAGAACACAGGCTGTGCATGTACACACTGTCAGTGCACCAATGGAGAGAACACAGGCTGTGCATGTACACACTGTCAGTGCAGCAAGGGGAGGGAACACAGGCTGTACATGTACAGACTGTCAGTGCACCAATGGGAGAGAACACAGGCTGTACATGTACAGACTGTCAGTGCACCAAGAGAACACAGGCTGTACATGTACACACTGTCAGTGCAGCAAGAGAACACAGGCTGTACATGTACACACTGTCAGTGCACCAAGAGAACACAGGCTGTACATGTACACAATGTCAGTGCACCAAGAGAACACAGGCTGTACATGTACACACTGTCAGTGCACCAATGACAAGAGAACACAGGCTGTACATGTACACACTGTCAGTGCACCAATGACAAGAGAACACAGGCTGTACATGTACACACTGTCAGTGCACCAATGACAAGGAACACAGGCTGTACATGTACACACTGTCAGTGCACCAATGACAAGAGAACACAGGCTGTACATGTACAACTGTCAGTGCACCAAGAGAGCACAGGCTGTACATGTAGACACTGTCAGTGCACCAAGAGAACACAGGCTGTAATGTACACATGTCAGTGTACCAAGAGAACACAGGCTGTAATGTAGACACTGTAAGTGCACAAGAGAACACAGGCTGTAATGTACACACTGTCAGTGCACCAAGAGAACACAGGCTGTACATGTACACACTGTCAGTGCAACAGGCACAGTGAAGGGAAATCTTTGTTCATGTCCTACACTCTGACAGGGGATGCTAAGGGCAGGGGGGATGAACAAGAATCCCGCAGTGGATCAGACAGACAAGAAACTGTCCATGGCTATCACTTTTTGACACCCATTAGAAACACATTATAAACATAACAATAAAAACACTATCCCTGTTTTCCTGACAACATTTCATAAAGCAGATCAAATTTCTGGAAGTAGGAAAACCAAAGAGGAAGACTGGCGAAAATAAGCAGCAACTAGAATGACCATGGTGAGAAAGAGAGGTTGAGGGGAGATGAATGTGAGAATGATGGGGGGGGGGGGGGGGGGGGGGGGTGATATAGGAAAAAGGGGGGGGGGGGGAGTGAGATGGAAGGGATGATGGCGGGGCTGAGAGGAACGTGATGTCAGTGAATGATCTGATAGCAGGCGAAAGTTCGCTGGAGCTCCGATGATCGATTTGTTGAGAGAAATGAAGAATAACTGGATAAATAAATGATAATGCTTGCTGGCTGCATGAGACAAGGTCAGATCTGCTTCTTTATCTATTTTTTGGTTGGTGTTTTTTACTGATTTTTTTCACAATTAAAAGATCTTGCTTTGTTCAGTTCCTAGTTTGCTCGTTTCATCCTTTTTCCCAGACATACTGTCCCCTGGCTTGTGCGAATCTTATGAGGATTTACAAAGAGAAGACAATGACAACTGAACTGACAAATGAGTATCACAGAAGATAGGAACGAAGGAACACACAGCTAAGGGTATGTTAACAGAGACACACACAAAGCCCTAGCTATTTGAGACTATGGACATGAATAAAGGAGAAAAAAGGCAAAACAAACACAAGCTTTAAACGGAGATGTAGCCAGCAGAAAATCGAATCTGCGAGGATTAGAAACACTGGGGAATGGAGAGATGCAACGTGTGAAAAACCCAAACGCTGGAACACAGAGCAACTGTCTTTCAAAACTGCACAGACACACAGACATCTAGCTAACTAAAAAGAGATTCATATCATGTGTGGCACTGTTGTGTCTATGTATGTATGTATGTATGTATGTATGTATGTATGTATGTATGTATGTATGTATAGTATGATATGTATTATGTATTTGTATGTATGTATGTGTATGTATGT
>CM060316.1:116658015-116663015 GCA_030674155.1 Stramonita haemastoma
CCCAGATTGACTGCGTTCTTAGAGTGTGCACTGATCTGGGACTAAAAATTAACAAAGACAAAACAAAAGTTATGGTTTTTAGAAAAGGGGGGTATCTGAGCAAGAATGAGAAATGGTTTATTGATGGCGCTCCTTTAGAGGTTGTGAACAAATATGTGTACCTAGGGTTCACCTTTACAACTACATTGAGTTCAAATGAAAGTGCCAAAGTGTTTGCAAGAAAGGGGAAAAGAGCATTATTTGATGTAATCAGAGTATATAACCAATATAATAGCATGTCAAGTCAAACATTCTTCAAAATATTCGACACCAAAATACAACCCATACTTTTGTATTCTTCTGAAGTTTGGGGCATTCTATGTGGTAATTATCCAGTGGAGGCAGTACATTTATTTGCCTGCAAGAGATTTTTGAATGTTTCCAGCCGTACCCCAATAAAATGGTATATGGAGACCTTGGGAGGTTTCCCCTGCAGATCAACTGTCGCATGCGTGCAGTGAAGTATTGGTTTCGACTACTTAAGATGGACGATTCGCGATTACCTAAGCAAGCTTATCAGATGTTGGTAGCCTTAGACGAGGCTGGTAAAGTTAACTGGGTTTCTAAACTGAAGGGTATACTGCAAAGTTCGGGATTTGGGTATGTTTGGTTGGCTCAAGGAGTTGACAATGAGGAGCATTTCCTGATATCATTCAAACAAAGACTTTTAGATATATATAAGCAAGAGTGGTTGACAAGTATCAGTACCAGTAACAGGCTGAACTTATATGCATGCTTCAAGTCTTCCCTCACCCTGGAAACATATTTAGACAGTGTACAGCAAAAGTGTTTCAGAGACATCTTTATCCGAGTACGTTTTGGAATCAGTGACCTCAGAATTCATAAGAATCGTTACATGTGTGCAGATGGTACAAACAATGACTGTCCATTTTGTCTAGGATCAGAAGAAAGTGAACTACATATGTTTTTTCAGTGTAATGTGTATGCTGCGTTAAGACTGGACTTCCTGAAACAGATTCCTACTCACTTTCAGAAAACAAAATATTTGAGCCTTATGGCCACCCAGAACGTTTCAATGATCAGACAACTTGCATGGTTTTTGTACAAAGCTTTCAAACTTAGAGATAGCAAACTCAGTCTCATGTCTACATAGAATGTGGTAAATCTTGATGTCAATCACTTAGCTTACCTGATCTTTTCTCTTTTCACTTCTTTTTTTTCACTTTTTCTTGATATACGCATTCTCGTGTTTATATACATTCATGTACCCCATGAAAATGGGCAGAGGCCTAAATTCATTAAAAAATTGTCATTGTCATTGTCATTGTCATTCTCTCTCTCTCTCTCTCTCTCTCTCTCTCTCTCTCTCTCTGGCCTCAACAGGGAGTTGGTGACGTTAAAACATTCTTACGTATGTTTAAGCAAAGTATAATTAATATGTTTATTCAGGAATGGTACAGTACAATTAGAGATCGAGACAGGTACGACAGCTATAGGAGCTTCAAAACAATATTTGCTAAAGAAGAATAGATTTTGCAGTTAGATACATACTGCTTTAGAGTTGCTGTATCATAGGTGAGATGTAATGTTCTGCCATTGAACAACAATGTAAATCGATATAGTGAACAAATTCAAAAGAAAGAACGTCCATTTTGTAAACTTAAAGTTGAAGACAAAAAGCATTTCCTTTATGAGTGTTTCATGTATAATGATTTAAGAATTAAATTTTTAAGTGATTGTGTTGTTAGACCGTTACACGATCTGCTTAAAGCAGAAAAGAGAGACAAAAATTACTGTCTGTCTAGATATATCTTTCACGCAATCAATAAGAGGAAACAATTATATTAGAATGTTACGTCACAAACGATGACAAGGGTTATCGTTATGATATGATTTTGAGTAGCTATGTGTATATGACTTTTTAGTCATAAGGAAGGTACACTTGTGAATTTTGTTTGATTCACTTGTCTTATTATGCATCGTGCATTGTCTTCATTATTCCTTGCATATAAACTGAGCTTGGTAGTATTATTTTCTTTGGATTTTTGCCCACGCTGTGGTATTGTCAATCTCTCCTACGTCAACCATGTATTGTAGCCCAAGGCCGAAGTACATTAAATTTCAGGGTTCGGAGTTCAGAGTTCAGAGCTCTCTCTCTCTCTCTCTCTCTCTCTCTCTCTCTCTCTCTCTCTCTCTCTCTCTCTCTCTCTCTCTCTCTCTCTCTCTCTCTCTCTCTCTCTCTCTCTCTCTCTCTCTGGGGGACAGATAGCCTAGTGGTCAGAACATTGCACTGGCAATTTGATGACCCGTGTTCGAGTCCGGTCGAGGAGATTTTTCTCCTGGAGTTAACATCAGTGCTGACTCCACTCTCCCTAAAAAGTCCTTCAGATGAGACTTTAAACCTAGGCCCCGTGTGCGAACGCACGCAAAACATCTTGCGCACAGGTAAAATCCTGTTCCGCTTTTCGTAAGAGTAGGCCATCGTGTGCCGGTGGGAACAGATGACATTAACAAAAAACTGCATACACACGGGGACTGGATGAAAAAAAGCACAAGAATGCTTGTCCCATTATCCTCGATATAAAGAATAAATCAAAATAAATCAAAATTTCTCTCTCTCTCTCTCTCTCTCTCTCTCTCTCTCTCTCTCTCTCTCTCTCTCTCTCTCTCTCTCTCTCTCTCTCTCTCTCTCTCTCTCTCTCTCTCTCTTTCCTTCTGTGTGTGTGTGTGTGTGTGTGTGTGTGTGTGTGTGTGTGTGTGTGTGTGTGTGTGTGTGTGTGTGTGTGTGTGTATGTGTGTGTGTGTGTGTGTGTGTGTGGAGAGAGAGAGAGAGAGAGAGAGAGAGAGAGAGAGAGAGAGAGAGAGAGAGACAGAGACAGAGAGACAGAGAGACAGAGACAGAGACAGAGACAGAGACTGACCGAGACAGAGACAGAGTGTGCACGTGTGTGTAAATATATGTGTGTGTATCTGTGTGCGTGCACACACGTGCTTGTGTGCATTGCATGAGTGCATTTTCATGCATACACATGTCTGTGTGTACGTGTAGATATGCGCACACATACACCTATTCCAAAGTCTTGTGGATCACTGGGACACCATTGACGATTTGGCAACCAGCTTCCTCCAGTCCTTGCAGTTTTCAGCTTCCCGAAGCAAGTCATTTGACCTCAAGCCAGTCCACTCTCTGATGTTGTCTTCACCTTGTTTCCTCTGCTGCCTCTTCTTCATGTCCCTCATGACACTGTTCCCTGTAGGGCAATGTTGGCCAGTTCATGCACACACACACACACACACACACACACACACACACACACACACGAACGCACGCACGCACACACACACACACATACACACACACACACACACACACACACACACACACGCACACGCACACTGGCATACAGAGGTGCGTTTTGTGCACCTGTGGGAGTGTCCACCAGTGTCCACTGTAAGCCGTGTGTGTCTGCAGGCCTGAATACCTGAGTTAATTGACCACACTGTCCACTCCTCTGTGTGTGTGTGTGTGTGTGTGTGTGTGTTTTGTGTGTGTGTGTGGTGTGTGTGTGTGAATGTGTGTCTGTGTGTGTGTGTGTGTGTGTGTGTGTGTGTGTGTGTGTGTGTGTGCGCAGTGTGAAAACATCTCTATGGCTAACTGTTTGCAGGCCTGACTGCCTGAGTTAATTGGCCGCACTGTCCACTCCTCTCTATGTCAGGGTGATGGTGTCTCCGTGGCCAATTGTCCGCCATCTGTGGTCAAAAGGACAATGCAATACAACACTGCAGCAATACTGCATTGTGTTGCACATAGTATTGTATTGTATTGTATCGTTACATCCTCTCCTCTTTGTATGTCAGTGATGGTGTCTCCATGGCTAATTGTCCGCCACCTCTGGCCCACAGGACAACACAATACAACACTGCAGCAATACTGCATTGTATTGTATATTGTGTTGCATCGTATTGTATATTGTATCGTAACATCCTCTCCTCGCTGTGTGTCAGGTGATGATGACCACCATCTCTGCCCAACAGGACGATACCATAATTATAATGTAATACTGCAGCAATATTGCATTGTATTGTTCTCTCCTCTCTGCATGTCAGGGTAACAATGTCTCCATAGCTAATTGTCCGCCATCTCTGGCCACAGCTAGCCGACTGCCGAGGTCAGGACATGACACAGGACATGACACTGCTGGGGTCATGACATGACACAGGACACTGGACATGACATGACACTGGACATGACATTGGACATGACACAGGACATGACACAGGACATGATACTGGAAATGACACAGGACATGAAACATGACGTGGCACTGGACATGACACAGGACATGATACAGGAATTGACATTGGACATGACAGAGGATATGACACATGGCATGACACTGGACATGACATGACACTGGACATGACATTGGACATGACGCAGAACATGACACTGTTGGCTTCATGGTCTGCCCTGACCTATGGGTGTGAACACATCAGAAAAAAGTTAATACTGCCAGGATGGATCGCTTTCTTTTCACAACTTGTTTTGTTGTTTCTTTGTCTGTTTGTCAGTCTGTCTTTTCCATTTTTCTGTCTTTTTAGACATATTTTTCTCTCTGTCTTTTTCTCCCTATATCCTGATCTCTTCTGTTTCCCGTCTCAATCTCTGTCTGTCTGTCTGTCTTTTTTCCCCTTTTTTGCTTGTTTTTCTTAGAGGTATATTTTATTTTTAAGGTTGCCGTATTTATTTTAATAAAATAATACTGATGAAATGTTTTTCTTCCTAGATAGATGGATTGATGAAAACTAGCCAATCAATGCTTATCCAATGTACCATCTGGAACTAAAAATTTGACTTTGACATTCACACACACACACACACACGTGTGTGTGCACATATATACACATATACACACACACGCTCATACACACACAAACACACACATACACACACCTTCCACCTCTCCCTCCCCCTCCCACACACACACACATTATCAGAC
>CM060316.1:116665515-116675515 GCA_030674155.1 Stramonita haemastoma
GGGTGTGAGGAAACACCATTAATCCCTCATCACAGCTGGATGATATGAATCAGGGTGTGAGGAAAACACCATTACTCCCTCATCACAGCTGGATGACATGAATCAGGGTGTAATGAAACACCCTTACTCCCTCATCACAGCTGGATGATATGAATCAGGGTGTGAGGAAACACCATTAATCCCTCATCACAGCTGGATGACATGAATCAGGGTGTGAGGAATCACCATTAGTCCCTCATCACAGCTGGATGATATGAATCAGGGTGTGAGGAATCACCATTCATCCCTCATCACAGCTGGATGACATGAATCAGGTGTGTGAGGAAACAGCAGAGGGGAGGTCTGATAATTCTCAGACACAGAGACAAAACCAGGCTATCCTGCTGATTGGGAAAAAATCTCACCGTGTTTATTACTTGGTGGCAGGTATTTTTCGAAGTGCGAATAAACAATCTGAACAAATATGGGGTTCATTAATAACATACGCTCTCTCTCTCTCTCTCTCTCTCTCTCTCTCTCTCTCTCTCCTCTCTCTCTCTCTCTCTCTCTCTCTCTCTCTCTCTCTCTCTCTCTCTCTCTCTCTCTCTCTCTCTCTCTCTCTCTCTCTCTCTCGGGGCGTTTACCACGTGCATGAGCATCAAGTCGATGTTTACATCGTCCGATGTTTATGAAGGATTGCTGCGGACAGAAGTAGTCTACAGTACTGAAAATCTGCAACTGGCTACCTAAGGTACCATGCCTTCGGCCAACCTACACTTCCGAGTCACTTGTGGTGCCTTTCTGCCCACTTTTCTGCACTTCATGTGGAAGAGAGACAAACTTAGAAAGGCAATGCAGGTAACCATCTTGACAGCACGAACACGCACAACCGGTGTTCTGCTGGGATTGACCCTCGTGTTTTTCTTCTGGGGGGACAATTTGTTCCTGCGTCGGGGGATGGGAGATCTGTTGCTGCGTTGTGGCGACGTGGAGTCGAACCCAGGTCCCAACCCAGACTCCACTGCTCCTGGGTCATCAGGCGGTATGCGGCAGACCAGACTGTCCAGCTCCCAGACCTCCCGCCAGGGCAAGGACCCGCCCAAAGATGACGTCGTGACGCTGCTGCACGAGATCAACAACAACCTGACCACCAGGATCGATGCTGTGCAGAAAGAACTGACGCAGCTTCGACAGGAGCACAACTCTCTGCACGGCCTCGTAAGTAACCTCATAGAGGAGGTGAGTGAGCTACGACACCAAAACGAGTTGTTACAGAAACAAAACAGGGACTTGATCAGCAAAGTTGATAATTTGGAAAAGAAATGTGACGATCTGGAAAACCGATCAAGGAGAAATAACTTGATTTTCTATGGTGTTGGGAGGGATGAGGGAGAGACAAGTGAGGAATGTGAGGGGCTGATACAGGACATACTGACGGACAAGATGGAACTCTCAGACAGGGTGGAATTTGACAGAGTACACCGTCTGAACTCAAAGAAAGAATCCCCTATCATTGTACGATGTGCTTTCTATAAGCAACGTGTGAAAATACTGAAGTCAAAACAAAAACTCAAAGGCACTAACATCTTTGTGGGGGAGGATTTCTCGCAGAGGGTCCGAGAGATCCGACGCCAGCTGACCCCACATTTCAAACAGGCCAGAAGGGAAGGGAAACAGGCCCGCCTTGTCCATGACCATCTTTTTATAGATGGGAAAAAGTTTGTTCTGGACTCCTGTGGCTCTCTGCAGGAAGCGAAATGAGGAGTTGGCCGGCCCTCCATTCTGGAAAAGGGTAAAAATTTCATGAAGGTGGCAAACTGTACACCGACACCTGAAAGTTTACCTGTACCTCCCCTTAATCCACCCTGCTTGACACGTGAAAACTCGGAGCTTGAGCCTGCTACGCTCCACAGCGGCATGCATGGCGATGACAGCTTGGGTTCGCGTGCAAGTTTCGAAACTTTTCCTTCAACATTTGATTTTGAAAACAAGGAAAATAGCGAGTTTTCTTCCCCTTTTTTTGTTCGTGAAGATGTGCAACAGAGTGTTTGCTCTAAAAATAGAATGACACCACCTCCTTTACATGCCATGCCAACTTTTGCAAATACTCTTAAAACCTTATCGTTTTCTTTTTTATGTTGGAACGTTAATGGATTGCGTTCAAAGTATGTATTCATGGACTTTGTAAAATACATTTTGTCATTCGACTTTATATGTCTGGTTGAAACCTTTGAAGAAAATTGTAATTCTGATTTTTTTTTCAGGCTATAAAATGTATGAAAAACCTGCTGTCAGACTAACCAAACAGGGGAGAAAATCGGGTGGTATTGTCTGTCTAGTGAAAAATGAACTCTGTCCGTGTGTGCGTGTGCTAGATGTCAAGTATGAAAATATATGTGCTTTTCTTATCAATAAAGATTTGTTTCATTGTTCGAAAGATGTCTTGTACATATGTGCCTATGTACCACCGGAAGGTTCTCCATTTTACACATACTTTAATTATGATCACGGTATATTGATGCTTGAAGATTGCCTGACTGAATTGTTGTTGGATTTGGATGATGTGTATGTGATTCTCTGTGGCGACTTAAACAGTCGCATTTCAGATATCTCTCCATCCTATGTAGCAGGTGACTCTGAATCTCAATTTCAAAGCTCTTCATTAAATTCTGATCGACACTCCCAAGACACTCATACAAATTCTTACGGTAAAGCCTTAGTAAGCATGTGCACTGCTCTAAATTTGGTTGTCTTAAACGGAGTATGTAATGGCGACCTAGAAGGACGCTATACGTACACAAGTGAGAGTGGATGCAGTGTGAATGACTATTTTATTTTTTCAACTGACCTGTATGAAGAGTTGTCTGAGTTGTGTGAACTAGTTATTGCTGAGCGAATGGAATCTGACCACTTTCCTCTTGAATGTCGATTTAAGTTATCAAAAAATGGCTTGTCTATAGATGAAAAAGCTACTGATGCTCTTGTTGTAGTAGAAAAGTTCATTTGGTGTGAGGAAAATAGTAACAATTTTTGTAGTAATTTATGTAAAGAAGAAATGTCCTGTAAATTGAAAACAGCAATAGCACAGATTGATGAAAATGTTAACAATGCTTTGGAAACCTTCAACGGTTGTATTCGAGAATGTGCAGAATGTATGAAAAAGAAAATTAAGATTGATCAAAAAAGAAATAAGGCAGGCTGGTTTGATAGTGAATGTAACATGGAAAGAAGGAGAGTACGCAGATTATTAAGAACATTTCGTAGAACACTAGACAAAACCGATAAGGATCTTTATGTTAGAGCACGTAGGGAATATAAGAACATTTTACTTAGGAAGAAGAAGACTTTCAATGAGAAATTGTTAAATGACTTAGTATCTAGTATTAACGATCAGAAACAGTTTTGGAGTTACATGAATAAGGTATCTTTGAAAAAGAGTCAGCCCAGGAACAGCATCTCTGTCGATGACTGGTTCCAGCACTTCAAAGCATTACTTGAAGAAGATGTACCTTTTTCTAATGATAATGTCAATAGTTTTCAGGAGACTGATCAGGATATAATGGATCGACCAATATCTCATGAAGAAGTTTTCACTGCAATTCGTAAAATTAAGAATCGAAAAGCAGCAGGCCCTGATGGAATTATTGGAGAACTATTAAAAGCACCTTGTCAATTAATTCTTGACTTTTTTGTAAAGTTGTGTAACACTCTTTTCGACAAAGGTATTTTTCCAGAGAACTGGTGTGAGTCCATCATTCTTCCGTTATATAAGAAAGGTAACGTAAATGATACCAATAACTATAGAGGCATTTCGTTGTCTGATATCAGTAGTAAAGTATATAGTACTATAATCAATAGTAGGCTTCAGGAATATGTAGAGCAAAACAATATTACAGGTGAACATCAAGCTGGTTTTAAACGAGGATATTCAACAACTGATCATATGTTCACACTTTTGGCTTTTGTTCAGAAACAGTTTTCATTTAACCGGAAACTTTATGTAGCATTTATTGATTTTGAAAAGGCCTTTGATTCCATCAATAGAAATTTGTTATGGCCAACTTTGATTAAGAACGGAATTAATGGTAAATTATTTCGATGTGTTAAGAGTATGTATAACTCAGTTAAAACAAGAGTAAGATGTGGGGATAAACTGTCTAACTATATAAACTGTACCAAAGGTGTAAAACAAGGGGATGTATGTAGCCCTATTTTGTTTTCGCTGTTTATAAATGAATTAGCAATAGAAATCATTGAAATGGGTAGACACGGTGCAAATTTTACTGTTGATTCTGTTGAATTATTCATATTGTTATTGGCTGATGATATAGTGTTGTTTTCAGAGACAGTTGTTGGTTTACAGACTCAGCTTAACAGCTTGCAAAGTGCAGCCAATAAATTACAATTAAAGGTTAACCTAACCAAAAGTAATATTGTTGTATTTAGAAAAGGTGGGTTCTTGGCAGCCAGAGAAAGATGGGTATATGCTGGTGCTTCATTGTCTGTTGTGAATGCCTATAGGTATCTAGGAATTATTTTTTCTACTCGTTTGAGTTTTGTTGCTGCATGTAAGGATCTGTGCAGTAAAGCAAAGCATGTGCTTTTCTGTATAATGAGGAAACTGTATGCACTGAATAACAACTCTTTGGACCTATTTCTTAAAATTTTTGATTCTCAAATACAACCTAGAGTTCAATATGGTTCCGAATTGTGGGGTATGGACAAAAAAGCAGTTACACAATGTGAGTCTGTTCATTTATTTGGTCTCAAAAGGTTTCTAGGTGTTGACATGAGAACTCCAAATGATTTAGTATATGGAGAATGTAATAGATATCCTATCTACATTAATTCTGCTGTTAGATGTTTCCGTTACTGGCTTAAATTAGTAAAGATAAGTAGGGAAAGACTTCCGTGGAAAGCATATAACATGTTATTTGATTTAGACACAAGGGGTAAAGTCAACTGGGTTTCAAACATACGAATATGTCTGTTTGAGCTTGGGTTCGGATATGTTTGGATGTTTCAAGGGGTAGCAGAAGAAAAAATGTTTATACAGATGTTTCGCCAACGCTTGATTGATTGTAGATGGCAAAGCTGGGAAAGTCACATTCAATCAAGCGACAGATTTGACATATACAGGATCTACAGCTCTACCCATGTTGTGAAGAAGTATCTTTCCTTAAATTTAGATAGACATTTAAGAGTAATTACAACCAAATTTCGGTTTGGTATTTCAGAAGTGATGAAACATGCCTATCGCTTTAAACGTACTTGTGCCACTGATATGTTGTGCCCATTATGTAAAGAACAAGATGAAGATGAGGTCCACTTTGTTTTGAAATGTGACACCCTCTGTGATCTCCGTGAAAGATTCATCCCGAAAAAATTATATGCACAACCAAGCTTATTTCGTCTATGTTTATTGATGTCATCTGAAAACGAAAGTATTGTTCGTAACTTTGCAATGTACTTATTTAAAGCTTTCCAACTGCGAGAAAAAGCTACGTCTTGACTTTTTTGATACTGCATTTTGATAGGACACGTAATATTTTTTTCTTTTCTTACCTTTATGTTCAATTTATCATTTGTTGCCCCTCTGTTCATAAGGGGCTGTGGCCTTACGTGAATAAAACATCTGAAGTCTGAAGTCTGAAGTCTGAAGTCTCTCTCTCTCTCTCTCTCTCTCTCTCTCTCTCTCTCTCTCTCTCTCTCTCTCTCTCTCTCTCTCCTCTCTCCTCTCTCTCTCTCTCTCTCTCTCTCTCCCTCCCTCCCTCCCTCTCTCTCACTCACCCCCAAACCATGTTTACAGTATTGAAGAATACAGTGTACAGTATGGGAGAGGACAGAAATCTCATTACAGGTGACTGCAGATGCAATCAAACACCGCGGCGTTATCACCCCATCCCCTGCCCTTAGGTGCACGCTATCACTGACACATCAATGAGGAAACAGGCAGACAGCAACAGACAGCAACAGCAACAGACAGCAACAGCAACGGCACATGCCCGGGGGCACAAGGAGGAGACTAGCCAGAGTACAGCAGGCAGACAGGCAGTCTGTTCACACACTGATAAACCTGGTGATACCACAACACGTTTGTACCTGGGTCAATGCACATGTATATACGGATGCACACACACACACATACACACATGCGTGCGCGCGAGCACACACACACACACACACACACAAATAAATACACACATACACACACAAACACAAATACACTCACACATACACACATATATACACACATATACACACATACACTCACACACACAAACACATACACACATTGACACATAAACACACACACACAAAATACACACACACACACAAACAAAACACACAACACACAAAATACACACGCACACACACACAAACATAAACACAAACACAAACACACACAACCTCCTCCACTTCCGACCCCAACCCTCCCCTCACCCCTCCTGTAAACACATAGACACATAGCGTGACAGCCCTGCACTGCCCTGCACAGGTGTGGGGAACACAGAGCACAGAGCTCATCCAAGTGGAATGGCTGTTTGTCATGACATGCCAGGCTGCCTGCCTGCCTGCCTGCTTCTGCTACTGTCCTCACATGCATGTCAACAACACCCTCACATCACATCACAATCATCATATCACATCACATTACATAATACACCACACCACGTCACATCAAACCACAATCATCGAATCACATCACACACATCACACGCATCACATCACATCACAATCATCAAATCACATCACACACATCACACTACATCACATCACATCACATCACATCAAATTGCATGCAAAAATTTTTTAATAAAAAAAAGCATCACGTCACATCACATCACGTCACATCACATCACATACAGCACATGTCACATCACACCACGTCACATCACGTCACATCACATCACACTGCACAGTAACCTTGTCCAGGCTGAGAGAAAGCCAGCAGTCAGCACACATACCCCCAGTACACCCTGAAGCAGGAGTGTAGCACGCATGAATGTGCAAATATGGGCGCTTGTGCACTTCAGTATCTAGGTATGTAGGTATGTAGTTGGACATAAAAATACAAACAGGTAGACAAGACAAGACAGACAGACAGACAGGTAGACAGAGACAGACAGCCACGGACACAGACACAAACACACACACATGCGCACAAGCATGCACACACAAAGACACACAGACACACAGACACACACACACATACGCACGCGCACGCACACACACAGACACACACGCACTGTCTGTGACTGTGTCTGTCTGTCTGTCTGTCTGTCTGTCTGTCTCTCATATATTTTTTTAACTGGTAACATGGACACCCACCTCAGTAATTTGATGAATAGAAATAGTTAACCCAGGAGAATAGGGAATGGGGGTAGAACGTAGCAAACACAGCATCACAGCAACGACAATACTTTGAGGTGGGCAGGGAACTAAAAGTGGCATTATGTTAAGGAGGGGTGGGGGGCTCGCAACCTTTCCAAGGTGTCTGGCTCTAGTGACCACACTGTGCTGACACTACACTGCCATTCCTTGGTGGTCAGCACAGTACATAGGGGCTAACGAGGGGGAAAGAACTCGCCACTTCCATGCACAGTGGTCAGGGGCAGGCAATCAGGATTCACACAGACACCACTGGGACAGAACATAGGACTGCTGGGACAAAACGGAAGAGAGGAGGGGGGGGGGGGGAGATCTGGTCTGTGACACTGTCCGCGTAGTGTTAAGGATAGAGAGAGGGGGTCAATGAGAGGATGAAGACAGACAGAATGAGGGAAGTGACAGACGTCATTGATGGAGAGAGATTGTCAGTAATAGAATGAAGGGAAAGAAAACATTGACAGGAAGTGTCCTTGGTGGAGAGAGACGTGACAAATTTTGGATTAAAAAAACAACAACAGTGAAATTATTGTGGACTGTAAGCCTACTTCAGATAGAGAAAGACGTGGTGATCAACACAAAAAGATAGCTACAGTATTGTGAGCAGAGAGGTGTTGTGCCGCAGAGCTAGCTATCTGTCCTGTGTGAGGAGTGATCTGGGGGAGGGGGGGGGGGTACCTTGCACTTTTATTGTTTACTCTGAAGTCATGACGTCACAAATTTATCTTCTTTGAAGACAAGACGTCACAAATTTATCTACTTTGAAGACAAGACGTCACAAATTTATCTTCTTTGAAGACAAGACGTCACAAATTTATCTACTCGAAAGTCAAGACGTCGCAAATTTCTTTACTGTAAAATCAAAAGGTACGATGTTTTTCAGCTAGCAAGTTGAGACGTCTGTATCCAGAGACAAGTTCTGTAAAGTTTGTTTATTGACCAGTCCTAGAGCGTGCGGGAAAATGACACTATGTTTAAAATGTTAAAAAGGTAGTGTTTTAGAAAGATGAACAAAAATGATATAAACAGCTGTCAACAGGGTTCATGTTTTGTTTTGCTTTTCTTTGTTGGGTATGACAGCAAATACAATTTAATGATCATTCCTAGAAGTAAAAGAAATTTGAGCAACACCGTTGCTGGCTGGTTTGAGAGAGAGAGAGAGAAGAGAGAGAGAGAGAGAGAGAGAGAGAGAGAGAGAGAGAGAGAGAGAGAGAGAGAGAGAGAGAGAGAGAGAGGCAAAGAGATGCACATGTGAGAGATGGTCAGGTTCTCATCCCTGGGTGTCACCTTGTGTGTTTTCCAGAGTTACTTCACGGCTGCTTAGTCAGGTCCAATGTGTGTTATGGCTAAATCAATGCATCCCCCCTCCCCTCCCTGTATACGTTATGGCTAAATTAATGCATCCCCCTCACTGTGTATGTTATGGCACCCCCCCTGTGTATGTTATGGGTAAATTAATGCACGCCCCCCTGTGTATGTTTATGGCACCCCCATGTGTATGTTATGGCACCCCCCTGTGTATGTTATGGCACCCCCCTGTGTATGTTATGGCACCCCCCCTGTGTATGTTATGGCACCCCCCTGTGTATGTTATGGCACCCCCCTGTGTATGTTATGGGTAAATTAATGCACGCCCCCTGTGTATGTTATGGCACCCCCCCATGTGTATGTTATGGCACCCCCCCTGTGTATGTTATGGCACCCCCCCCTGTGTATGTTATGGCTAAATTAATGCACCCCCCCTGTGTATGTTATGGCACCCCCCCCCCCTGTGTATGTTATGGCTAAATTAATGCATCCCCCCCCTGTGTATGTTATGGGTAAATGTATCCCCCCCTTCCCTGTGGGTGCAGGGCGCCTGTCAATAGAAATAGCATCCCCACCTTCTGGAACTTCTGAGCTAGCAATTCCCTCTTTTATGTCCCTCCCTTTGTGCCCTTTCTTCCAGTCATTTCCTTCTTGTCAATTTTCTGTCTTCTTGGTCCATTCTTCTGCCAGAATGACTAAATATTATTGAGGAAAAACTAGGGGATGAAAACAAGTGCATGTGCCAACTTCTTAATCATTTTGAGAATGCCTTTATCATTAAGTCAATAAAAAAAAAAAGTAAATTCTAGGGAATAATGTCTTTCAGTGGCAGCATTTTTGACATTTTGAATAAGAGCCATGCCTTTGGCCTGACCTGACTTCAGATTCAACTCCTGGATTAGTCCTCATCAGAGATCCCGGCAGTGATTGAAACTCCACCTGCTGTGGTACCTTACAGCAAGACACTTTTCAGAATTTAAAAGTGTCGATTGCATTCAAAGGAATATTTGATATTCCTGTGGCCTTTTGGAGCTGCCCTCAAAAGACGATGATAAAAAGAATAAAGAAAATATGCTTAGAATATATGTTGAAAAAATGAAATAAGAGAAAATAAGCACCTAGTGAATCTTTGTGCCTTAAGTTTGGGGATCCTATTAAAGGATGCAAGGGAGGTCATAAAGTTTGTACCCAGCCAAGTGGTCAGTCTTAGCTGGATTATAACCCAAACATTGCAATACACTTTAAATGCATGCACAGCAAGAGAAGTTGGGGAAAAAATATAAATGGCCTTCAGTTGGATCTACTAGAGATGCAATTCCTCACT
>CM060316.1:116678015-116683015 GCA_030674155.1 Stramonita haemastoma
CACAAGATGGGGAAAAGATGGTGCCAGTGAGCTGACAGGGTGTGAATGAAAGAAAGAAACAGAGAGAGGGTGGGAGAAGGTTGAGACTGGAGGTAGAGGGAGCGTGGTAGTGTGTGTGTGTGTGTGTGGTGTGTGTGTGTGTGTGTGTGTGTGTGTGTGTGTGTGTGTGTGTGTGTGTGTGTGTGTGAGAGAGAGAGAGAGAGAGAGGAGAGAGAGAGAGAGAGAGAGAGAGAGAGAGAAAAGAGAGAGAGACAGACAGACAGACAGACAGACAGACAGACAGACAGATAGACAGACAGACAGACAGACAGAGACACAGAGTGACAAAGACAGTCCTTGTATGCTAGGGCAGCAAAAATCCAGGTAATTATTTTCCCCTGCAGTTCTTATACTTTGCATAATTATGCGTGGGTGCCTGAAACCCCCAACAAAGTGTGAAACCCAAAGTAAGAAATAGAAAATGAGGTTAATATGAGGTTGAAACCAGATATGTCAAAGCAGAGATGCCTTATCGAATACATCAACAATAGAAAAAAACATTACACAGAAAATGGGGGCAAAACCAGAGATGCCTTACAGAATACATCAACAATAGAAAGAGCAATACACAGAAAATGGGGTTAATCTGAGGGCAAAACCAGGGATGCCTTATTGAATACATCAGCAGTATATAGAACCTCTCACAGAAAATGGGGTTAATCTGAAGGGAAAACCAGAGATGCCTTATTGAATACATCAGCAGTATATAGAACCTCTCACAGAAAATGGGGTTAATCTGAAGGGAAAACCAGAGATGCCTTATTGAATACATCAGCAGTATATAGAACCTCTCACAGAAAATGGGGTTAATCTGAAGGGAAAACCAGAGATGCCTTATTGAATACATCAGCAGTATATAGAACCTCTCACAGAAAATGGGGTTAATCTGAAGGGAAAACCAGAGATGCCTTATTGAATACATCAGCAGTATATAGAACCTCTCACAGAAAATGGGGTTAATCTGAGGGCAAAAAACCCAGAGATGCCTTATTGAATACATCAGCAGTATATAGAACCTCTCACAGAAAATGGGGTTAATCTGAAGGGAAAACCAGAGATGCCTTATTGAATACATCAGCAGTATATAGAACCTCTAACAGAAAATGGGGTTAATCTGAAGGGAAAACCAGAGATGCCTTATTGAATACATCAGCAGTATATAGAACCTCTCACAGAAAATGGGGTTAATCTGAAGGGAAAACCAGAGATGCCTTATTGAATACATCAGCAGTATATAGAACCTCTCACAGAAAATGGGGTTAATCTGAGGGCAAAAAACCCAGAGATGCCTTATTGAATACATCAGCAGTATATAGAACCTCTCACAGAAAATGGGGTTAATCTGAAGGGAAAACCAGAGATGCCTTATTGAATACATCAGCAGTATATAGAACCTCTCACAGAAAATGGGGTTAATCTGAAGGGAAAACCAGAGATGCCTTATTGAATACATCAGCAGTATATAGAACCTCTCACAGAAAATGGGGTTAATCTGAAGGGAAAACCAGAGATGCCTTATTGAATACATCAGCAGTATATAGAACCTCTCACAGAAAATGGGGTTAATCTGAAGGGAAAACCAGAGATGCCTTATTGAATACATCAGCAGTATATAGAACCTCTCACAGAAAATGGGGTTAATCTGAAGGGAAAACCAGAGATGCCTTATTGAATACATCAGCAGTATATAGAACCTCTCACAGAAAATGGGGTTAATCTGAAGGGAAAACCAGAGATGCCTTATTGAATACATCAGCAGTATATAGAACCTCTCACAGAAAATGGGGTTAATCTGAAGGGAAAACCAGAGATGCCTTATTGAATACATCAGCAGTATATAGAACCTCTCACAGAAAATGGGGTTAATCTGAAGGGAAAACCAGAGATGCCTTATTGAATACATCAGCAGTATATAGAACCTCTCACAGAAAATGGGGTTAATCTGAAGGGAAAACCAGAGATGCCTTATTGAATACATCAGCAGTATATAGAACCTCTCACAGAAAATGGGGTTAATCTGAAGGGAAAACCAGAGATGCCTTATTGAATACATCAGCAGTATATAGAACCTCTCACAGAAAATGGGGTTAATCTGAAGGGAAAACCAGAGATGCCTTATTGAATACATCAGCAATAAAAAGAACCCCCAACAAAAGGAAGCAAAGCCATCAAACTAAAGCAGAAGCTGACTCCTTCAGGCATGAAGGGGAGGGAACCCTGACCAGGCAGGCTGTCCCGTGATGACACTGGGAGAGGGACAAACTCCATCATCCTTTCTGGCGGTGGAGGTTGTGATTATAATGGGCTGTCATCTCCTGCCCCGGCACATGCCACCATCACCTTCACCACCACCACCACCACCACCACCACCACCACCACCACCACCACCACCACCACCACCACCACTACCACCACCACCACCTTCACCACCACCACCACCACCACCACCACCACCACCACCACCACCACCACCACCACCACCACCACCACCTCACCACCACCACCATCACCACCACCATCACCATCACCACCACCACCACCACCACAGCCTGAGCAGGGAGCTGCTACATCCCAGCCTGTCCACACCCTGTCATCATTCTGTTCTGCTTGTCTGCCCAATAAGTGGTGCCCCCTTCAAATTTACCACGAGGTTAATTAGCTATCATAAAAAAGGGTTGTTTGATTACTATTTTTTCTTTCTTTTTTTGTTGACACCCCTCCCCCTCCATTTGTACCTGAGAATTTCAGTCTCAATTTTAAATGACTGTGGATTATTTCTTTTAAGGGACAGGTTTATCAGCAGCGTGCAGTCATCTCTCTTTTGCTGTGATGTATGTTATACAAACAATCAATTGCTATACCGTCACATTCACCACCTGTCTTCACTGATGTTGTATGTAAAAAAAAAAAAGCAGATGACAGCTTATTCCATTATCCTTAATAAAAGAATATTTTTTAAAGCCCAAACTTCACTGAGCTAACACTGACTTGTTTCTAGAACAGACCTTGACATTTTGCTTATTTGTGAGCTACAACGGGATAGAAAAACTGCCCAAACCCAACCTCATTATGGAAAATAAAGACTTAGTTCTGAAATCGCCAGAGGAAATAGGCACTAGACCTAGATATGTCACAAGGAATAAACTCCAGACATGAAATAAACAAGGAAAACTTGTCAGGATTTGGTTTGATGTAAAAGAGAGAGGACACCACAACATGACATATTGAGCTTAACAGAAAGAACAGTTTCCCTAAAAGAAAAAACCCATGTACATTTCTGCCGCCCTGCTGACAGAAAGCAGTTTGCAATGGACAGAAAGAAATAAACGTCACAGGGAAACAAGGAGCAACGTCTTACCAAAAGAAGCTAACCCAGTTAAGCGAGTTGCTACCAGAAGTGAAAGTCTTTTCAAAACAAGCCTCAACCAGTTCACAGAGTTGCTACAATAAGCGAAAGCCTTTTCAAAAGAAGCCTCAACCAGTTCAAAGAGTTGCTTCCAGAAGCGAAAGCCTTTTCAAAAGAAGCTGACCCAGTTAAGAGAGTTGCTACAATAAGCGAAAGCCTTTTCAAAACAAGCCTCAACCAGTTCAAAGAGTTGCTACCAGAAGTGAAAGCCTTTTCAAAACAAGCCTCAACCAGTTCAAAGAGCTGCTACCAGAAGTGAAAGCCTTTTCAAAACAAGCCTCAACCAGTTCATAGAGTCGCTACCAGAAGTGAAAGTGTTTTCAAAACAAGCCTCAACCAGTTCAAAGAGTTGCTACCAGAAATGAAAGTGTTTTCAAAACAAGCCTCAACCAGTTCAAAGAGCTGCTACAGACCCACTCTTTATACAACCCACACCTGCCTGTCTTCAGCTGGTAGGAACAAGAGTGTGGACATACCTAGTGTGAAGTCTTACGTCATAGTAAAGAGATTTCTTTGAAAATAATTATGCAAACCACAGAAGACTAAACAGAAGTCAAGAGAGAAATCAATACCTCCCCCTATAAACAACGAAATTAACTAAGCAAAGCGAAGTAAACTGAACAAAACACACAATAAAATAGATAAAGTCAAACCAAAAAAAGGAACAAAATGAATCGAAATAACATCAAACAACACCCCCCCCCTCGAATGCGTGCACATGTGCACGCTCGTCACACACACACACACACACACACACACACACACACACACACACACACACACACACACACACACACACACACACACACACACACACACACACACAACAGAGAAAAATCAGTGACCGACTCCACTCTCACCGAAAGTCATTCGGATGAGACTACAAACAAAGGCCCACGTGTGCAAACACTCGCAGAACACCGGCGCACACGTTTAATCACGTTCCACAAATCGAAAGAGTATGCCATTGTGTTTCGGCGGGAACAGATAACAAAGTTGACAAAACTGTATATACACGGAGATTGGATGTAAAAAGGCATACAAGTGCTTATTCCATTATCCTCAATATAATAGTATAAGCAAATAATGAAAATGTAAAATAAAATTCACACACGCAACAAAACACACACACACACACACACACACACACACACACACACACACACACACACACATACACACCACACACACACACACACACACACACACACACACACACACACACACACACACACACACACACACACACACACACACACACACACACACACACACACACATACAGAAACTCGAAACTCGAAACTCGAAATTTTAATGAGGGTGATTGGATAAGCCAGAGGCTTCTTTACACCAGGCCCTCATGGGCGAAAATATGAAAAAAATAAAAGAAAAAGAATAAATCAATACATTAACAGAAGAATGAATATGATATATAAAAAATGTAATCCATCGGTCATCTTTTCATTCAATTATTGCTAAATCAGGAAATCATTGAGAGACAACATAAGTTAACCAATTAAATGAATAAACAAGACCAATCAAACATGAAGACAAA
>CM060316.1:116688015-116690515 GCA_030674155.1 Stramonita haemastoma
AGTTAATGTTATTAACTCAAACACGAGCATGCATGCTCAAAATCAAAAAGACTTTAAAAAGAAATAATCACACAAAATGCAGGCAGTCCTCTGGAAATATCCAGTTTCTCCTCTAGTCGACATGTTTCCTTTATTTCCCCAAAGATAATTATCTTTTTTCCAGTCCCACGGGAACGGTATCTGCATAGACTGCAGCGTTTAATGGGGCAGAAAAGGGCTGGAGGTTGTGACCTGTTCCCACCCGTGTGTCCACAGTGCGGCAGCTCCTTAGCACCAGGTGACTGTCTGAAGCAGGGTCAGGAATGGCAGACTGAAGTTCAGAATGATCAGGATTTTGTGTGAGGGTCAATGGTTAAGCATAGCCTGAGATCTGTTGCTGTGAGAATTGTAAATGTTGTTATGCCAGGTTCTTCCTGTGTTTCTTCTTGCGTTCTTCTCTGTTGTTGCTGCAGTACACTAGTCCACACACACACACACACACACACACACACACACACACACACACACACACACCACACACACACAACAACCACCCACACACACACGGGGAATCACAACAAAAAGTGTGCGGGCCAGCCATTATGCTAGTCATTTTTAGGACTGAAGACAGTATCAACATCACTCCTTAAAAGCATAGCAACATTTGGATATTGGTCTGGACGCTTGCCTTGCATGGATAAATGACACAGATTTTGGCCTGGGCCATGTCTACTCTTTGCACGAGTGTTGAAGGAAAAGCGGAGATGGAGGGAAAGGAGAGAAATCAGTACTGCACTCTGTCAGGGAAGGCAAGAGGTCCACGCTTTGAATGTGGTTAGAACCTAGAGGTTTCTTCTCTAGTCCAACAAAGCGGATTAGGGATTCTCTTCCAATTAAAGGAAACAAAAACACATCAAAACAAAAACAAAAATCCTTCAAATGTAATAATTGTGTTTTAATTTTTGGCATACATCAATACACCTTCAGGAAACAACAAAGGATTAATCCTTAAGAAAACCTATGGTAACCTTGCACTCGTTGTGGGTCAATACATACACGTAAATGAAGACAAACAAACCAGCAACCACCACCACCACCACTCATCCCCTGCACCCAAAACCCCAATAAAACAAAAAATTGAAACAAAACAAACCAAACCCAATCAAACCCCAAAGAGTGACGTCGGTCTGTGGGGACGCCATCTTCCCTAAATGTCAGACAGAAATCTGTGATTGTGATAATCTGACATAACTCTTCGTGTCCTCGGATGCTGGATATTGATCAGAAAGGTGTCATTTTATACGTTTGGATTTCCAGTCCAGTTTATTGTTTTGGAGTTTTCCTCCTACCTCATGCATAAATTTGCGTTGCCTTGTTTCCTTTCATGTTTTTATTGTTCTTTGTTTTATGCTATACTCTATTGGATTCAAATAAAAAATTGAGTGACCAGTGTGTTGTGTACGTGCGTGCGTGGGCGCGCGCGTATGTGTGTGCATGTGTGTGTGTGTGTTTGTGTGTATGCACGCGCATGTGGTGTTTTCTATCAATAATGAAGATCAGTTTTCTCTCTCTGTCTTTTTCTACTTTTCTCTGTCTCTGTCTTCTGTCTCTGCGTGTTTGTCTGTATGTCTGTCTGTTCTCTCTCTCCCTCCCCTCCTCTCTCTCTCTCTCTCTCTCTCTCTCTCTCTCCTCTCTCTCTCTCTCTCTCTCTCTCTCTCTCTCCTCTCTTCTCTCTATCTCTATCTCTATCTCTCTCTCTTGATTTCTTGATGTTTTAAAACATAAACACAGGTGTATGTGGGTGTCCACGCATATTCACACACACAAACACACTTACACACACACTCACGTACACACAAAGGCACATACACAGACACACAAAAACACAAACATACACACACAGATACGCACACACAAACAAACAAACATACACACAAAAACACAAACACACGAACACACACACACATCACACAACACACACAATAGGAAGAAGAAGAGAAGAAGAAGAAGAAGAGAAGAAGAAGAAGAAGAAGAAGAAGAGAAGAAGAAGAAGAAGAAGAAGAAGAAGAAGAAGAAGAAGAAAAAAACAAAACAACAACAACAACAACAACAACAACAACAACAACAACAACATACAACAACAACAACAACAGAAAAAACATTTTGTAGAAAAGCTGGACTAGCAGTAAGAAAAACTATCCTTCTTTTCACCGCCCCCCCCCCCCCTCCCCCAATGATTAGCTCAAAGGTGAACGTGCATGTGCAAAAGCAACAGACATTAAGATGAACTAATAAAAACACACACACACACACATGTAGTCCCCTGGAAATATCCAGTTTCTTTCTAGTTGACCTGTTTTCCTTATTTCCCTGTAGACATTCCCCTTCTTTAGCCAATGGCGGTGTCTGCATGCATTGCAATGTTTTATGAAAAAGAGAAAGCTGGGGGAGTGTGTGGCTTGTTCTAACGCGTGGTTCCACACTGTGGCAACTCGTCAGGGTCAGCCTGGGTCCGAGGGTC